>OY796888.1:27044677-27079673 GCA_963680785.1 Diplosoma virens
GGGATCGTTTAACGGTGCAGAGGTTTGCGAGCTGGTCGGCCTGTATCTTTTAGACCACCTTGCTAAGATTTTTGGTAAAGAGGCTGTCGGCCTGTACCGAGATGACGGCCTTGCCATCCTTCGTAACGCTTCGGGCCCAGACGCCGAAAGAGTGAGGAAAAAAGTGACACAATTTTTTCAACACCATCAGCTTAAAGTCACTGTTGATACCAACCTTATACAAACAGACTTCCTCGACGTTACCCTGAACCTTTGCTCAGGCAGATACTGGCCCTATCGAAAACCAAACGACCAGCCCCTTTACATCAATGTGCAGTCCAATCATCTACCATCGATTACTAAGAAGCTGCCTTATATGATCGTCAAACGTATTTCCGATATTTCTTGCGACGTCGACGCTTTTAGCAGTTCGTTACCTGCGTATGAGGAGGCGCTCAAACAAAGCGGACACAAGATCCAGCCGCTCCCTTTTGAGCGTGCAGTAGAAAGGAACAAACGTTGACAGAGAAGAAGAAAAGTTATATGGTTCAATCCCCCATATAATAACCGGGTTTCCATCAACATCGGGAAAGCCTTCTTCCACCTCCTGCGGAAACACTTCCCTCCATCAAACAGGCTGCATAAAATCTGCAACAAGAATGTGGTTAAACTCAGCTATAGCTGTACCGCCAATATGGCAGACATCCTCTCAGCTCACAACAAGAAGCTCCTTAAGTCCTACAACGGCAAACCAGAATTTAAACCCTGTAACTGCAGGTATAAGTCGTCATGCCCATTGAATGGCAACTGCCGAGACAAAGCAATCGTTTACCAAGCAACTGTACAAGCCAAAGATCAATCCAAGAACTATATCGGACTGTGCGAAACCGAATTTAAAGCAAGATTCTATAACCACAACCATTCCTTCAATTCGAATTCCAAAAGAAATGCAACAGAACTTTCGTAATTCATTTGATCCTGCAAAGATTCTGGTATAAATCCTGCTATTTCTTGGAAAATAATTTGCCACGCAACACCTTACCAACACGGGGGCAAAGTATGCAACCTTTGTCTGGCAGAAAAATACGAAATCTTAACTGCAAATGATGACGCTCTGCTAAACAAACGAACCGAATTGATCAATAAGTGTCGGCATAAAAATAAATATAAATTGATTAACGCCAAACCTAAACTGTGATTTTCTTTCATTTTTCTTTTTTTTTTTTCGCCGCGTACAACGTTCTACCTTAGCCGATACTTAAACCCTTTTTAAATCTTTAATTTTTGAAATAATATTTGTATTTGTAATTCTTTCGCGCGCTTTTTTCCTTTTTTTCGTGTTTTCTGGCCGATCTTAATCAGTTTAGTTTAGCAGAGTCCGTGATGGGATGTTCCGATCTATAAGCGTTTACAGTGTTTAAAATTTTTTAAAATTTTTAAAATTTTTTCAGTTTTTTTTTTTTATTGTTTTCAATTCTTTCTGGAAGTTTTATCTTAACTTTACTTTATTTTATTTTTTAGATACCCCTGATGATCCCTTTTATGGGTGAAACAGTCTGTTGGGTTTTAGCTTTGTTTTTATTTCCGTGATTTCGCTATTGTTAATCTTAATTCAAGCTCTAACTTTGTTATCGAGCACTTTAGAAGAACTGATTTTCATACAGTGTCAAAATAAATAATGTATTTTATTAGGTTTTGGCTTTTACAATTAAAGTAATTTAGGTCATTGCATGTCAATCTTTTTGAAATCGCGGACCAGTTAAGTTTGAAAAAATTGTTGCAACCCGATAATGCGTGTTTATTTTATTTTGGAAAAAAATGTAAAAAAATTAAAGTGAGGACCAAAAAAAGGTCATCAGTTTAATTATACAAATATTTTGTAATTAAAAAAAAGAACAGTATTGTTTTTAAAGCTGAATTGTTATAAAAACTAAATTTTAAACTGATTATATAGTTTAGATTAGTTATATATTCAGCAAAACTGCATTTCTTTTCGCTGTATAAGGAAAATTAATTTAAACAATTGTTTTTCATAATTTTTGCAGTTTAATATAAAGAATATGAAATTGAAAACACGTGAAGATTTAAAAATTGAAAAAAGCCAAAAAAACTTTTTTTTGTTTAATTTTTGAGGTTAAATTCGTATGTTTTATAGTATAATCGTTATAATAGCATATATTATAATCACTAACTAGCTCTAACAAAAGCAAAACTCGAGTTTGGTGCCTCTTATATTTTAAGGGACCTGGTTTCCTAAATTAAACTCTTTTATACTTTATTGCAACTCTTATTTATTTATTAAAGTTTTGTATTTGCTTACTTGTTGAATAAAAAATTATGTTAAAAAAACAAACAGATTTAGGAAAGATTTAAATAGTTTTTAATCTTGAAAACAAAAAAGTTAAATAAAAATAGATGAGACAGCACGGCCAAAGTAATCAAAGTTAATCTACGAATAGGCCAATTTATCAGAGATAGAATTTAGCTCAGGGTTCTTCAACGGGGTCGATATCGCCCCCCAAGGGGCGATTAGGGGCAATTTAAACAATTTGAAAAATTGGGGGGCTATTTTAAACAATTGGGGGGCGATTTCACAATTACAAATATTGTTATAAAACGATAACTAAAAATGGATACGTTGAAAACGTTCTCGCTGATTTCATTATTTCTTTTGTTATTGTTCTTCACTTCTTCAAACAGTTTTGGGTTCTCCTCATGCTCATGTATGCACACACATGCAATGACGTACACCTATGCAAGTGAAAAAAACGTTATGACCGAACAACGAATGAAATGGTAGTTGACACGAGTTTCCAGATATGCCAAAATTTTTATTTGACTGCGCAGTCAAGCAAGACTTTTTTCATAAGTGATCATAAGTCATAGACTTTACACATCGCTAAACACCAACTGTTACGTGAACTGGCAATTTGATTGGCCTTTCGGAAATCGCTACGACAAATCTTAATTCGTCCTATAAATTTGGCTACGTCACTGTCATGGGATCGCGCGATGGTCACAAGACCGCACGAGGCACACATGACCAAAAATCATGGGACCTCATGTGACTCATCGCTATAAAGGCCAGAATTGAAACCGGTGTCTTACTTTGGTCGTGGCTAGGAGCGACGAGGTAACGCGTGATAAGTAATCCAGAATATGTAAAATAAGTAAAATAATTATTAATTAATAAATTAACGTGTCACATGCGATGAGCAGTTTTTTCTGCTCATCGCATGTGACGTTTCTGTCTTCAGAGAGAGATAGCGATCTATAGCACTTGCTTTCATACAATCTTTTTCAGTAGTCCAGGGAAGGACAGAATTTTTAACAGTAGGCTTTCAAGAAAATGATCGTAATTTCTAAAAATTTAGGATTGTCATTATATTATTTTATGTGCCGCAGGCTACTTTCAGTTTCTTTTTAAGAGTAAATTTTATATGGTAATCGACTAATCGTATTGAAAGAGTAATGGCTTCTAATGCCAAAAAAAGTGTCGTACATATCTTGTGGATTATATCAGGTTTGGCTTTGTGCCATGCCCATCCAATATTCAACTTCCAATGTGTTTCTTGTGCAAGAAAATTCTTACAAATTAGGCAATGAAACCGTCAAGGCTGAAAGATTACCTAACCAGGCTTCATCCTGATAAAGCAGACAAATCTATTGAATTTTTTCAAGCATTGAAAGAGCGTGAAGCTCAAAGTTCTATAAACAAGGCCTATGCTAAAAATGCTTGCCCAAATGTCAAAGGACTTATAGCCTCGTACAAGATTGCTTTTTTGATTGCGAAAAAGGGTTTACCATTCAACGTTGGGGAAAGTTTGGTAGCACCTGCTGTGAAAGAAATTATTTCTACTGTAATGGAGAAAGATCCCACACCTGTACTACGAGCTGTTCCACTGAGTGATACCACAGTAACCCGACGAATTAACGAAATGGGTACGAATATTGAAGATCAACTCTGTGAAATCTTACGAAACACTTCTTTCAGCTTACAATTAGACGAAACTACCACATCAGACAATAACGCTTTATTAATGGTTTACGTCCGTTACATAACTGATGGAAATATTATGGAGGAGCTTCTATTTTGCAAGTGTTTGGAAACAGACACTAAAGGTCTAACAATATTTCAGACTTTGTCAGACTACTTCCGAAACAAATCCATCCCCCTTACCAACATAATAGCATGTGCTACTGATGGAGCTCCAGCCATGGTAGGCAGGTATCGCGGGTTTGCTTCATTACTCAAAGAAAAAATACCCAATCTATTTACTGTGCACTGTGTGCTTCACCGTCAGCATTTGGTAGCAAAGCGTCTTTCTCCACGTCTGCAAGAATGTTTGGGAGTTGCTATCAAAGCAGTTAACAAGATAAAAGCCAACGCTAAAAATGACCGATTGTTTCGACAGCTATGCGAGGTAAACGATGAAGAGTTCGAGCATCTCCTTCTCCATACGGAAGTTCGTTGGCTGTCGAAAGGCATATTTCTGGCAAGGTATTGCAAACTTAAAAACAGCGTGGTGGAGTTCCTTGGTGAAGATTCTGACCTTGCCAAAGATGTAATTGCCTGCCATCAAGATAACAGTTATCTAGCTGATTTTTATGAAAAAATTAATACAGCAACGGACAAACTCCAAGGTAAAAAGATTACTTTGGTTCAAAGCAAAACTATAATACGTGGCCTAATCAACAAACTTGAGCTCTACCAGCAAAGTTTGAGCAGAAGAAAGTTCGATCACTTCTCTCGTCTGTCAAAAATGTCTGATAGTGTCACTGACGAACATTTGCTTGTTTACGTTGAACACCTGAAAGCTGTGATAGAAGACATGAAGGTTCGCTTTAAAGATCTGCTTGACCTTGAAGTTTTTCCGTGGCTAGTGGAACCATTCGCCACTAACATCAATGACTGCGATTCCACCATGCAAGAAATGCTGATAGACCTGCAAAGTGACGAAGAAGCGCGCGCAATCTTCAGGGCACATGGATGGGCAGCCTTCTGGATTAAGTGGAAAAACCGATTTCCGCAACTGTGGGAGAAAGTAGAGCTCTTTATTTTGGCCTTTCCAACCACATATATTGCTGAACAAGGATTTAGTGAAGTGCTCTACATGCGAAATAAATATCGCAATAGACTCGACATGAATGCGACTGGGGGAGATTCAATTCGACTGAAGCTGACTAGCTTGATGCCAGCTTTTTCTAATCTTGCCGAGCAACATCAGCCGCAAGGGTCGCATTAGTTTCATGAACTGTTGCATTTTAATAAATTGCCATTGCTTTTATTTGTGTTTTCCTTTTAAAAGCTTCTTAGATATATTTCGGGAAAACTTTCAAATGAAAGTACAGTAATCGTTTTTATGGGGGGCGATTCGGACCAACATTTTTTGAAAAGGGGCGATTTCATAAAAAAGGTTGAAGACCCCTGATTTAGCTCATCTGGGCATTGTGAGTAAAAAAAAATATTCGAAAAATTCTCACCGGGTTCAAAAAACATTTTTTACTTGGCACAACATTTTAATAAAAAGATAATTGGGAAAAAAGACAAGTAATAATAATAAAAGATGGTTAAATTAAATAATGCTTAACGACATAAACGTATAAAGCACTCTTAAAGTTGATAAATATGTTGCGTATTTCCTAAAATGAATATGATGTAAATTAGCAACATTATAAGTGATATTTTTCCAATATTACGAAAAAAACAAGTTAATTGTTATGAAAACAAATTTTTAAAAAAGCCTTTAAACAAAAAATCTTGAAAAAAGATAAAACTGTAGGGGAGACCGGGGCACGTAGTAACATTTTTTTTTATTGCTATTTCTCTCATAATAAATTTTTTATTAAAATTTAGATCACTGTTTAACTAATATCAAAAAAATAAATAAATAATTTTCAAACCTTAGTGCTTAAAACTACAATCTAAATATTTAAAAAAAGCGTTACAATGTGCCCCGTCAATGGGGTAAGTTGTAACATCAGTCGGGATAAGTTGTAACAGCAACAAAATCACTAATAATTGTTTAAATATAAATGCAATTTGAAGAAAATTGCAATATAAAAAAGTAAAGACAATGAAATCACACATAACCTAGTCATAGACATGAGTATCAAGCACAAAAAATGAGGTATTTGACAGTTGCCTAAAAATGTTAAGACAGTTTTTTTCACTGCTGGATTAGCCCAATCATAAATTTTAGAATCACATTTGTGGCAAAAATTTGTATTCAAACTTTCGGAACAAGCTAAATGTGACCTCTAGGTAACCACAGCATTTTACCACTCACTCCTCATCAGGAGGACTGTCATAATAGGGCTCAAGAAATGTAATGCAAAGCTACTCTTTTGTTTTTAGTGTTTTTCAAAACTAGGTTTTTCTTTTTTTGAAGGTGTAACAGATTGTCCTTTTCTGGTGTGTCTGTTAATATGGCACATTTTTAGACCTTTTCTTCTTTTGCACCAAGGACTTAGAATATCTTTAAGTTTTTTAGCACTCTATAGAGTTTTAAATGGCCAACGCCAATGTTTTACTACTCCCCTTATTGATCTCTTTTAAATTATAGCAACTGCTGCAGCAGCTCTCAAGTTGTCTTTTAATGAGCAGCTGGTGTTCCTGTTAGTCTTTCTTTAATAATTTCTCATATTATTCACAAATGTTGTTGCCCAAGTTACTTTTAATGTAAACTAGTTAAATCTATGCACAAAAATATGTATTACAACTTGCCCCATCAGCTATCTTACAACTTACCCCATATCATATTTAGTCAAATTTTTGTTAATATCTCAAAGAGTTAAAATTTAGTTGCTAAACTTTGTTAGGCGTTTAATAGGCTATTGTTTTGTGTTTCAACTGATATAAAACATTTTAATAAAACCGCACCCGCTATCTCTCCAGACGACAAAAATTAAATTTCGAAAAATTTATTTTGCCTACTTAAAAAGCTGGTTTTAAGAATAAACCTGTTTTTAGTCATTGGAACTAAACAATGTTATTTGCTGGCAATCGGTCTTAATATGACTGCTATTTGGGGCTATTTAAAATTAAAATGTTAGAATTTCACAAATGCAAATTTTACAACTTACCCCATGTTACAACTTGCCCCGGTCTCCCCTATTCTTTTATACTTTATTTTTTTGTCAAAAATTAGCTTCATTTGCTACAAGACTAATTTTTCTTTTCTAAAATCATTAAAAACTATAAATTGTAATTATGCTACTTGAAGATTCTTAATCAATACATTTCTTGATGATCACTTTTTGTCCCAGATGGTAGGTGCTTTCACACAGCCTGGGCCGTGAGTAAGTCTGTTCATTAATTTAAAATGACAGACCGAAACCGAACCTACCAAAACGGAAGGGTATCCACCCATTCCGATGTTCAGTGTGGGTCTGCTAATCGGCAAACGTCCTTTTCAGGACGGGGCAATGCTAGGATAAAACTGCCCTTTTCAGGGCACATTGCCAACAAGTTCCGAAGACCCACTATTCTTCAGCTGAACAACAAAGGCCTCACTGCAAGCAAGATGAACGTTCTTCATCACCTCGCTATGCAGTCTGAGGCACTTGTCATCCTACTGCAGGAGACCCACTGCACTGATGCAGAGAAGTTGGTACTACCAAACTACCGACTAGCTGGGTCTTCTTTAAGCAGGAAGCATGGTCTTGCCATGCTTGTCCACGAGCGACTGAGATACACGCTTCTGGACCAATCTCCACCAACATCGGAGATCGAGTGGTTGTGTGTGGACGTTGATGGCTATAAAATAGTCAACGTCTACAAACCACCGCCAATGCGATTGCGAACCCTGGATCTTCCAGTGTTTCCTCACCCCTGTCTTTACTCTGGCGATTTTAACTGTCGTCATGCTGACTGAGGTTACGACGACAACAGTCCGGACGGTGAATGCTTGGCTGGATGGGTAAGTATTAATTGTCTTGCCCTCCTATATAATGCCAAGGACGCTGCCAGTTTTTATTCCGGCCGCTGGAACACTAGCACCAATCCGGATCTAGCTTTCGCCAGCGTAGGTCCAAACAGTCGCTTACCGGATAGACGTGTCCTTGACAAGTTCCCCAGGTCACAACATCGACCTTCGTTTATTACACCACCTAGGTTTGCTATGGCAGTGCCAAGCATGCCTGTTAAGCGATGGAACTTCCGCAAGGCCAAATGGAGTCACTACATTGCTTTGACGAATAAATTCGCAAAGACTTTGTTGCCGCCTGATACACTTGATGTGGATGCAGCTTACCAGGACTTCTGTAACACCATTAAGAAAGCAGCCAAAAAGACTATCCCACGCGGATATCGAAATAACTATATTCCGTGTTGGGATGCAGAGTGTGAATCCCTCTATAAAACCTTTCTGCAGTCTCCTCAGGGAGAGGACTCAAGTTTGGCTGCTACAGCTCTGCTTGCCAAGCTTGACAGAAAGTCGAGGGATCGATTGTTCGAAGCAGTTCGGAGCATTGACTTCTCACACTCTAGACGAAAAGCGTGGAGTATTTTGAACAACCTTACTGGTAGGTCACGACACTCTCCTCGTCACTGTCCCGATTCAGCCGATGCTATTTCATCTCAGCTAGTCACAAAATGGGAAATACAAGGCTGTTGACCGGAAGTCATCTTGACTTGTTTTTTCAGAAGCATCTAACCTTCGAAGGACCACAACACCAGATCTATAAGTATCTGCGAGAATTTTTCACAAAGAGAATTCACTGCTACCCTTCAACACTTAAAACCAGGCAAAGCTCCGCGCCCTGATTCCATCTGCCCAGAGCTTATTTTTTGGTGCTGAGCTCTTTTGAAGCCCTGGTTACGTGACTTCTTTCTTCCTGCTTGTGCCGACTCAAAAATTCCCACTTAGAGAAAAGCGCTTGTAGTCGCAATCTCAAAGTCAATGAAACCCGTAGTAGTCCCAAAGACCTATCGATAAATACCTCTGCTCTGTGTCACCTACAAAATCACCGAGAAGCTTATCTACACCCGCATAAAGCCAATTATTGATCCACTGCTCCCTAATGAGCAAGCAGGCTTTTGACGCGGAAAGTCAACCGTGGATCAAGCTGCTTTGCTGATACAAAAAATCGAGAATTCTTTCGAGATTAAAATAAAGGCTGGTGTCTTATTTGTCGATCTGACAGCGGCATATGACACTGTCTGGTATCGTGGCCTTACCTGCAAGCTGCTGAGACTTTTGCTGGATAAGTACATGGTCAGAATGATTACGGAGCTTGTCCGAAACCGACGTTTCATCCTTACTAGCGGTAACAACAAGCAAAGTGGTTACTACGTTGTCTAAAAAACGGCGTTTCTTAAGTATCGATCTTGGCTCCCCTCCTTTACAACATCTAAATTATACGTAAGACCTGCCCTCCCCTATTTCCAGAAAGTTTGTTTACACAGATGATTTAATAATATTGCACTCTTTTGGAAACTAAAAAGACTTGGAGGAGACTTTAGTACAAGACATGCTTACACTTTCAGCGTATTTCCAGACTTTGGGGTTTTAAAGCTCAGTCACACTAAGACGGTGACGTCATCCTTTTTTTTAAGTAACCGAATGGCCAAACGTAAGCTAAAGGCTTAAAACAAAAATAGAGTCTTACCGTTCTGGCCAACCCCTACTTATTTTGGTTCAGAACTGGACAGATTGCTCACGCTCCGTCAAAGTTTAGTGGTATTGCGCAAAAAACTATCTTTGCGCGTCATACTGCTAAGGCGACTTGTAGGCTCAGAATGGTGTGCTGGTGTCAAAACACTGCGCACAGCTGCCCTATTTCTTTCCTATTCAACAGCTGAGTACTGCGCACCAGCCTGGTGTCTCAGCATTTACACTCATCTTATAGACAATGCCTTGAATGACTCTTTACGCATAGTCACTAAATGCCTGCGTACCATTCAAACAGTCCACTTACCCCTACTCTCAGGCATCCAGACTGCTGAGCTTTGCCCAGAGGAACGACGCTTTTCTTAGTTTACCGTGGATCTCTGGACCCGGATCATATTCTTTATGTTCTTTTAAGTAGGTCCTTAGATGCTTGCCACGAGAAACTAAGATTTAAACGCCGGTTTGTGCCAGCTGCGCGGAATGTTTTAAACAACCTTGCCGGACTAGGTATCCACGCTTCTCAGTGGACAAACCACATATGGAGCGCGGAGTACTGCAAGAATACATATAAACTGCGTGCTTTTATACCCAGGACCGGTGCCAAGCCTGTGGAATGAATTTTCCCGGAACAGCTTGGGTTAAGCTTGTTTTCCTGCGGACTGGTGTTAAGCGATTCCATTTGTCCATGCACAAATAAGGTCTTACTCCTCCGAATTGCGATTGTGACGCCATTGAACAAACCGGAGGCTACGTCTTAATGATATGTTCCATACATTGGGCACCACATAAAGAACGTCGTCTGACGGTTTTGAACGATGAAACTCGATACTGGCTTAACGTTATCATTTCAAGCATCTGATCCGAGCAGTAAATCACCCTATGCAGGCAACAAAAGGATAAATGTCGGCCCAGTCCTGTTTGTGTCTGACCCTGAGTGGATGCCTTTCCAAACAACAACAAACGACGACGACATTTTCTTAATGACATCCATTAAACGGATTTTAATTAAGTTTGTGCAATTGTTTTCGTTTTATAGCAAACTACTCCAAGTTTTTGTATGTTGCAGAAGAGGCAAATATACATCACTATGAACAGATACCCTCTATTAACAATGGTAAGTTCCGAGTGTTTGAACATAAAATTAAAGTAATTTATAGATGAGTTTGCTTTTGAAGTAAAAATACTCCTACAAGTGTTCAGTTTGTAAAATTCTTTGTCCTGTTTGGTTGAATCTGATAAGCACCCATGGAGTAATTTTATTGTATAATGAGCTGAAAATGAGTATGAAAAAATAAATCTTAAATCGTAAATACTTTAATGATTTCGATAAGACGTTCTATGAAAATGCTCAAAAGTTATACGAAAAAAAATTTTTTTTAATGCTACTTGGTTAAATTCATCTTTAATGCTACTTAATTAAATGGATCATTCCTAACTGGAAAGCTGCACTTTGTAGTATAAACAAATTCTTAACGCATTTTTTGTCGATTGTTGTAGAACTCGGACATGTTTATGAAGAAGTCAATAAAAAATCCAAAAACAAAGACTATGTCCATTCAACAAACGGAGCAAGTGAGATTATGCTTATTTCTGAACTCAATATCAACAAAAAAATTGCGTTCGTTGTTTTTAAAAAAACTCTTTTTAAGTTATTACATCTTTGAAAAAAAATTATTTGTTTAATATTTTAACATATCAATTTTCGGACTAATGTCATTTGTTGTTCCATCTTGCCGAACTTATAAAATGCTAATTAAAAGAGTAAGACTACATACTATAAATATGCTGCTCAATCTCGACACATTTTTTGATTTCATTCTCTTACATTAGTGATCGTCAACCGGTATACCGCGGTACACTTGTGAATCGCAAAGGATATCGAGTATGATGTAAAAACTTTTTTTTAGTTTACCTATGTAATGCTGAACTCTTTTATTTCACTTTTCGGAGTTTTGAATTGTTAAATAATGTGGACTAGTCCAGATGTTTTTTAGTTTTACTGATTTTCAAATGTCTATGAAGTCGAAAAGTACTGACAATCTTTGATTTTAAGTAAAAACTAATTTTTGGTCTATAGTTGATTTTTACGAGCGACGTTTAACAAGTTGTTTAATGGTAAGTGTGGTGGCTTTTTTGATGAAATATATGCGCTCGCTTAAAACAAAATTGACTAACACTCTCTTATTAATGGTTGTTCTACATATTTTGTTTTTGCAAACCTTGAAAAGATTTTTTTGAAATGTGTTTCGCATATTACAGCTAAACAAAACAAAAGTCTTTACATGAATGCCTACACTAGAAGCAACGGTAAGTTAACAATGAAAAATTATTGCTTTTTTAAATAATTTTTTTAGTAACATTACTGAATGTTAAATTATAAAAAAGTAAAGTATTTTTTGCATGTATAATGTATTGTAAAAACTTATTTTTTCATTTTACTAATAATTTTAATAGCAAAACTTTGATTAATTTAAGAAATTTTGACTCTTATGCAATTAGTTTTATATTTACACAAAATACATTTTTCGAATTCAGTAATTAAGTTTTATTAAAGCTGCCCTTCTGTAATTTGTATCTATAGCCTGATTAAAACTTTTCTCAATAAAATTGTTCTATTAAATTGAATTAAACAACTTTGCCTATATAAAAAAAAAGGAAACAAAAATTAGTCTCACAACCAAAAACGATTTTTAAAATTATAATTGAAACCAAATTTTAAACGATGTCCATTAACGAATACAATTCACTTACATCTGCCTCTTTACCAAATGAAATTTCATCACGGCCACCTTTCCCTGCAAATTTCCCAAATGCCATCTCTGTCTCAACATAAATACTGATTCAACAATCGTCGTCGTCGTCGTTTGAAGCGGTATCCACTCCAGGTCAGACACAAACAGGACTGGGGCCGAGGGTTTATCCTTTTACTACCCCGACTGCTGCACTGCCTGGATCAGACGCTGGCAGTGATATCATTAAGCCAGCATCGAGTTTCGTCATCCAAAACCGTCAGACCTCGTGCTCCATGTGGTGCCCGATGTATAGGGCACGCTGTTAGTACATGGTCTGCGGTTTGCTCAGAGGCGCCACACTCGCAATTCGGTGAAGGAGCGAGACCGCATTTGTGCATGGACGAATGGAATCGACCAACACCAGTACGCAAGCGGTTGAGCTTAACCCAAGCTGCTCGGGGTAAGCCCATCCCAACAGGCCTGAAACCGGTCCGGGGCACAAAAGCACGGAGCCTGGAAGCATTTTCACAGTACTCCGCGTTCCATTTGTGATTTGTCCATTCAGAGGCGCGGATGCCAAGTCTGGCAAGGTTGTCCAAGAGATTCCGCGCAGCTGGCACAAACGGGCGTCTGGATCTTAGTCTCACTTGGCGAGTATCTGAGGACCCACTTAATAGACCATGCAAGATATGATCGGGGTCCAGAGATCCACGGTAAGCCAAGGAGAATGTCGCTCCCATTCGGCGAAGCTCAGCTGGCTGGATGCCTGAGAGTATAGGTAGGTGGTCCGTTGGAGTGGGACGCAGGCATCCAGTAACTATGCGCAAGGCTTTGTTCAAGACACTGTCGATGAGGCGAGTGTGAGCACTGCGACACCAGACTGGCGCACAGTACTCAGCTGTTGAGTAGACTAGAGACAAGGTGGCTATGCGTAGTGTTTTAGCACCAGCACCCCATCCCGAGCCCACGAGTCGCCTCAGCAGTGTGACGCGCGAGGATAGTTTTTTGCGCAATGCCACTAAATGGTGACGAAACGTGAGCGATCTGTCCAGTTTTACCCCAAGGTAAGTAGGGGTTGGACAGAACGGTAAAAGTCCACCGTTGTTGTAGAACTTTAGCTCACGTTTGGCCTCTCGGTTGTTTAAATGAAAGGCTGTCGTCACCGTCTTAGTGTGACTGAGCTTCAACCTCCAAGTCTGGAGATACGCTGAAAGTGTGGACATGTCTTGGCTTAAGGTCCCCTCCAAGTCCTTTTAGTTTCCAGAAGAGTGCAACAATGCAAAATCATCAACATAAGCAAACTTTCTGGAAATCGTGGAAGGAAGATCGTACGTATAGATGTTAAATAGAAGGGGAGCCAAGACGGATCCCTGAGGAACGCCGTTTCTAAGACGGCGTAGCCTGCTTTGCTTGCTGTCACCGGTGGTAAGGGTAAAACTTCGATTTCGGACAAGCTCCATGATCATTTTGACCATGTGCTTATCCGGAAGTAGTCTCAGCAGCTTGCAGGTAAGGCCACGGTGCCAGACAGTGTCATAAGCAGCTGTCAGATTGACAAATACGGCACCGGCCTTCTTTTTAGCCTCAAAAGAATTCTCGATGTTCTGGGTTAGCAGAACAACTTGATCTACGGTTGACTTCCCGCGTCGGAACCAGCCTGCTCTTTAGGGAGCAGCGGATCGATTAATGGTTCAACGCGGGCGTAGATAAGCCTCTCGAGGATCTTGTAGGGGACACAGAGCAGAGATATTGGTCGATAACTCTTTGGGTCCACCACGGGCTTTCCTGGTCTTGGGATCGCGACCACAAGCGCTCTTCTCCAGATCTTGGGAATTTTGAGTCGGCGCAAACAGGAAGAAGTAAAGTCACGTAACCAGGACTTCAAAGCAGCTCCGGCATGGAGTATAAGCTCTGGGCAGATGGAATCAGGTCCCGGAGCTTTACCTGGTTTTAAATGTTGAAGGGCAGCAGCAAATTCTCTCTGTGAGAAATTGTCAGAGATATTTACTGCGTCTGGTGTTGTGGCCATCCAAAGGTCAGACACTTCTTGAAAGACAAGTCGAGATGACTTGCGATCAACAGCCTCGTATTTCCCATTTCTAACCAACTGAGATGCAATAGCATCGGCTGAAACGGGACAGTGACGAGGAGAGTGTCGTGACCTACCAGTAAGGTTGTTCAAAATACTCCACGCTTTTCGTCTAGAGTGTGAGAAGTCAATGCTCCGAACTGCTTCGGACCATCAATCCCTCCGCTTTCTGTCAAGCTTGGCAAGCAGAGCTGTAGCAGCCAAACTCGAGTTGTCTCCCTGAGGAGACTGCAGAAAGGTTTTATAGAGGGATTCACACTCTGCATCCCAACACGGAATGTAGGTATTTCGATACCCGCATGGGATAGTCTTTTTGGCTGCTTTCTTAATGGTGTTACAGAAGTCCTGGTAAGCTGCATCCACATCAAGTGTATCAGGCGGCAACAAAGTCTTTGCGAATTTATTCGTCAAAGCAATGTAGTGATTCCATTTGGCCTTGCGGAAGTTCCATCGCTTAACAGGCATGCTTGGCACTGCCATAGCAAACCTAGGTGGTGTAATAAACGAAGGTCGATGTTGTGACCTGGGGAACTTGTCAAGGACACGTCTATCCGGTAAGCGACTGTTTGGACCTACGCTGGCGAAAGCTAGATCCGGATTAGTACCAGTGTTCCAGCGGCCGGAATAAAAACTGGCAGCGTCCTTGGCATTATATAGGAGGGCAAGACAATTAATACTTGCCCATCCAGCCAAGCATTACCGTCCGGACTGTTGTCGTCGTAACCCCAGTCAGCATGACGACAGTTAAAATCGCCAGCGTACAGACAGGGGTGAGGAAACACTGGGAGATCCAGGGTTCGCAATCGCATTGGCGGTGGTTTGTAGACGTTGACTATTTTATAGCCATCAACGTCCACACACAACCACTCGATCTCCGATGTTGGTGGAGATTGGTCCAAAAGCGTGTATCTCAGTCGCTCGTGGACAAACGTGGCAAGACCATGCTTCCTGCTTAAAGAAGACCCAGCTAGTCGGTAGTTTGGTAGTACCAACTTCTCTGCATCAGTGCAGTGGGTCTCCTGCAATAGGATGACGAATGCCTCAGACTGCATAGCGAGATGATGAAGAACGTTCATCTTGCTTGCAGTGAGGCCTTTGTTGTTCAGCTGAAGAATAGTGGGTCTTCGGAACTTGTTGGCAATGTGCCCTGAAAAGGGCAGTTTTATCCTAGCATTGCCCCGTCCTGAAAAGGACGTTTGCCGATTAGCAGACCCACACTGAACATCGGAATGGGTGGATACCCTTCTGTTTAGGTAGGTTCGGTTTCGGTCTGTCATTTTAAAATCAATGAACAGACTTACTCACGGCCCAGGTTGTGTGAAAGCACCTACTATCTGGGCCAATTCAACAAGCCAATTCAACAATAACTGGTCCCAACGAAGACCCTATAAAACTCTCTGGAAATTTTAACTGTAACTCAGCTAATGTTATCGATATAATTTTGTGTAATCTCTGCCCAAAAGCAATGTATATTGGAGAAACCAGCCATTCAATCAGACAACAGATGAATGGACACAGGAGCGTTACAAGCACAATAGAAACAAACCGGTAGCTGAACATTTCAATAAACCTGACCACACTTTGGAAAATCTCAGATTAGTAGTGATCAAAAAAGTCAAATGTAAAACAAAACAACAACAGGAAGTAAAATAAAAAAAAATTATTTTCAAATTCGATTGCGTCAATAAAGGTTTAAATAGAAATTATTCGTTCATGTCTCATTATATGTAATGCTTATTTCCATAATAGTAAAAGTCACTTATGATTTCTATTTTTTTCTCTATTTGCCACCGTTTTATGTTTGCATATGTTTTTGACATTTGTTTTTTGTTCGAATTACTGTAATTTACTGTACTGCAATGTTTATCCAACCTCAGTCTTTTCTAACCCATATTTTTGTATTTCATTACGTCACATATGTCACTCTATTACGTTTAATGCCGTTGGTGAAAATTTTGTTTTAATTGCATTATTATTTTTATTCCATTACATCTGATGAAGTGGGCAGCAGCCCACAAAAGCTTGTGCCTTATTCATATAATGTAATTTATTAAATGAAGCCTGCTCATCTTTTTACTCATAGCGTGCCGAAAACGATTTTACAAGTTTTTCGCGAGTGGCAATTGCCATCAAAAAAATAGCAGCATTTCATTTTTTCATCATAAATGCCGACAGTACGGTCAGGATATCAAAAGCACCGTATTGATAACAAACCAACAGTGTCTCGGTTCAAAACCTTCTCGATCATCCTGTTGCATCTTCAGTAAACAAACTTTCCTCGGATTAACGGTTTTAGCAAGCAGCTTTAAATTGGGATAAAATTATTAAACAAATAACAGTAAAAAATAACTGGACGGTAGTGAACTATCCGATGATTGTAGGTGTAGGCTAATTTTAAGGGTAGTTTTTATTATTTTGTTTCCGATTTTAAACATGTATAAATAACTTTGAAGCACCTGTAGTTAAAAACTGTAGCAAAGTTGTTGGGAATAAGTAAAATTGTAGCTGAGTTTTTCACTCACCTGGGCAACATGGAATGTCAACCTTTCCTACTTAATCCTGTAAAGTTGAATCAAAGTATAAGCGCCGATATCTCGCTATTGTTTGGTCATCGGTTAATTTTGCAAACCAGCAAAGCCGAACAAATTTTCTATTCGTCTGACTGATAATAATCAAACTTAAACGCTGAATTCTTGTGTGTTAAACTTTGGACGCTGCATTTTTTGCTGCTCAACTTCTCAGTCCGAAATCTCGTGACCGGTATTTTTGGCCACTTACATCACCAAGCCCCTAGTTTTTAAGGCGGATACTTTTGGGCTCCAAGGATTATGAAAAACTTTTGATGTCTCTAAATCAATTCTTTATAGATGAAAACAGCATTATTGGGTGGAATTCTAAATAAAAAAACCCAAAAAAAGTTTTTATTTTAAACTGAAACCTAAAACAGTTAAAATAGTCAAAAAATATCCAAAAATACAGGTCTTTGCTCAAACTATTCAATTGCTCAAACACCAAATTCAGGCATTTTTTTCATTTTTTAACTCACTTATTTTTAAAAACAATACATGGTAGAACATTTTTTGTCCCGTTTATTTTTTTACATTACGTATCTCCTCACCCGTTCAAATACGTAATGTAAAAAAATAAACGGGACAAAAAAATGTTCTACCATGTAGAGAACATTTTTTTTGTCCCATTTATTTTTACATTACGTATCTTCTCACCCGTTCAAATGGCCCAGATGGTAGGTGCTTTCTCGCAACCTGGGCCGTGAGTAAGTCTGTTCATTGGTGTTAAAGATGACAGACCGAAACCAAACCTACCAAAACAGAAGGGTATCCACCCATTCCGATGTTCAGTGTGGGTCTGCTAATTGGCAAACGTCCTTTTCAGGACGGGGCAATGCTAGGATAAAACTGCCCTTTTCAGGGCACATTGCCAACAAGTTCCGAAGACCCACTATTCTTCATCTGAACAACGAAGGCCTCACTGCAAGCAAGATGAACGTTCTTCATCACCTCGCTATGCAGTCTGAAGCACTCGTCATCCTATTGCAGGAGACCCACTGCACTGATGCAGAGAAGTTGGTACTACCAAACTACCAACTAGCTGGGTCTTCTTTAACCCATATCCTCCTAGCGTCAGTTTAAATTGACGGCGCAAAAAAAAGAATTTTAAGCACACTGATACTTGTAGGACTCTAGTTTTTAAATTAAACTGATAATGAGAAATTAAGCAAATTGTTTAACCGTTTTAAATTATAAATAAAAAGCTATCGCGATATTTACGACAGCCTAATTTTAAAAAAAACATTTTTTGTATTGCTAAAAGAAGTAACTGCCATTAAACGGTTGTGAATTGAAAATAAATCGAAAAATTACTAAAGATAACTAAAACATATATTTTTGAAGTGGTAATAAGCGAAAAAAGAACTAAAAACAGGCTAGCAAAAGCTTTGCGATTGATTTACTTCCGTCAGTTTAAACTGACGCTAAGAGCAGGAGGGTACACTCAGATGTTAAACACGATTTCTTTTATCGAATACAAAAACGTGATAGAATTATACTGCTTCATTGTGATATCACAGAATGCTTGTGGTTTTTGAGTATTTGCAAATACTTTGCTAGTTTTCCGTAATTGAGAGCTGGTGCAGGATTAGTTAATAAGCCAAGTTGCTTGTTGTTTGCTTATCTAGAGAGAAAACACGCTGGGAGCAACTCTAGCCAGGAGGTAGAGCAATATATACAAAGTTTTTATTTGGTTGATGCACTTTTCTGAAAATATTGTTTTAACAGGAAGCCTAACAAGTTTAAATCCAGTTGAATTCTGTTAATTTTAAAGTTAATTAGAGCTAAATAATCTAGGATTTGATTGTTTACTGGTGTCTGTTTATTGACACTGAAAATCACTAAATTAAACAAAGCAGTTGACCGAAAGTATTGAGTAGCTTGAGTTGTTCTTTATAAGCGACAAAAATAATATTTACAACTGCTAATCCTAGCATTCCTAAGCTTTATCCATTAGGCCGTTATGGCTAACCTGCTGCACCAAAACAAAAAGATGACCGTTTTTCAAGCATTAGAAGTACTTGAAGCTTTGGAGTCTAAGTAGAGTTTTGTTGCTGGTGAATCTGTGTCTACCGCAAATATTATCATTTTTCCCAAAAAAAATGATAGTATAGACACAGACGAAAATAATGGAAATGATGTTAATTGTATTCTGAATCGCCTTTGCGGAAAGCAACTTCCATCAGATGCTGAATTGGATTTGCAAGGAATAGGTGGCACAAAACTGATTACTGATGAAACGCAAGCTTTAGCGAGCGGTCAGGTAAGGTTCTGTATTTTCTCTTGTTTCTAGAATACTAGGTTAACTACTGGTAATGTTTCCTTGTCAGAACAATATGGTGGTCCGCCAGCAGCAAAAAATGTAGCATATATACATATTTCAACAATAAAGTATAGCTCTTGCTATATTATGATATACAGGCATCCGGGCAGGATAGCGACTGTCAAAACGGCGACTGTCATAACAGCGACCGTCAAAAGAGCGACTGTGTCAAAACAGGGACTGTAAACGATTTTAGCTAAAATTTTGGATGAATGTTTAGATAAGAATAGGCCTGGCGATGCGGTGATGTTATGACAGTCGCTGTTATGACACAGTCGCTGTTTTGACACAGTCGCTATTTTGACGGTCGCTGTTATGACAGTCGCTGTTTTGATACAGTCGCTATTTTGAAGTCGCTGTTTTGGCGGTCGCTGTTTTGACAGTTGTATTATAAACCCGAGCCGATATACAATATCTTCATTCAACTGTTTTATGTGAACTTGCTGCAATGCTTGCATTATGTGAACTTAATACACAACGCTAAATGTTTTTGTATTGTATGATTTTGTATTGCATGTTGGTATTTAACTTTATAATGTCTTTTTTGGAGAAGGATGATGAAACTTCTTGCTCCAAAACTGAAATGGAAGAAGGGTAACACGGATGTGCACGGAGTTTTTAATAATTGAACTTTAACACACCCTTCCTTTGAAAAGCATATCTTGCTACATGAAATATTTGAAAAGTTCTTGACGACTGAAGAGATGAAAAAAATATTTTTGAAATCAAATACGTATACTCGATACAAAAGCAACCGCTCATTCATGATGACCATAAAAAAGTTGAAATCATTCATTGCCATCCTTGTGCTGAGCGGTTATAATCAATTGCCACGACAAGAAATGTATTTGAAGAGAGAGAAGGACAACCAGAACCGAATGGTCACAGCGTTGATGATCAAGCGTGAATTTGAAGAAAGCAAGCAGTTTTTTCATCTTGCTGATAATGAAAGCTTGGGCAAAACTGACAGATTTGTTAAAGTGAGACCTTTGTTCGATGCGGTAAACAAGCAGTGTGTGGCTTACTACAAACCCGATCAACATCTAAGCGTTGACAAATCCATGGTACCATACTTTAGGGAGCATGGCGCCAAACAATTATATCGTATTCATAGAAACCAATTAAGTTCGACTATATGCTGTGGGTATAGGCAAAGCCGTTGGGATGCTGTGTTCAATTCCGTCTGTCCGTAAAGACACTTGCAATACAGTAAAGATATGTCACAGGTTTTATTTCCTGGATCAAGGTCACCGCCGTGCAAACATGTATGTTTCAGTGATACAAATCACTAGATTGTGAAGCGGACGCACGACGATGTGCCAAACCAGGATGCACAGAACCTCACGGTATTCTTGCAAAGGCTGCAATGTTTGTCTACATCCTGATTGTTTTAAAAAATACTATTTCCAATACACAATGTTATGGAGTTCGACATGTAAACTAAACATTGTGAACTAAAGATTTTTCGTTTGTAGACGATGCTATTTGTTTGTAGGCTTGTTTGTTATCAAAAATTGGTTTGGTTTAATAATAAAAAAATTGTAGAAAAGCGATCTTGTGTTTTGTTTTACGTGTACCCTCCTGCTCCTAGCGTCAGTTTAAACTGACGGAAGATCATTTATAGCTCACAAAAAAAAGGTTTCTCACAAAAAGAACGTTTTTTTTCTTCAAGTTACATCATTCCAAAGCTACAATGGAGAAATAAACAAAAAACTTTGATTCAGGAGAATATAGATTAAGCAGGAAGCATGGCCTTGCCACGTTTGTTCACGAGCGACTGAAATACACGCTTTTGGACCAATCTCCACCGACATCGGAGATCGAGTGGCTGTATGTGGACGTTGATGGCTATTCAACGTCTACAAACCACCGCCAACGCGATTGCAAACCCTGGATCTCCCAGTGTTTCCTCATCCCTGTCTTAAGCTGGCCCAAAGAGTTATCGACCGATATCTCTGCTCTGTGTCCCCTACAAGATCCTCGAGAGGCTTATCTACGTCCGCGTTGAACCATTAATTGATCCACTGCTCCCTAAAGAGCAGGCTGGGTTCAGACGCGGGAAGTCAACCGGAGATCAAGTTGTTCTGCTAACCCAGAACATCGAGAATTCTTTTGAGGCTAAAAAGAAGGCCGGTGCCGTATTTGTCAATCTGACAGCTGCTTATGACACTGTCTGGCACCGTGGCCTTACCTGCAAGCTGCTGAGACTATTTCCGGATAAGCACATGGTCAAAATGATTATGGAGCTTGTCCGAAATCGAAGTTTCACCCTTAACACCGGTGACAGCAAGCAAAGCAGGCTACGCCGTCTTAGAAACGGCGTTCCTCAGGGATCCGTCTTGGCTTTTCTCCTATTTAACATCTATACGTACGATCTTCCTCACTGATTTCCAGAAAGTTTGCTTATGTTGATGATTTAGCATTGTTGCACTCTTCTGGAAACTAAAAGGACTTGGAGGGGACTTTAAGCCAAGACATGTCTACACTTTCAGCGTATCTCCAGACTTGGAGGTTGAAGTTCAGTCACACTAAGACGGTGACGACAGCCTTTCACTTAAATAACCGAGAGGCCAAACGTGAGTTAAAGGTCTACAACAATATTGGTAGACTTTTACCGTTCTGTGCAATCCCTACTTATCTTGGGGTAAAACGGGACAGATCGCTCACGTTTCGTCACCATTTAGTGGCATTGCGCAAAAAACTATCCTCGCGCGTCACACTGCTGAGGCGACTCGTGGGCTCGGGATGGGGTGCTGGTGCTAAAACACTACGCATAGCCACCTTGTCTCTAGTCTACTCAACAGCTGAGTACTGTGCGCCAGTCTGGTGTCGCAGTGCTCACACTCGCCTCATCGACAGTGTCTTGAACAAAGCCTTGCGCATAGTTACTGGATGCCTGCGTCCCACTCCAACGGACCACCTACCTGTACTCTCAGGCATCCAGCCAGCTGAGCTTCGCCGACTGGGAGCGACATTCTCCTTAGCTCACCTTGGATCTCTGGATCCCGATCATATCTTGTATGGTCTTTTAAGTGGGTCCTCAGATACTGGTCAAGTGAGACTAAGATCCAGACGCCCGTTTGTGCCAGCTGCGCGGAGTCTTTTGGACAACCTTGCCAGACTTGGCATCCGCGCTTTTGAATGGACAAATCACCAATGGAACGCGGAGTATTGTGAAAGTGCATCCAGGCTCCGTGCTTTTGTGCCCCGGACCGGTTCCAGGCCTGTTGGAATGGGCTTACCCCGAGCAGCTTGGGTTAAGCTCAACCGCTTGCGGACTGGTGTTGGACAATTCCATTCGTCCATGCACAAATGGGGTCTCGCTCCTTCACCGAATTGCGAGTGTGGCGCCTCTGAGCAAACCACATACCATGTCCTAACAGCGTGCCCTATACATCGGGCACCACATGGAGCACGAGGTCTAACGGTTTTGGATGACGAAACCTGATGCTGGCTTAATGACACCACTGCCAGCATCTGATTCAGGCAGTGCAGCAGTCGGGGTAGTAAAAGGATAAACCCTCGGCCCCAGTCCTGTTTGTGTCTGACCTGGAGTAAATACTTTTCAAACGACGACGACGACCAGTTTAAATTATAACTCAGAAACTCCAACATTTTGACCAAAAAAAATTTGCTATATATTTTGGACATTTTTTTGACGTGTTCGTGTGTCTGAAAGAATTTAGAGCCGCTAGCCAAGATTAATTTGAAATTTAATTTCTTTAAAAAATTCTTATAACGACACTGATGCTTTTTGTAATGAAGAGCTTAAGCTTTTCCCGGTGTCGAACATTGTAAAGAACATATTGTGTAATAATTTGTGATCCTTTCGAGTCGAATCAAAATATGCTGTAATTAATTTTAGAGACAACAAAAATTTGTTAATGAATTTTAATTATATATATTTTTTAATTTTTTTTAAGAATTCGGCGTTTATTCTGAAGCTTGCAATATATTACCATAAAATTAGAAGTTTTCTGAAGACTTGATAATCACACTACAATACAGTGAAATAAACATTACTAATAATTTTAATGAAAATATTAAGAAGTACTTGGTAAATTTAGTAACTTTAAAACTTGGGTAGGTTTTACTTTAATATTGATTTATTTTATAATTATTCACCAAAACATTGTAAATTTGATTGGACGTTCGAACTGTTCGTAATTTTAGCAAAGTTTGTCTCAACAATTGCTATAGTTAAAACAACATTTTTTTAAAAAAGCTTGAGAAACCCTACTTTAAATCTTAAATAGCTCCAAGCTTTAAAATAAATGCGAATTTTTGAAAAAATACATTTCAAAATACGACAATGCGAACTATCGTATAGTTCTAGTTGAATGACTTATGCTGTTTGACAAATTGATTACATATCCAACTCTTTTAAAAGATTGTTGATTTAATTTTTGATCAAATCATGCTAAAAGCAAGAAACTTAAATATACTGCTACTTTATAAATTGACTGGGTCAATAGTACACTAGATTTAAGATGTTGCGACGACATCTTAAACAATTCAATTTCAAAAATTAAAATTTGTTGTCGAATTTCAAAAATTCCTCTTCTTTTATTTAACAAAAATTTTAAATTTTCCATCCAGTTCAATATAATAAATAAATTTTCTATAAGCGTTTAATTTTGTCAACCGATATTTTTGGTTTGTGGTAATCAATTTCTTTATAACAGCTCTTTTTTAAAACATTTTTGCAAACATTTTCTGGAACTTTTATTGATTACTTTTAACTTTTGATTTATTTGCAGAACAATTCCGGTTTGCATGATGCTATAAACAAAAACATATTTGTCGTACAGTGCTTGATTCAAAACAAAAACAACTTTTAAAGAAAGTAGCCAAACTGAATACTTTTTTTGATAACTGAACTGCCCTTTTCCAACGACCGATTTAGTAGACGAAAGGTTTAGTACAAATAATGTAAAAACTTTTTTTTGGCAATTTGTAACTTTGTTGTAATTTTATTTTGTAGTTAGTTTAACCAATTTGCAAAATATTTTGCATAAAATTTACTTTAATTTTCTTTAATAAAACTTGAGTTTATCTCATTTGACTTTAAATTTTGGAAGTTATGGAGCATTATATTCAAATCTAATCACATCTATAATATTTAATCACATTTACAAGTCTTTTAAGTGAAAAATAAAATTTTTTTTACTTTTTATCTATTGACATTGAGGTAGAAAAAGCAAAAACTAACTATATCGGTTGTTTGTTCAATGGCTTTATAAAATTATTTGATGAAGATTAGTTTTGAGTTTGCTCTAAAACTGGTGTTCATCTCATGTAGTATTGCTAATTTTAAAGTTATTGTAATTATTTTAATTTTGAAAACCATCTATTAGAATGTGACTGCACAAATAAAATTTAACCTTACTGTTAAAATAACTCAACATTTGAACAGTAATTTGTTGTTGTTGTTTGGTTTTGTTCAGTATTATCTTAGCCATCGAGATTGTGAATAAAACGTTAACAATGTAAGTAACTCAGGGAAAGCTGAAATGCAAAAAACAATTTTGACAGGAACTTTAATCAAAAGGTTTTGAGGACAAACAAATTTGAATTTTTCACCAAAAACACAAAATGAAATCAGATAAAGTATTAAGAACCTTCATACTTCTAACATAATCGAATTTTTTTTTTAATTTTTTTAAAGAAAGAACCAGTTTTATGAAACAGTCACAAGACACAGACTTAACATAATAATTCAAAGCAAACTCGGGCATAGATTACATATTTTATTTGAACAACACTTAATATAAAAAGTAAAATATGTTTGCAACAAAAACACAGAAAATAATAAGTTGTTATTACCATGTAACTATATTCTATGACAGTAAAGCTATATATGCATTTATAAAACAAAAACAAATGCGATAGAAAAGTGGCACATTTACAAAACATGAGGGCAAAATATATAAATGCAATATAATAATAGAAAAAATAAAAGTATTGAAAAAAATTTTACACTACCAGAAGACATTTAAAATGCTAAACATTCTTTGTTCACTATTTATAAGCAAAATTACAAAAGATTTCGATGTTGTTTTTTTGAGGGGTGATATTTACATCAAATTTTTTGCTTTATATAATCGTTAAGTTGGCAGAGGCAAGCCACTCCTGTTTCACAATGTATTTCATCTTTTTTGCAAAAAAAACTAATTTAAGAAATAAAAAGTATGTGGAATTTATTTTCGTTTCACTACCAATATTTGAATTGTATTTATAAGATTTCTATTTGACAATAATTTAGGTAATGAATACTTACTTTTGGATATACAAGCAAAGCTAATTATGGCTACTAAATAATGCTAACAAAAATGGGCGGAATAATAATTTGACGAATACATTAATTATTGACCTAAAATTTGTTATAAAAATCCGTAGACGTTATAAAAATCTAAGCTTATTACACATAACGTAGCATATAAAATTTAACACAAAAGCGACAAAAGGTTTTATAGAAATATAGGTTTCAACGATATACTTGATAGTGGGAACATAGTTTGTGGAATGGCCTGTCGTGGAAAGCATTCCCCGTCTCGCACATGTCTTGTACACGGGACAGTTGTAAATTTCCTCGTTTTGCCTCTTTCTTGTCTTTAATAAAAGTAGGCTCAAGCCAGATCTTTGAAAAGTACCAATTAAGAAAAAAAATCAGCAGGTTTTAATGCATTAACAAGAAACAAAAAAAACAAATTACAACTTAAAAAGATACGGGGGGTATTTGGTCCTAAAGTATCTTCTTTTGTGACTCAACAATTTTTTCCTCTTGCAATGACCATCTAGCGCCTTCCATGAATAAACCATGAATATAAACTCGGATACTCTGAAAGTCAGAAACTATAGCTTAACTGTATTATAATGGATCTTCATCTAACAAAAAAATAAAAGAATCAAACTAAACAATAAAAATATTTTTAAAACAATATAATAAAGCGGAGAATTATTGTGATTTTTCGCTCTTTTGACTAATATTCAATTGATCCTCGCAGCAAAGCCTTACATTTTTCGAACTCCGTTTTACTGGTTGATATTTCAAAGTTTCCGACGTGACTTGAAAGTTAGATTTAAGCTGATTGATTGGAATTCTTCTTCCTTTGAAGTAGTTTTGCATTGTTCCAGTCAAGAAAGATTGAGTAAAGAAAAACCCAGAAATCCAAAACACGACAGGTTTGCCATTTTCCACCCATTTCTATAAATATATTGAAATCTTAGTATTGTACATCCATATAAGAGTCACAAGATTTCGTTTGTCAAAATTATCAACTTACAGCGATTCTGAGTAGTAAATTCAAATCAATTTTTATTATTAAAAATAAGGTTTAATTTAAAATTAAATTTAAAATTAAAGAGCTTTTTGCATTGTAATTAGGTCTGCTTTTGTTTCAACTTGATTCTTGTAATATAAACCAGCATTTTTTACAGTCAAACATGATAAAGAAACTGATAAAAAAATTGTAAGTTTGTTAAGTATTCCACTTGACTAGCTTAAAGATCAACATCAAGCTGAAGCATCTTGATGTGTCTTGATGATGACGAAACAGGCCTGTAAGCGCTTGTTAGATCTTAACTGAATACTCTTGAAAAACAATCTATTAATTAGTTCATTGAAATGGAAAATTTTTGTATACAAATTTTAAAAAGAATTCTATGCTTTAAATGGCATAACATACGCATGATAATGCTACGTCTATAATGAATCTATATGATAGCATATGTTGAAGAACTGCAAACGGGCAATGAGGTCATTAACGTAACTCCCAAGCGGTTTTCGCGACGGATAAGACTTAATTGACCACATGGACAGTACTTTCCCAACAAAAATGCTATCAAGAACATCTTCGAGTTTAAAAGAAAGTAGAATTAGTCCAGAAATAGCTTGCTGCAAATTGTTAAAAAAAGTGGTGCAACTGCTAAAATTAACAAAAAAAAAAGATTTAAAAAAAATAATTTTTTTTTACTAATTTTTATTTCAAAACAACTTTTATTATAAAATAACAAAATTATGTACCGTACTTTATTGCATAATAAAAAAAATTCATATTGGTAAAATTTGTAAGAAAACGAGATGCTCAATATTTTCAAAGCAAAGCTTTTTAAAATATCATTGCCTGCTTTGCAAAAAATAAGTTCCATTATTGTAACAAACTCTTTAAAATCAAGCACAAATTTATTATGAAGTATCTGCTATAACGGTTTGATAACATACAGTATATACTTAGTACTTTTAATTACTATAATATTAATTTAACAGTTGTCGTATGTTATCTCTTTAAGTGACTATCTGTTGTGTCATCAATGTTTTGTGGTTATATGAAACTTAATTAATTGTAAGCGTTGTTAACTATTGCATGATTATTCGTCAACACGGGGTATACCCACGCATATAATATGCATCTTCAAGCAAGAATTATTCACTCTTGTATTTTATTTACGGTAGACATATATATAAATTGAAAATTCTGTAAACCTGCAAGCTTCCTCTCACTACGTCAGTGAGTCTGTTAAATCGATTGAGTTCTTGTACTAGCATAGTGTTTATACTTTCACTGTAATCGGTCGGATATTTGGCTTGAATTTTTTCCAAATTAAATTTTGGTGAAAGTTTGGATAAAATATCGGAAGCAAGTTATTGGACAAGTTCCTGTCGAATCAATTAATGAATTTATAAAAAAGTAGTAAATTGTTAAATTTAATACAAATAAAATGTCAGCCCTCAAAATCTTATCTGTGAAGATTTTCCTCCTTCAGTTGAAGTTTGTCGCGGAAGAGTTACGAGAATTCCGTCAAACAATCGTTGAGTTTTGCACTGATCCTTCAAGACGTCGGCATTTTCATGAAAACCAAAAAACCTAGAAGTCATATAAAACTTGTTTAAAGTTTTTTTATCAGCTAATTATTAAAACTTCCTTTCAAAAAAAATTGCGACAGCAATTTTTTTAATACGTAACTAAATAATAGAATTTCACCCATTAATTAGTTATTGTTCTTAAACACTTCTGTTGAAAATTATTAAAGATATGTCTGTTTTTTCAAATTTTGTGCTACCAAAGCTATATGTTCCAATTATTTTATTCATTAACCTTTGAAAATCACTAAAAATGCAAATATAATAATTAAAAGTTGAACTTTAAAAAATCTGGCAAAGCTTGTCTGTTAAAAATTCTTTTTCAGTAAGAAAATTTGGGCCAGAATTTTAACATTTAAGTTCAGCATGTTAAATTTAAACAATATAAATTGTAATTATTATCACTAATTAAACACTATGTTAGCTTGCAAAGTAACTACCGCAGGATGCGTATTCAATGGCAGACTCTTCACGTATGAAAGATAAGCTTCGTATTTTGATTCAAGAAGAGCAAAATACAGATCACTGGAGGAAAATTTGTAGTTTTCATCTTCGAAAATCTTAGAGCAAAGGAAATTGCAAAGCAAGCTCTGTAGGAGTCTACGATCATGATCATCAGTAACTATCCCTCCATAATTGCATTCACCTAAAAAAAAAATTAAAAAAGAAGATACTCTAACACCACGTAAATAAACTTTTGGAAAAATGCAACATCATTACAAAAAAACAGTGATTAACAAAAATACATTGATAAAACTTTTGAAAGTGCAAATAATTATCATGTTTAATGCAATCGAGCATTTAGACGAACTTCTTCATGAGTTGCTGCAATTCCTAGACGTAGAGATGTAAGAGAATGTTATAAACCATGTAGGTCACATTTATGAGACATCAAGTTAAGGTGCTTATTTTCAAGCAAGAACAAAATAAGAAATAAAAATTGAATGCAAAAAAAATTTTTAACTTATTTTTAAGCAGGTGTAATCCCACAGCAAAATTGGAGTTGTATAAGAAGGTATAAAAAGTTTTATTTTAATAATAAAAAAATGCGTTGGGTTTTGGAAATAATTTAAAAATAAAAAAATCACTTAAATCTAAAGCAAGCCAATTAAATATTTCAGTGCGACCAATGGAACTTCGTCATAATCTTTTAAGAACATTGGGTCTGACGGACACTAGTACGAAGATCCGATTCATTAAATCCGTAGGAGTTATTCCAACCAAGCGGTCCAAAATTCCGCCTTTCTTGCACCAGGCGTGAAAAAAGCAAAGTGAAAACAAAATTCTTTTTCATGACTAAAAACAAAACAGAATTATTTTGCTAAAATAATTATTAGAAAATTTTAATACAAACATATTAGAATCTAAAAATTACGTTTGCTTAAAAAATTGCTGCTTTTATAAAAAAACTAAAAAAAGGACAAATTTTATAGCTATCTAAAGAAGATAAATTTTTTAAAGAAGCGGTAACTACAACGGTTAAGAGAAAGTTGACTCAAACACTTTGAGTTTTACAATAGCACAAAAACATGTTAAAAATACAGTTCAAAAAGTTACTAGAAGTTGGCTTCATTCTATGATTGATATTGTGTGACAGGCAATTGGCTAAAAACCGCGATACCAATAGCAAGTTTTCATATATCGTAAATTAGTCCTTATCGGTACAATGATGTTGCAGTTTGATATTGCTTTTTTTATTGGACAAAATAATGATATGATTCGTTTCAATTGCAAACCAATAAGATTTTAGTTTATGGAATTATCTAAACTTACAGAATCCTTTCCATCTTGTTCGCACGCGTTGAAAAATGCAGAATCTGAAATAGGATCGTTTTTATAGGATCGTATTAGATTGGCGCGCAATCCTTTCGGAGGTTCGTTAGTCATTTTAACATTGTTTTGTAAAACAGTCACAGGAAAATATGGAGATGGATAACTGGTCAACCACAATTGAAAATCTGCTTTTGTTGATTTGTCAGTTATTACCTAAACAAAAAAAATTTAAATATCCCACATTAAACTTTTTGTCAACAAAAACAAAAAATAACTTTTTTGGTGTAACGGTGAACTGATAAGGCCACATTAATCCTTTTAAAAAATCGTAGGTCAATGTCAATTAAAGTAAATTTAAAGCATCTTGAAACTAAACGTTCTTCACTCATTTACAAGAATTCGCCGGCTACTGGTCGATATAAATGATACCGCTCAGCTATGGTTGTGCTAAATAAAGGCGTCTTCCAATTGAGTTAAATAGTCAAAAAGTACATTAGTTACTTATTTAGTCAAATACAGAAAAACTTCTTTTTAAAAACAAATAAAAAGGACCACTTAATTTTCAAGAACGATTTGAGAGACGCAGCGGTTAGTTACTGGCTTGCGATCACAAGATTGCAAGTTCGGTTTTCACTTGTGGTGCTTATGTTTTCAAAATACATAGTAATACTCCTCATACTGCCCCGTAACCAGTTAGACTGACAATGTCAAAGCGCCTTTTATCTGATTCATTTTGTTAAAAAGCGCTATATGAAAGTAATGAATTATTTTTATTTGAAATAATTGTAATAAAAAGGAAGCAAATGAACTGAACATATATTTAGATGTGTGAAAAGAAAAAAGTCTTTGTATATAAACAAACTTTACAGCCAAACTGTTATTACTTCTTCACAAATTCTTCTTAGTTCAGGAAGCCAAGAGTCCGGTAAATGACAGTTTTGAAGCACAAACAAATGCTCTGATACATTTTTAATTAAAAGAGGGTTCCCAAACAAAATTTAACATTAATACGTATATTATTTTTTTTAATATCCACAAATATTGAATTCCTACAAGTAAACCAATAAAAAGGTTCACAGAATTAACAAAATTACAAAAATGATTTTACCAAATTATCTTGTTGAAAAATAAAGAGTTATTTTTGTTTGTAATTAAATGCATGCACGTTTTTGTTTTTTTTCTCAGCCGCAACAACATAAAAACATATCAAAAGCTGACGGAAAAAAAAGTAGAAATGATATACGTTAGAAAATGCATATAATACATTGTATAGATATAATTATTGTCCTTAGAATCTGCATGCTCACTCCATCTTAAAATATTTAGGGCTAAAAAACAATTTTTACAATGTTTTAAAATCTAAAACTCCACTTTAAGTAATTATGTAACTACTTGTAAATAGTTTTCTAAATTTCGTAAAAAATCATGATCAGTCAACTTGCAGTAAAGATCGTTCTTTTTTTCCATGTTCTTCACCCACTTGCATGCTTGGCCTTGGGGGTTAATCATTAGAGGCCACCTTCTGGCGTTGTTTATAACAATCGCGTTGTCCACTGAGAGACTGCAAAACAAAACATTTGTTTTTATTGTTTTTTTGTGAAACTTTGCTCAGTGTTTTTTGAGTCCTTAAAAAGTGTAAATTTGAAGCATTGATGGTTTATTCTAAAAATTAAGCACAACTTTTGAATTTTGACATTAAATTTGGTAGTGTGATGTAACAAATTTACACTCTTCATAAAAATATCCATTTTAAAGATATAGTTAGTGCAATCTTTAATAAGGACAAAAAAATAAAAAATGTTTCAACTTTTTTAAACTCTTTTACTAAACATATCTCTGAACAATAAACGAATATCTCAATCACAAATTATGTTAGTAGATAACAACCTTTTAATTTTTGGAACCACTCAAAAATAAATATTTTGCGGCACCTCAAATTAATTCTTTGCCAATTTTTATTTTCAAATAAAATTTAAAACTGAAAAAAAGTTTCAAAATTTAAAACAAGAATGAAATTTTGGGCTATTGAAAACGACAAACTAAAGTGTGAAGCACCACGGTTAAGAGAGCCACTGATTTAAATCATAAAACAAAAAATGCAGTACGTTTGGCGGTCGAATTAATTTTTCTAGAAAAGTTAATTTGTTACTTGTCTTTTGGCAAACCAGCCAGCTGCCATTCAATGATCAAAACTGGATCTCCGAGAGTTTCAGCGAAGCTGAAGTTTTCGCTAATGAGAATTTCTTTTTTTCTACATTCTTCCCACCATTTAAGTAGAATCTCCTAAAAATTTAAAGCATTTATTATGTTAAGTCTAACAAGTTTGTTAGTTTAATTTACAAGAAAAAATTTTTAAATTACTAGAATATTACTAATTTTCTATAAACGTTTTAGTTTTTTTTAAATTTTACAATAGTAGATTATAATATTGTGTATCAAAGCAAGGATTATCAAATTTTTCTTTTGTAACGTCGTTTTAAAGATTATAAAATCAATTTTTTCCAAAAAATAATTTAAAGTTTATCGATATGACATAAGTGAAAAAAAATTATATTAAAATTTCATTAATTTGGATGTGACAACCAAAAATATCTATAGTTTAATTAAATGCCTAAAACTATTTCCAAAGTCTTTCTCTCGCAAAAATGCTAAAAAGCGGTCGCTTATTGAAGGTCTTTGTATTAAACGTTTATTTGATCGTTTTTCTTTAAATGAATTTTTCGACCCTAAAATTATTTTTTGCGTTTTGAGGAGAGTTGTCGCCGACATTTGCAAAGCTTTGAATTAAAAACTAGCAACTTACTTCTCAGTACAAGGGAGTAAAAGGAGCCAGATAAACGACAACGCTTGAAAAAAGGAGAACGTCACCGATAATGTTGTCATAGGTTTTACTCAGATTTTGAACCAATTCAGTCCATCGAACCTTCTCTTCCCTAATCCGTTGATCAACTTTTCCGCGCGAATCAATTTCAACTTCGTTTCTTCAATTTCTTCTTCTAATTCCTGGAATTGCAACAGTTAGTTTGCTAAAATTAAATTTCGTGCATATGGTATTTTGAATACATTTTTATTTACAGAAAATCATTTTCTTTTATTGTTTAACCCTAATTTACCTAAGGGGGGGTCCTCAAAGGACCGCTCCCTCTTATATAAAAACGTTATAACTTGTAAAGTCCAGATAATAAAAACCTAAAATTTTATGACTTTTCCTAAAATTTATTACTGAATATTTTGATATTTTACTTGAGCAAATCCGACGGGTAGTTTTAGTGCAGCAGACTATTTTTTTGACTGACCTCATGATTTTCGTACACTTTTTGTGTACAAGAATCATGAGGTAAGTCTAAAAACGTTTTGAACGTCTTGCTGTATTTGTCAAGATTGCTGTGTCATGTAATTGTTATTTCTTTTGCAGCAGACTGCGACTAATCCGATTATATTTTAAAACAAAGCAATCAACGAAAATTTGAGGACCTTCAACCTTATGCACAATAAGAAGAGATTAATAGCAAATATATTAAAAGTAAAGAAATTTGACAAAACTAGAATAAATTTTTTATTTAATATCAAAACATCAACCACGCAGCTACTCTGTCTGTTAAGAGTATTGGACATGTAAACTTAGGGTCCTTCGAGGACTCCCCTTAGGTAGTCAACAGAAAAAACATCCTAGGTAAATAAGGGTTAAAGAAAAATCTTTAAGTAAGTAATGAAATTTATATTACAATGAAAACAATGTTCCACCAGCGCAACTGCAAAAAACACCGCTAAACCGCAAGGGTATACTGGCGGCGGTTCCGATATGCTAACCACATCGAGTTAGCTAACACGGAGACGGATTAAGACAAGCAAAACCCTGCAGTTCCCATTACAAACATATAGTAAGAATGGTCAGGTCAATCAACAAGCAAGTGCCGACAGACCTGTTTCGTCCTTATTAGGACTTGTCAGAACACTACAGCTTGTTGTTGACCCCAGCTGAAAAAGTTGAAAACTTAAACAGCTGGCACAACTTTCTGTTTGTGGTTTTTACACCTCAAACATCCAGTTGCGGACCTGAACGCTGGGTAGGTAGTACAATGAAAACAATGTTCCACCAGCGCAACTGCAAAAAACACCGCTAAACCGCAAGGGTATACTGGCGGCGGTTCCGAGATGCTAACCACATCGAGTTAGCTAACACGGAGACGGGTTAAGACAAGCAAAACCCTGCAGTTCCCATTACAAACATATAGTAAGAATGGTCAGGTCAATCAACAAGCAAGTGCCGACAGACCTGTTTCGTCCTTATTAGGACTCGTCAGAACACTACAGCTTGTTGTTGACCCCAGCTGAAAAAGTTGAAAACTTAAACAGCTGGCACAACTTTCTGTTTGTGGTTTTTACACCTCAACCACATCGAGTTAGCATACCGGAACCGCCGCCAGTATACCCTTGCGGTTTAGCGGTGTCTTTTGCAGTTGCGCTGGTGGAACATTGTTTTCATTGTACTACCTACCCAGCGTTCAGGTCCGCAACTGGATGTTTGAGGTGTAAAAACCACAAACAGAAAGTTGTGCCAGCTGTTTAACTTTTCAACTTTTTCAGCTGGGGTCAACAACAAGCTGTAGTGTCCTGACGAGTCCTAATAAGGACAAAACAGGTCTGTCGGCACTTGCTTGTTGATTGACCTGACCATTCTTACTATATGTTTGAAATTTATATTTTTTATTAAAAAATAAACAAAGATAAAATGTAAATATTAGAAATAATATTAATTTTAATAAAATTTGCAAAAATAAACAAACTTTTAAAAGAAATACACAAAATGAATAAACAACTTTATGCTTTTTAAAGATGAAAAAAACAGGGCCTACAGAAATAAAGCACAAAAATCACATGCTAAATCATTGAACACACGGAGGCACTGGTGCCTAGTGAATGTAAGGCTATAAGATAGTCAACACATAATAGGCAAAATAGGGTCAGATTAGCCGAAAAATCTTTTAAATAAATCTTATTTTACCACTTTTTGTGAGAGTCTTTTACTTTGTTTTGCATCTATCCAACTACGTAT
>OY796888.1:27079873-27472503 GCA_963680785.1 Diplosoma virens
CCCAGTAGAAAACTCCTTCCTGGCGAATATCATTGAGGCCAATCCACACTCCACGGGATCTCGGAAAATGAGCGGTCAATGCTCTGTGAGAAATATGAAATATCTTAGAAACAGTAGGCCCAAAACTGTTCATCACGAAGGTTTTGATCTTTAGTGATGGTTTGAAGTTTAATTTAAAATCTAAAAGCACAAGACAATATTATAACATTGTAGTTAGTGAGATGCATTTGGCGCTGTTTTTCAACAAAATTTCTGTTTTGCGACTTAGTTTTTTAGCAAAAACTAAGTAAAATATAATAATTAGATTGGCACATTTAATTACAATGAGAGTAGCAAACAAAAGTAGCACGCGTGTTTTGAGAAATATTGTGGGAAAAATAAACAGAAATAAGGTTATTCGTTTAAAACTCAAGACTATTCGATACGTATAATTGCTTTTTATATTACAAAAATTTTAAAAATATTTTCTCAATCAAAAAAGAATGGAGTTGAAAAACTTAAAATATTTGGCTGACAGTGATTAAGTGCCTCACTTATTTAAATTAAACCTTGCCTATACGCCTAGATAAAAGTAATGCAATAAGCGTTAATATTGATGTCCACTTCCTAACCCTCTTAAGTCAATTATTGCATATATGCTACATCATGTTGGGTACGGTATTGAGCATTGCTCCTCAGATTTTTGAAAAAAAAAAGCTGCCTGATGTTAAGGATATAAATCTGTTAACTATTTTGATTAGTTGGTTTAAATAAAGCATGAACTTTACGCTTTTTCGTTTCAAGCTTTGTATCAGTAAGTGAGAGGAGAGTTAAAGATATGTTAAAAAAATTGAAAACTTAAAAATAAGTAACATAATTTTTTTTTTACTTTATGAATATTTATTAGACATTCAAATATTATTTAAAAATTGTTTGAAAATAAATTATAGAACTATACGTGAGTAGTATACAATGCGTCATTTGCTTGGTGTCCGGAGGAGCCCTCGGAGGAGCGCGATGGAGCGATGACGTCAGTGCGTTCCGAACCCTAGACGCCATGAGCCAAGGTCGAAACCCTATCTTTTTAATGTTTCAAATCAATTTAGTTTTAAATTAATAAATTCGAAAAGAAAAAATAAAATTAATAAGTTCTAAAAGAAAAAATGAAATTAATAAATTCGAAAAGAAAAAGTAAGATGAATTCTATTGAAAACGATTTTAAGTTCTAATCAGTTACGACGAAGCCGCGTCATTTCCTGTTCTGAATCGTATCAATTTGACCTTAAGTAAACTCTAAGTCCAAAAAAGCGATTTAATATATTTTAATCTCAAAGACAATATTGGTGCACGTTTAGGCATTAATTTTTGTTAGACCTTTGTTTAATTTTTCTTGAAAACCTTAATTTTTGTCATACCTAAACTCAATTTTTCTTGACAGCCTCCAATTTCAGATACCTTTGTTCAATTTCTCTAAGCAACCTTGATTGTTTGTTATACCTTTGTTTAATTTTTGGCAACCTTGATTTTGTTGTACTTTTGTTGAATTTTTGACAAGCTTGTTTTATTTATGTTTAATTTTTTCTAGACAACCTTAATTTTTGTCATACTTAAACTCAATTTTTCTTGACAGCCTCGAATTTCAGATACCTTTGTTCAATTTCTCTAAGCAACCTTGATTGTTTGTTATACCTTTGTTTAATTTTTGGCAACCTTGATTTTGTTGTACTTTTGTTGAATTTTTGGCAATCTTGTTTTATTGATGTTTAATTTTTTCTAGACAACCTTAATTTTTGTCACCCTAAACTCAATTTTTTTCTAAACAAGTTTGGTTTTTGCTATACTTTTGTTGAATTTTTCTTTAAACAACTTTGATTGTTGCTGTAGACCATTCATTTTTACTTTCTAGTATTTATGACAGTAGACCATCCATTTTACTTTTTAGTAGATCATTCATTTACTATACGTTTTACTGTAAATCAATTTAGCTTCAAAAATTATTTTTAGTTTTAGTGATATGCAGCTGTAAGATCTATTGAAAACGATTTTAAGTTCTAGTCAGTTACGAGGAAACCGAGTCATTTCCTGTTCTGAATCGTATTGATTTGACCTTAAGTAAACTCTAAGTCCAAAAAAGCGATTTAATATATTTTAATCTCAAGGCAATACTGGTGCACGTTTAAGCGTTAATTTTTGTTAGACCTTCACTTAATTTTTTCTTGATAACCTTAATTTTTGTCATACCTATCTTTAATTTTTCTTAAAAATCTTGATTTTTATCACAACTTTGTTTAATTTTTTCTTAACAAACTTGATTTTTTGTTACACCTTTGTTTAACATTTTCTTGAAAACCTCAATTTTTGTCATAACTACCTTCAATTTTTTTTAAAAACTTAATTTTTATAACTATCTTCAATTTTTTTTTCTCGGCGATCTTGATTTTCATATACGAGTATCTAGGATTAATTTTTTTTTTTTTTTCTTGATAACCTTGATTTTTATATACCTTTGTTGAATTTTTTCTTGACAACCTCGATTTTTGTCACACTTATCTTTAATTTTTCTTAACAATCTTGACCTTTGTTTAAATTTTTTTTTTCTTATCAACCTTGGTTTTTGTCATAACTTTGTTTAATTTTTCTCGGTAACCTTGATTTTTGTCACACCTAAACTCAATTTTTTTTTTTTTTTTTCTAAAGAACCTTAATTTCTGTCATACCTTTATTTATTTTTCTTGAAAACCTTAATTTTTGTCATAACTACCTTCAATTTTTTCTTAACGATCTAGATTTTTGTCATAACTTTGTTTAATTTTTCTTGAAAACCTTAAATTTTTATAACTATCTTCAATTTTTTCTCGGCGATCTTGATTTTCTTATATCTAGGTTTAATTTTTTCTTGGTAACCTTGATTTTTGCTATATTTATGTTCAATTTCTCAATTTTTCTTTAGAAAGTTTGATTTTTGTCATACCTTTGTTCAATTTAAAAACTTTTTTCTCTAAGCAACCTTGATTTTTGTCATAACTCCCTTCAATTTTTTCTTGACATCCTCGATTTTTGTCATAACTTTGTTTAAGTTTTTCTTGAAAACCTTAATTTTTATAACTATCTTCAATTTTTTTTTTCCTCAGTGATCTTGATTTTCTTATATCTAGGTTTAATTTTTCTTGATAACCTTGATTTTTGCTATATTTATGTTCAATTTCTCAATTTTTCTTTTAGAAAGTTTGATTTTTGCCATACCTTTGTTCAATTTAAAAACTTTTTTCTCTAAGCAACCTTGATTTTTGTCATAACTCCCTTCAATTTTTTTCTTGAGAACCTCGATTTTTGCCATAACTTTGTTTAAATTTTTCTTGAAAACCTTAATTTTTATAGCTATCTTCAATTTTTTTTTCTCGGTGATCTTGATTTTCTTATATCTAGGTTTAATTTTTTCTTGGTAACCTTGATTTTTGTCATAACTTTGTTTAGTTATTTCTTGACATCCTCGATTTTTGTCCCATCTATCTTTAATTTTTCTTAACAGTCTTGATTTTTGTCATACCTTTGTTTAATTTTTTCTTATCAATCTTGGTTTTATCATACTTTTGTTTAATTTTTCTTAACAACCTCGATTTTTGTTATTCCTTTGTTTCATTTTTTCTTGAAAACCTTAATTTTTCTCATAACTATCTTCAATTTTTTCTTAACTACCTCGATTTCTGTCATATCTTTGTTTAATTTTTTCTTGAAAACCTTAATTTTTTATAACTATCTTCAATTTTTCTCGGCGATCTTGATTTCTTTCATACCTTTGTTTAGTTATTTCTTGATAAACTTGAGTTTTGTCACATCTATCTTTAATTTTTCTTAACAATCTTGATTTTTGTCTTACCTTTGTTTAAGTTTTTTCTTGACAACTTCGATTTTTGTCATACTTTTGTTTAATTTTTCTCAACAATCTTGATTTTTGTCATGCCTTTGCTTAAGTTTTTCTTGAAAACCTTAGTTTTTATAACTATCTTCAATTTTTTTTTTTTCTCGGTGATCTTGATTTTTTCATATCTTGGTTTAATTTTTTCTTGGTAACCTTGATTTTTGTCATAACTTTGTTTAGTTATTTCTTGACATCCTCAATTTTTTGTCACATCTATCTTTAATTTTTCTTAACAGTCTTGATTTTTGTCATGCCTTTGTTTAATTTTTCTTAAAAACCTTAATTTTTGTCGTAACTATCTTCAATTTTTTCTTAACAACCTCGATTTTTGTTATTCCTTTGTTTCATTTTTTCTTGAAAACCTTAATTTTTCTCATAACTATCTTCAATTTTTTTTCTTAACAATCTCGATTTTTTGTCATATCTTTGTTTAATTTTTTCTTGAAAACATTAATTTTTATAACTATCTTCAATTTTTTCTCGGCGATCTTGATTTCTTTCATACCTTTGTTTAGTTATTTCTTGGTAACCTCGATTTTCGTCACACTTAACCTTAATTTTTCTTACAATCTTTTTATTTTTCTAATCAACTTTGATTTTTGTCATACCTTTGTTTAATTTTTTTCTCGGTAACCTTGATTTTCATCATACCTAAACTCAACTTTTAAACAACCTCAATTTTTGTCGTACCTTTGTTTGATTTTTTCTTGAAAACTTTGATATTTGTCATAACTATCTTTAATTTTTCCTTAACAACCTCAATTTTTGTCATACCTTTGTTTAATCTTTTCTAATCATCTTGATTTTCTATAACTGTCTTTAATTTTTTCTAAGCAATTTTGATTTTATACTTTTATTCAATTTTTCAAAAAATATTTCTTAGACAACCTTGATTTTTTTTACACCTATCTTCATTTTTTCTAGACAAATTCCAATTTTGTTATACCTTTGTTCAAATTTTAAAACTTTTTTCTTTAAACAATTTTAACTTTTGTTATACTTATGCTCAATTTTTCAAAAGTTTTTCTTAGCCAACCTTGATTTTTGTTATACCTAATTACAATTTTTTCTTGACATTTTCAATTTTCCTTATACCTTTGCTTACGTTTTCTTGGCAACCTTGATTTTTGTCATATCTAACCTTAATTTTTTCTAGACAAACTTGATCTTGTTATATCTATGCTTAATGTTTTTCTTGATAAACTTGATTTTTGTTATACTTTTGCTTAATTTTTCTTGGCAACTTTGATTTTAGATACCTAAATTTAATTTTTTCCCTAAGAAAGCTTGATTTTTAGGTATCTTTATTCAATTTTAAAACTTTTTGTCTAAGCAGTCTTGATTTTTGTTATATTTATGTTTAATTTTTTCTTAACAATCTTGATTTTGTTGCACCTACCTTCAATTTTTTTCTAAACAACTTTAGTTTTTTGTTATATCTATGCTTAATTTTTTCTCGGTAACCTTGATATTTAGATGCCTACATTCAATTTTTTCCCTAAGAAAGCTTGATTTTTAGGTACCTTTATTCATTTTTAAAACTTTTTGATTTTTGTTATACCTAATCTCAATTTTTCTTTAAACAACCTTGATTTTTGTTATACCTATGTTTAACTTTTTTTCTAGACAAGCTTGATTTTTTGTTACTCCCTTATTGAATTTTTTTCTTGACAACCTTGATTTCTATTTACAGTCAAAGTAATTGTTAAAAGTTTTAAACAAAAATTTCTATTGACAGGTTATTTGTGTTCAATAATCAGATGTTTCATAATAAAAAAGTCGTCTTTTTTCTTTATTATTTAGTAAACCGAATTCAAACATATTTATTATTTTTATGTAGTATGAATTCGCTTTCTAGCGTTAACATTTTAATTGTTTCAAAAATGAATTCAGTTCTAACTATGTTTAATCTTTTTGTCATTTTTATAAACTTTTAATAATAAGAAAGCTACCCGTAATCTCTGTAAGCGTGACAACGTGTGTCAAGTTCTCTCTTTTATACAAAAGCTTGGGTCGTATCCTGCTCATAGCGTATTGCGTTTCCTGACATATTCAAGATCGGAGTTTGAAAATCTGGTTACCTTAATTTCCAATGTAAAAATAGAGTAAACGAAAATTTTTATAATGCACCTTGATTTTTATATTTTTAACAATTCAACACCACGTGAAATGGTGGATGCAGGTTTTTATTATAAAGGTTCTGGCGACCGTGTTCTTTGTTTTTATTGTGGAGGAGGTTTGTTTTACTGGAAACCGCATGACAATCCTTGGTACGAACATGCAAAGTGGTTCCCTATGTGTGAATTTGTTTTGAAAAAACAAGGAGTCAGCTATGTGGAGAAAGTATGTCAGAAGCATTCGGATTTGCATCGACCAGGCATAAAAAATCCAACTCGATCTGTTGCAGCGAACCGCTTACGTAGTATGTTGTTTGATCAAATGCGAAACACCGCGGCAGCAAAGCAAAGGAATCAAAGATTAGAGGATCTTATGCTGTTTGATCCTCATGTGAAATACGCAAAAAGTATTGGGGTGGAGGACACCAAGATCCGTTATGCACTATTGAATCAAATGGAAAAAAATCACTGTAATTTCTCCAATCGTCAAGAATTGTTAAATGCTGTTTTAAATTTAAAAAAAGACGACAAATGTTTAAAGTGTAAAAATGCAGAAAAAAATGCAGTATGCATGCCATGTGGACACATGGTGCTTTGTTGGACATGCGCTCAAGTCACCTCCTCTTGTTGGTTATGTTCCCAATGGATCTCTGAAATAATTCGCGTCTTTCAATGTTGATTGCGCAAGATTAGTGTGACGTAAGACTATTTCAAAATGTTGCGCAATATCCGGTTTAGTGGTTATAAAAGGAGACCCGTTTGCGAAACCGCACATTATGGAAACGTATACGAGTCAAGCAGACGATCTTTATCAAGAAGCAAACGAAATCGAGTACCCCGACTACATTCCTCCTTATACAAGTTGTTACGAAAGTTTGTTGGAGTTTGAAGAGATTATCACCAGAGCAAGAGAAATGGAAAGTGCAGCAAGAGACATTCGAAAAAAGTTTCAAGAAATTGCCACATCCGGACTACCGATACCCTCTTCATCGCTATTGAGAAAAGCAATTATTAGCGTCAAAAGAGGAAAAGTCATGTTTTCGATGGATCAACTTGTTCAAGTCGTTGATGTAATAATGGGGAATCTTCCTTACATTCTTTTTCGTCCCAAATCCGAAACAAAAGAGTATGTAGTTTTATTATTCTGGTCTACCAACATGGACGATGCTGCGTGTGAAGTGCAAAAAAACATGGAAATCATTAAGCGAGAAGTAGCAGTGGATCAGTTCCAATTGCGTTGTGTGGTGGAAAACGTACCAACTGCAAGACGTCAATTCCTCTATCTTTTCAACAACTACATCTTTTTCAAAGTGCAAAAAGACGATGTCTGCCACCTGCCACCAGACAACCACGAACAACTGGAAACCTTTGTCAAACTCTTGACTAACCCTGAACCGGTGAAAAAGCGAAAAGTAGATATTATTGCAAACACGCCTTGATGTGTATTATTTTATTAATAAACGATATGTGTACAATCAATGTTGTGATACATTATGAATAAAGCGAGAAATAGAGCGATCGTTTTCAGTTAGGTTTGACATAAAATCAGATACAATAGCATGCAAAGGTACACCACGACAACGAAATAAAATAAAATAGACACAATAACGACCACAAAAACTGGAAAAGTACGCCTGTAAGGTTTTGCGATTGTAAATCCATCCCGATAAGGAGTAGGCATCCATGTAAGAGTCGAGATCGATCAATGTACGGGGTAGTCCATAACTATCAAAGTATTCTCCTCGACCGCGTTTGTCAAAATAAACCGCAACCCAATGTTCTCCAGGTTCACTACTCGGGTCCGAGTTGATGACGTAAGCAGACGGAAAAGTAGGTTTTTCCAACTGATCCAAAGCACAGACTTTTTTAAAGATGGTTTTGTTTTTTAAATCCTTCTTGAGCAAGTGTTCGATTTGCAATATGTTCATTCATTTAGACATAAGAACTATGTATGATAGGACTTGATAGAATAAATCTTATTATATTTTCAAAAAACAACTGACTTTTCTTGGAATCGATCTTACTTATGTTGGCCTTATTTGATTTCAAATTTTATGTTAATTTTAGAAAATTTAGTTGGCAAAATATATGTTTTGAAACCACAGTGTTTTGAAATCAAATTTTTTGGGTCAAGTTTGTAATAAAATTTCTTTTTACATACGGTTGTTAAAATATAAAAATCAAGGTGCATTATAAAAATTTTCGTTTACTCTATTTTTACATTGGAAATTAAGGTAACCAGATTTTCAAACTCCGATCTTGAATATGTCAGGAAACGCAATACGCTATGAGCAGGATACGACCCAAGCTTTTGTATAAAAGAGAGAACTTGACACACGTTGTCACGCTTACAGAGATTACGGGTAGCTTTCTTATTATTAAAAGTTTATAAAAATGACAAAAAGATTAAACATAGTTAGAATTGAATTCATTTTTAAAACAATAAAAATTTTGACACTAGAAAGCGAATTCATACTACATAAAAATAATAATAAATATGTTTGAATTCGGTTTACTAAATAATAAAGAAAAATACGACTTTTTTATTATGAAACATCTGATTATTGAACACAAATAACCTGTCAATAGAAATTTTTGTTTAAAACTTTTAACAATTACTTTGACTGTAAATAAAAATCAAGGTTGTCAAGAAAAAAATTCAATAAGGGAGTAACAAAAAATCAAGCTTGTCTAGAAAAAAAGTTAAACATAGGTATAACAAAAATCAAGGTTGTTTAAAGAAAAATTGAGATTAGGTATAACAAAAATCAAAAAGTTTTAAAATTGAATAAAGGTACCTAAAAATCAAGCTTTCTTAGGGAAAAATTAAATGAAGGTATCTAAAAATCAAAGTTGCCAAGAAAAAAATTAAGCATAGATATAACAAAAATCAAGCTTGTTTAGAAAAAATTCAGCATAGATATAACAAAATCAAGTTTGTCTAGAAAAAATTGAGGTTAGGTATGACAAAAATCAAGGTTATCAAGAAAAATTAAACAAAGGTATGACAAAAAGCAAGGTTGTTTAGAAAAAAAAATTGAAGGTAGGTACAACAAAATCAAGATTGTCTAGAAGAAATTGAGGTTAGGTATGACAAAAATCAAGATTGTTAAGAAAAATTAAAGATAGGTACGACAAAAATCGAAGAAAAAATTAAACAAAGGCATGGGAAAATCAAGGTTGTTTAGAAAAAATTAAGCAAAGGTATTGTATAACAAAATCAATTTTGTCTAGAAAAAATTAAGGTTAGGTATGACAAAAATCAAGGTAACCAAGAAAAATTAAACAAAAGTATGACAAAAACCAAATTTGTTTAGAAAAAAATTGAAGTTAGGTGCGACAAAAATCAAGATTGTTAAGAAAAAATTAAAGATAGGTATGACAAAAACAAGGTTGTTTAGAAAAAAAAATTGAAGATAAGATAATAAAAATCAAGGTTGGCAAGAAAAATTGAGGTTAGGTATGACAAAAATCAAGGTTGGTTAGAAAAAATTAAACAAAAGTATGACAAAAATCAAGGTTGTTAGAGAAAAAATTGAGGTTAGGTATGACAAAAATCAAGACTGCTTAGACAAAAAGTTTTAAAATTGAATAAAGCTGTCTAAAAATCAAGCTTCTTAGGACAAATTTTTGAGAAAGTGAACATAAGTATGACAAAAATCAAGGTTGTCAAGAAAGAAATTGAAGATAGTTATAAAAAAAATTAAGTTTGTTTAGAAAAAATTAATAAAGGTATAACAAAAATCGAGGTTACCAAGAAAAACTTTTTAAATTGAGCGTAGTAATAACAAAAATTAAGGTTGCTTAGAGAAAAATTAAAGTTAGGTATAAGGAAAATTGAAAATGTCAAGAAAAAATTGTAATTAGGTATAACAAAAATCAAGGTTGGCTAAGAAAAACTTTTGAAAAATTGAGCATAAGTATAACAAAAGTTAAAATTGTTTAAAGAAAAAAGTTTTAAAATTTGAACAAAGGTATAACAAAATTGGAATTTGTCTAGAAAAAATTGAAGATAGGTGTAAAAAAAAAAAAATCAAGATTGTCTAAGAAATATTTTTTGAAAAATTGAATAAAAGTATAAAATCAAAATTGCTTAGAAAAAATTAAAGACAGTTATAGAAAATCAAGATGATTAGAAAAGATTAAACAAAGGTATGACAAAAATTGAGGTTGTTAAGAAAAAATTAAAGATAGTTATGACAAATATCAAAGTTTTCAAGAAAAAATCAAACAAAGGTACGACAAAAATTGATGTTGTTTAGAAAAAAAAAAAAAGTTGAGTTTAGGTATGATGAAAATCAAGGTTACCGAGAAAAAAATTAAACAAAGGTATGACATAAACCAAAGTTGATTAGAAAAATAAAAAGATTGTAAAAAGATTAAGGTTAAGTGTGACGAAAATCGAGGTTACCAAGAAATAACTAAACAAAGGTATGAAAGAAATCAAGATCGCCGAGAAAAAATTGAAGATACGTAGTTATAAAAATTAATGTTTTCAAGAAAAAAATTAAACAAAGATATGACAAAAAATCGAGATTGTTAAGAAAAAAAATTGAAGATAGTTATGAGAAAACTTAAGGTTTTCAAGAAAAAATGAAACAAAGGAATAACAAAAATCGAGGTTGTTAAGAAAAAAATTGAAGATAGTTATGACAAAAATTAAGGCTTTTAAAAAAAATTAAACAAAGGTATGACAAAAATCAAGACTGTTAAGAAAAATTAAAGATAGATGTGACAAAAAATCGAGGATGTCAAGAAATAACTAAACAAAGTTATGACAAAAATCAAGGTTACCAAGAAAAAATTAAACCAAGATATAAAAAAATCAAGATCACCTAGAAAAAAAAAAAAATGAAGATAGCTATAAAAACTAAGGTTTTCAAGAAAAACTTAAACAAAGGCATGACAAAAATCAAGATTGTTGAGAAAAATTAAACAAAAGTATGATAAAAACAAAGGTTAATAAGAAAAAACTTAAACAAAGGTATGACAAAAATCAAGATTGTTAAGAAAAATTAAGGATAGATGTGACAAAATCGAGGTTGTCAAGAAATAACTAAACAAAGGTATGAAAGAAATCAAGATCGCCGAGAAAAAATTGAAGATAGTTATAAAAATTAATGTTTTCAAGAAAAAATTAAACAAAGATATGACAAAAAATCGAGATTGTTAAGAAAAAAAATTGAAGATAGTTATGAGAAAACTTAAGGTTTTCAAGAAAAAATGAAACAAAGGAATAACAAAAATCGAGGTTGTTAAGAAAAAAATTGAAGATAGTTACGACAAAAATTAAGACTTTTAAGAAAAAATTAAATAAAGGTATGACAAAAATCAAGACTGTTAAGAAAAAATTAAAGATAGATGTGACAAAAATCGAGGATGTCAAGAAAAACTAAACAAAGTTATGACAAAAATCAAGGTTACCAAGAAAAATTAAACCTAGATATAAGAAAATCAAGATCACCGAGAAAAAATTGAAGATAGCTATAAAAATTAAGGTTTTCAAGAAAAACTTAAACAAAGTTATGACAAAAATCGAGGTTCTCAAGAAAAAATTGAAGGGAGTTATGACAAAAATCAAGGTTGTTTAGAGAAAAAAGTTTTTAAATTGAACAAAGGTATGAAAAAAAATCAAACTTTCTAAAAGAAAAATTGAGAAATTGAACATAAATATAGCAAAAATCAAGGTTACCAAGAAAAATTAAACCTAGATATAAGAAAATCAAGATCACCGAGAAAAAAAATTGAAGATAGTTATAAAAATTAAGGTTTTCAAGAAAAACTGAAACAAAGTTATGACGAAAATCGAGGTTGTCAAGAAAAAATTAAAGGGAGTTATGACAAAAATCAAGGTTGTTTAGAGAAAAAAGTTTTTAAGTTGAACAAAGGTATGACAAAAATCAAACTTTCTAAAAGAAAAATTGAGAAATTGAACATAAATATAGCAAAAATCAAGGTTACCAAGAAAAATTAAACCTAGATATAAGAAAATCAAGATCGCCGAGAAAAAATTGAAGATAGTTATAAAAAATTAAGGTTTTCAAGAAAAATTAAACAAAGTTATGACAAAAATCGAGATCGTTAAGAAAAAATTGAAGGTAGTTATGACAAAAATTAAGGTTTTCAAGAAAAATAAATAAAGGTATGACAGAAATTAAGGTCCTTTAGAATTGAGTTTAGGTGTGACAAAAATCAAGGTTACTGAGAAAAATTAAACAAAGTTATGACAAAAATCGAGATCGTTAAGAAAAAATTGAAGGTAGTTATGACAAAAATTAAGGTTTTCAAGAAAAATAAATAAAGGTATGACAGAAATTAAGGTCCTTTAGAATTGAGTTTAGGTGTGACAAAAATCAAGGTTACTGAGAAAAATTAAACAAAGGTATGACAAAAACCAAGGTTGATAAGAAAAAAAATTTAAACAAAGGTCAAGATTGTTAAGAAAAATTAAAGATAAGTGTGACAAAAATCGAGGTTGTCAAGAAAAAATTCAACAAAGGTATGACAAAAATCAAGGTTATCAAGAAAAAAATTAATCCTAGATATAAAAAAATCAAGATCGCCGAGAAAAAAAAATTGAAGATAGTTATAAAAATTAAGTTTTTAAGAAAAAATTGAAGGTACTTATGACAAAAATTGAGGTTTTCAAAAAAAATGTTAAACAAAGGTGTTACAAAAATCAAGTTTGTTAAGAAAAAAAATTAAACAAAGTTGTGATAAAAATCAAGATTTTTAAGAAAAATTAAAGATAGGTATGACAAAAATTAAGGTTATCAAGAAAAATTCAACAAAGGTCTAACAAAAATTAAAAAATTAATGCACCAATATTGCCTTTGAGATTAAAATATATTAAATCGCTTTTTGGACTTAGAGTTTACTTAAGGTCAAATCGATACGATTCAGAACAGGAAATGACGCGCTTCGTCGTAACTAACTAGAGCTTAAAATCGTTTTCAATAGAATTCATCTTACTTTTTCTTTTCGAACTTATTAATTTTATTTTTTCTTTTAGAATTTATTAATTTTATTTTTTTTTATTTTAGAATTTATTAATTTGAAACTAAATTGATTTGAAACATTAAAAAGATAGGGTTTGGATCTTGGCTCATGGAGTCTAGGGTTCGGAACCGTAAGCGGGATGATGACGTCACCGCGCCTGTGCGCCTCCGAGGGCGCCTCTGATGACGTCACAACACCAAGCAAACCAGCCCTTACATACTACTGCCGCTGTCAGATCGACAAATACGACACCGGCCTTTATTTTAGCTTCAAAAGAATCCTCGACATTCTGTGTCAGCAAATAGACTTGATCCACGTTTGACTTCCCGCGTCGAAACCCAGCCAGCAGTTTAGGGAAAAGTGGGTCCTTTGCCTGTAAAAAAATCCTATGATCCTGTGAAAAAAATCAAATGCGGTTAAAATTAGGTCAATGAAATATTTGGCAAAAATGATATTTTTTAACAAATGTTTCATTATATTTAAATGGTTTCTATTTATTCCCAAATATTAAAATTCAATTATTATTAATTAAATAAATTTTTTGCTGTAAAAAACTTTAAAATGACCAATGATACTGATGGAACTATTTACTCTTTTTTTTGTTTTAATCTTTAAAATGGCTATTGTTTTAAAAAACCTTTAAAAAGACAGCTGGAGAACATTGAAAGTAACAACGTTTCTGATTGGTTTAGAGAAAAAGAGTACGCCATTGATTGCGCGCTCACTTGCGCCGTAAGCAAGAAAACTTTAGTTCATAAACAATCTTTTTTTTGGCAACAAACCGGTAGTTCAAATTATTCTATAAAGGTGGCTGCTGGAAGGTATCCAGAAAAATGTCAGGCATATCTAAAATTACTTTGAATTAAAAACATTTTTTTTAAATACGAAAAACAAACAAAAGTTAATGATCAATAATTTTCCCTTCTAAAAAAGATATTGCTTTTTATTTAACCTGATGTTTCCCGTGCTCATCAGCAAACAATGCTGTATATAAGTACTCGTACCACTAAGATAGTGTGTACGTAGGTTGAAACGCTATACTAGAACTAATTGGACAACATGTTTCAAAATGAATTAGAAATTAAGTTAAACCTTAAAAAGATTACCCTAGACGCCAATGCAATTTCACTCAAAATGCACCTGTTTCAAATTCGGCTATTGGTCAACATTTTTTAAATAACAAAATTTGTCCCAAAAAATTTAATATTTATTGGCTCTCAATATTAGATACAGGACGATCATCTTTTCATCTTGCAACACTTAAAACCACCTTCATAAGGTTGAGTCTAATTCGAAAAAAAACTGATTCGAGTGAGAGTAAAAAAGAAACAAAATTAGTTAGCAATAAGAGATAAAAAAGAAAATCTTTATATTTACTGTTTATAGTTTTGTAGTTAAATGATACAATTGCTCTAAAAAACGTTTATTGTTCTACAATGTTATTTTTTTTTAACAAAATTTAAAATAGCTCTTAAAACCAAATGTTTTATTTGAAACTCTTTCGTTAAATGTATAGCCTTAAAAAAAAAGTTTTAAAAAACTTGAACGTTTTTGTCTAGCTCTTTTTAGGAGATTTTGCAAGAATGAAATGAAGAACTGAGTGTAGCATTTAAAAAGTTATAAGACTGATTCTGATTGGCTAAAAATTTAGGTTGGCAACAGTTATCAAAATAATTAAAAATATTTAATAAAGTAAAACCATGTTTCGTAGGAGTAAAAAATTGTTGGCAAAAAAAAGAAACAAAATTATGCAAGTTTTGTTTAAAAATTTGGAACTAAAAAGAAAATTTTTTCATTTATAATAAAAATTTATGTTTATAAACAAACCTTTCTGTCTACACAAATTAGGTTTATGAAGAGTTATAAAAATCGATTCTAAGACTGATAAATGAAAATTGGATCGTGCTTTAGAAAGAATAAAAAGTTAATTGTGCTTGTAGTGAGATGCACATTTTTGGTTGTATAACAAATGATTTCCAATTGCCGAGTTACAATGCGGTATAGAATTAGCTGATTTACCTTCTGGTTGTTTTTGTTCTTGACCAGTTGTGTTCCAAATAGACTCCGGCACATGCTGGCGGATTCTGTTTTGCAAACGTTGGGACGTTTGACCCACATGCCCATCTAAAAAAAGTTTTTCTGATAAAATTATTTCTGCTTGTGATTAATATACGTTATATGCATAAACTAAGCCACTTTCTTGAGATGTTCTAAGTTTAAATTCAATTAATTTAATGTTATGGCGCGATATCTTATAACTTATTTTAAGTGCAAAAATAGTCTTGCCTAAACAATTTTGCAGAATACTGCGCATAAACAAAAATTTATCACTATGCTATAGTTACATTTAGGCGTTGTAAAAAAACAATAAGTGAAAAATTAATTGTAATTAATCAATCTAACTAATTTATTGCAGCGAAACTGTCAACTAAATAATTTATTGCTAGAACTTCAATTAGTTGTAATTGATTAAAAAATTGTTATAATTATAATTTTTTTATTAAAACCATTAATATAGAACTGGTATGCTTGAAAAAGTAAAAATGATAATATATATCAACCTCACTATTTTTATCAAAACATGAAAAGTGTGCGCACGCAACAAAGTTTTAAAATATTTATCATATTTTCAGTCACATGTGCTTTTAAAATTAAAACTAATAGTGTTAGGTGTGGGGCAAAATAACTGAAAATTAATTGCTATTATTGATTGGTTAATACATCAATTAATTGGTAAAGTTCCAATTAATTTTTTAAAATACCTGGTTAGACCAGTGACATAGTCGAGACAACAAATGTCAAGACCAAGACCAAAACCAAGACTCAGTACTTCTCGACCCAAAAGTGGGTTATTGTAACGACTGTACTTTTACGTAGAAGTTTTTTAAGTTTTTTACGTAGAATTAGTTTAACACTAGAAACCTCAAGGCGTCATTTTTGACCCATTTATGATCATAAATTAATTTTGTTCAGTCACTTTCAGTAACAAAACTTAGTGACATTTCTTAATTCGGTTTATACTTTTATATGGTACGTATATGCATAATTGATAAAATATAAAAATATTTTTAAAAAAAGGAGATATACTAAGAAGTACCACATGGGTCAATTTTCACCCATTTAGATAAACAATCTTAGTGTTGCTTTAATATATTTGTAATGGAAGCCTTGAAAAGAACAAGCATTTTTTATATTTACAATCAATTATTTAGTGTATTATCCTACATATGGCAACCTTATTTACATTTTAGGACAATTAGTTTTGTTCCAAAGTTGGACTTGTCAGTCCTTTCAAAGACTCAAACAGTGAAGTTTGTTCAATTGACATTTATTTATATCTTTCAGAAAATATTTTTGATTTGATACATTTTCCCACGATATTAATTACTTTTTACCCTAATAGTGAAAAAATTAAACTTTCAAGAATCCCTCAATCTTTTACAAATGATGACATTTACTCATCTTGTGACGAAAATGACTTTTATGAAACTCAACTAATTGAGCCTTCCTCATCTGAAGATAGTAAAAAAGATGACTCTATTGTTGAAAATGAAGAAGTACGCCCTGAAAAGAAAATTTTACCTAATGTTCAAGTTAATTAGTTGTTAGGCTCGGGTCATTTGGCGCACGTTTCGGCGGTGCTGGCGGCGGTCCTTATCGACGGTGTTGTCGGCGGTCGCACCCACGCTGGAACGGGGGTGCTTTATCCATCCAAGGCTAAATCCAAAGAAAATAAATAAAAAGAGGTTAAATCCAAGAAGGTTAAATCCAAAGATGTTAAATCCAAAAGACTGTAATCAATATATTTGATAAAAATCAAAATTATTTTTGAATAACTCCTTATCATCAGCTAGCGGTGGTTAAAGATCTAGATGAAATTAGGTAATCAAACTTGATTACCTAATTTCATCTAGAGTAATTTCATCTTTGAATACCTAAACAGGTTCCATCCCTGAATGCAATGAATCAAATATTGTTCAATGAAACCTAAAATCTAACTAATTAATTTTCGATGGAAGTACGTTAGATAATATAGTTGAAAAGCAGTCAAAGAAATAGACCAAGAACATACTAGTATGACAATTAACCTTTTACTGAACCTGTCAAGGGATTATTTAACTCTATGTTATAACTACAGCAAAAAACAGCTTTCTAACAGATGCTTTTTTCAAAGTCTTATAAAAGATGTAATTATATTTAAAGACACGTTGTTAAACAACAATAAACTTTCTAACAAATTTGTAACTAATTTAGAGTCTTGTAAAAAGTTTAAAAACAAAGAGTGACCTTGAAAAACGCGTTAGTAAAAACAATTAGCTTTGCAGCAAAGACAAACAAAGTCTTGTAAAAATAAATAGAAGCATATATTTTTAAACCGGAATTAGCTTTCTAACCAACGATGTTTTAACAAGTTCATAAGCAATTATCCTGAAAGAGTTATCTATAAAAAAATAATTAAATTTCTAACCAGTGAATTTCTTTTCAAACAAATATAAACAAGGATCACGTCACTAAAAACACTTAACCTTCTAACAAAGGTGTTACTTATTGAAAGTCAAACGAGTTGAAAGCCTTTTAAAACTATAATCCGTTATTTTAAAACAAATTTCTAATTAATGATTTTATAACTTACAAACAAGTATAAATAGAGTCTTATAAAAAGTTCAAAAAACAAGTATAAAGAGTTACCTTGAAACACATGTTAGTAAAAACAATTAGCTTTCCAACCAGCGGTTGTAGCAAAGACAAACGAAGTCTTGTAAAAATAATTAGAAGCACATATTTTTAAACCGGAATTAGCTTTCTAAGCAATGATTTTTTAACAAGTTCATAAGCAATTATCCTGAAAGACATGTCTCTAAACAATAATTAAATTTATAACCAATGATTTTAACAAAGCAAACGAGTTTAAATTCTTGATTTTAATTTAAAACCTAAGATATATTTGTTCAATTTTTAAGATTTTATTGTAAAGCGTGTTATTCAAATAAATTAACCCTAAGATCTGGCTAATCCAAACTAAGTTTGATTCTTGGTCAACGAAGTTGTTTTTATGTGTGATTTCGATCCTCACTCAAAACAACAAAATTGCGCTTATCTATGATTTTTATTTTTTTTTTACTGATAGACATTGCAGTTATCTTATCTAAAATACAGTTGCAGTCAAGTATAAGGATAAGTTTATTTCTTAATTGAATTAATTTCTTTAAAAAGTTTTTCAAAAATACTAGAAACCAAACTGCGTAAAAATGAGAAGCACCAGACTCGAGTTTCGCTCTTATTAGAGCTCGTCAGTGATGCATATCTCACTGCAAATCGAACTCTCCTGCGTGGAGGACCACATGTAGCGAGTTCGATTGGCAGTGAGATATGCATCTCTGACGAGCTCTAATAAGAGCGAAACTTGAGTCTGGTGCTTCTCATTTTTACGCAGTTTGGTTTCTAGTACTATCCAAAATACCTCATGATACTTATAATAACATTTTTCAAAAATCTTAAACCGAATTTTGTCTTTTAATTAAAAAAAGTCTTTCTTCTAATTGCAGACAATTTGATGTATTTTTTTTCCTACAACAATGTTTATACAATATATTATCAATTTTTTATAAAAAAAATATAAAATTATAAGTCATGTAATAGAGGTCTTGTTTTAACTCAAAAAGTCAACAGTGAAGTGTATGTTCAGAAGTTTTTTACTACAGACATTGTCATAACAGTACAAGGACACGCCAGTGAAATGCCTCAGGTCTTATTCTAGCAATGCAATGAAGCTCAGGTATCTTTTTATGTTAACAAAACAACGCGTTGAAAGAATCCTTAAAAACTTATATTATTTTAAAAATAAATCAGAATTTTTAAGAAAATGACGTAATTAGAAAGCCGTAGCAAAAACCTACAATCTATAAAAATATTACGTCTTCTCTGATTTGTAGTTCAAATCAAATGTAAGGATTTACTATTTCATTAATTTCTTTAAAAAAGCTTTGCAGTTTTTATAATTATTTCGATATTCATAATCTACAACCTTAAGACTAAAAATTTGTATTCAAATTTTAATTTTTTTCTGAACATGAGATTTAAAGGTCCTGTGTTCAATTCTTGATCCACTATTAACCAGGAGATCTTGCGCTTAGTAATCTGTTGCAAAGTTTTATCGTATTGACATTTTAAACATATCAAAAATAGGTTATGTGAATTTTTGGAAATGCTTGCATAATGTTAATAACAAACGATTTTGTTTTTAAAGAAAATTTAGTAATTCAAAGTTTAAAATTTACCTTTAATCTAATACGAGCTAGAATTTTTTAAACTTTCCGTCATACTATATTGTTTTATTTTGTTTCATTTTATCTCTATGTTTATCCTCCTGAACCAACCACAAGACTAAATTTTTTAAAATTAATTCCAACTTTTTAGATATCTTAGTTAATGGCTTGCAATCTGACAACAAACAAAAAAGAAGGAAAACAGCTTTAACTTCATGCAGATAAACAAAGTAATAATCAAATTTTCTAAAAAAGTCACTTTCAAAGACATGTTTTTCGAGTGAACAACGCAAAATGTAGTACACAAATGAAATGCATCTCGAACGATATGCTTCTAATAAAACGGAAAAGTTTAAAGTGTTATGGTCCCTTTTTTTTTTTCAAAAATGTTTGACAGTGACCCTATAAAAGAAAATATATTGAAAACTGATCCATGAAAATAAGTTTGTACATTTTTTTCACACTGACATTTGTGGTCAAGTTCTTAAAAGTACTCTGTAAAAAATTAAATCGTTCAACTATTTGACAACCAAAGACTCGCATTCTGCAGCTTTTAATCGAGGCTGTAAAATATTCGAATAAAAAACGATGAAAACATTGCTGAATAATAAAAATAAAAACGAATAGTTGAAACATCAACTGTAGGTAATGTTTGCAGGTAAACGATAAAATTAAAAAAGTTTTTGTTGCTTATAATTCAAAAAAGTTTATAATTGTAAACTTACCGTTTCATATTTTGAAAATTTTAGACTATACACTAGTTTTAGAATCCTCAAACACAAAAACTGTCAGAAACCTAAAAATTTTGTTTTATTCCAGAATTTTTTTTTGCTGTTTTACGTATCTAAGTAGAACGTTGTCAGCTGCAGATTTTTGAGGAAAAGCAATACAGTTTTTCTTAATACCGGTTAATCTGTTTTTAAACTTTCTCTTCGCCAAACAAAGTAAAGGCATTTTTTATTCCAAGATTATTTTTAAAAAATGCCAACAAAAAATTAACGAACCATAACTTACGTCTCATAAAAACTATTGCATTTGTCACAATTTTTAAACGGCCTGACCTGTTAATACAAAAAAGTTGCATTTTTTATGATGCAGAATGATTGACACAATTTCCTCAAGTTTTTCTAACCTCAAAGCAATTTCATTGTTGCTTTTTTCAAGTAAAAATTTTGTTCAAGTCAAGAAGTTACTCTTTAACAAAGCGTAAAACTTTTATAAATTTTGCGACTTTGAAAACAAGAAAATAATGGTTACAACTTTTAATAAAAGAACTATTTGGTAAGAAAATCTTTTAATTATTTCAAAACCTATTTTGCAAAGTTAAATTATGTCTAAGATTGGACTGGTTCAACACGCAATTTTACACCTAATTTTGCGTTTTCACTGCAAAAGAAAAACAATAAACATTACAAACATTGCAAATATTTTTTAAAGTTGAAACCTTCTTGATCGAAAAATAACGAAAAATCAGTCAATTTGCAAAACAATATCACTTTTCCAACAACTTTTTTTTTTCAGTTTGTGACCTACTGAATTAATTTTGTGATAAAAAATTAGCATCGTAAATCTTATATTAGAACATTATACCTCAAAAATCAGCAAAACAATACGTTTTTCAAACAATTTTCAACATGTATGTCACACTTCATTCATAATTTTAATCATAACGATGTAGTGTATCCCCGTTAAAAGCAATTCGTAGTTTTATTATAAGAGAATAAATGCGGCTCTTTGAGCGCTGTTTGCGATATACGTCCAATTTGTTCTATGGCTCGATACATGTATCTTTTTCTCTTTTTTCTCTTTGTATTGACGTAATATGTTTTTGACTAACGTCATTGTACTGGAAAATTCGCGTATATGCCACTTGTTTCGTGTAACAATCTCTCCAGGGGTTTCTGGCTGAATCTCGAAATTACGAGAAAGTTTACGTCACGTGATTTTGTTTTCTATATAAAGCCGATGCGTAGCGAGAAATTATTATTATCGTTGTGAGGTAATTTGAAGCGACTCGAGTGGCGGCTCGAGCGAAGGTGATTTTGTTTGGCTACAGGAGGTGGACCGTTAGATTTGGTGTCGGTGGACAATTATTGAATTTATTTTGTGCCAGTGGTTGGCAGTTTTGTTCTACAGAGGTAGAATTATTTGTGTTGATTGAGTCGAGTTATAGTGTTGATTTCGCTTTGCAGTTTGGCAAAGCGTGGAATAGAAGTTTCGTCGGACGTGATATTTTTGTAATACATCTGTTTTTATTAGAGACAAGGGTCTCTGTTTGTTGTAAAAAAAAAGAGTCTTTAACGAAATCAATCCGAGCTTTCGTTAACCAACTGTATAAACCGTCAGGCTCATAGCAAAACTACTTCTTGAGCCGGAATAAAATAAAATTTAGACACAGCTTTGTTTCAGCGCAGGTATTCGAATTACCTAGCTCAACTGGTCCTTTGGGATTCCCGAACAAAGTTTGTGACAATGTAGTTTATATCACGCAAACTTCTCGGCATCATATCTGATGAAAAAAAACAATGTGTCACCCACTTTGTTCTCAGCATATGCGTCAGTGAACTTGATTCTTGTTTTAAAAAACGATGCTTTGTTATTTTAAAACTACGATTCTGATTTTTTAAAGGTACAGGCGTATTAACGTAGGGGTGTAATTTTAACTGCACCGTACATTCCAATAAATTATTCTCTTGTCTTATCGTCTTTTTAGACCAAAAAGTTTAACACGTAAAACTTTCTTATATCAAGATTTATAAGTAAAGTTACAAACAAGCACAAATTATCTGAACTACATTTTGTAGCAAATTTTACTGTTTTTATAACATAGTTTGTTTATGCAAAGTCTTTGAAATGTTTTCTGCTGACTACAGTTCGGCAAATATTTATCTAAAAAGACTACATAGTTTTTTACCAGTTTGAAATTAGTATAATTATAACACATTATTTGTCAAGACATCAAAAGTAAAATTTTTATTCAAGACATGCGATATGTCGCACTTCAATGACAGTTGAAAAACCGTTACTTGCGTCACCATACTTCTTGAGTTTATGGAATTATTACATTTGTTTTTTCAGTTCTAATTCACTGTTTTGGTTAAAAAGTTTAACAGAAAACTTGTGGTCAACTTTGTTTTTACATTTTATCAATTTGTTCAAACCAAATTAACATTTAACACAAAACAAACAAATTTGCTCCAATGTTGCCAACATTTTTGCAAACTTTAATCAAAAATTTTGTAAATTATAATGTTTAACACGAAAATGTAATCATTTTGTTATAACGTTTCTAAAACTAATACAGCTAATATTATAGAGCATAGAGTATTTAATATTTACTTTTATTTTATGTTAAAGAGTCATTCATTTCCTTTGGTTTTTCTTTAATATAACAATGTTAATTGTTTTTACATAGTTTTAAAAAGCACTAACACATTTTCTCAAAGATTGATCAAAATTTATATTTCTCAATAAATCGTTGCAAAACAAGTCAAGACATTAGCTGTGAATTAAATCTATAAAGCAAGTTTTTACGAATAAATTTCAAAATTTAAATCATGTTTTCAAAAGATTCGAAGCATTTTTTAAATTTTTAAATCACACTTTTTCTTATTTCAAACAAAAACACTCGAGTAACTAAAATAATATTTCTAAACGTAGAGTGTATCCGTTTTTTGAAGGAATAATTGGAAACAAAGTGAAACATACTATTTATATTAGTCATAAAAAAACACTTAAAAATTTTTGACATCTGTGGGCGTGTTCAGGCTTGTCAGCTACTAATTGAAGAAAAAAGTTAGAGTTGCTATTGAGCAATCGTTACTCAAGAAAAAATCCCTTATAAATATTTGTCAGAGTCGAAATAGTTAGTTTTGCACCTTACAACACACTGATGTCTGCGAATGGTGAACCAAAGTAAAATAGGGTCAAGTTATCGCTTTCTTCTCCAACAAACGATGAAACTTCAGTTCGAAATGTGTTTTGTGCAGTAAAGTCCAAGCGAAAATACAAAAAGAAACCTCAAGCAAACAGTGAATTGGGAAAAATTTCTTTCTTTGTTGAAGTGGAAAACTCACAACAATATTTCGATCATCTGCAGTTACGCGAAGTGTGATTGAAATTACTACCTTTTCAAACGTGCCTACTACTATTCGAAAAGCAAAACAGCAAAGGAATTCGCAAAATTCACATAGATTTTTTTGCTACAACCGACACTAACGAGTGTTCGGTTCGTGTTATGTTTGAAAATACCCAAAAGGAAGTATTGGCTGACGGAATGAAGATATATTACAAATACATCAACTTATATTCTCCTCTTACCTATGTGAAAACAATGAAGAGATCTCTTGTCACATATGAATATATTTGACTTAAAAATGCAAGTGATACAGAAAAAAAGAGACTTTGTGAAATCAGTCAATTTTTTGCCTCTTCTTTTGGTAACAGCAAGAACTCTTTAATGCACGACTTGAATGATCATTCTTTGTTTAGTGAAAAATGAATAGGTTGTATTTTTCTGACTTCTAAATAAAACGTTCAATCTTGAAAGTTTTTTGTGCTTTATTGTATAGACCGAGTTGAAGTATTGAGTAAAAGTTTTCGATTAAGTTTTTTTTCTTTTAAGTAGGTTTATTATGTAAATGCTTGCACTACGTATTCGTGAAATTATGTAAAGTAGAAATGATGGCGCATATTAACGATAAGCTTTAGGATGATTTTGCTTTAAATTTACAAAAGAAATGTAAAGTAAAATTAACACAGCTTTTTAACTATTGCTTGCTCACAAGTGATTTTAGCTAAACTTGATTTGCAATAACCTAAAATACAATTCTACTAATAAAAAATCATTTTTTAGGTATGTGTTAAAGTCATCACATTACACATACACCAACTAATTAAAACAGCAACAAAGCTTTTTGACTTCAGGCAAAACCTTTGCTTTATTCTCCAACCTGAGTATGGCGCGTAATCTTCTTTTCAATGATCATTTGTATAAGGTCGGCAAACAAAAACTGTTGCATTGGTTTTAGTGATTACGATTTAAAAAGTCTTTTTCAAAAAATAAACAAATAAAAAAATCAACGTTTTATTCTGTAGAACAGCGGTTCCCAAACTTTGTCAGGGGCGCAGCGAAAGCATGCGAAAATTGTTGTACTTATTGCTTTTCTCACAATAATTGCAGTGTGAAAGTTGTTAGCAGCAACGTTCCCTTCAGAGAACGATTCCGATTGAGGACCTGTTTTTTTTAGAGATCACCCTGATTTTGGGGAAAAAATAGGGAAATCAGAAATGAAATCGAAGTGAAGACCTTTTCTTTTTTTTTAGAGAACATCCTGATTTTGGGAGGGAAATAGGGAAATCGGAGATGAAATTGAAGTGAAGACCTTTTTTTTTTAGAGATCACCCTGATTTTGGGAGAAAAATAGGGAAATCGGAGATAAAATCAAAGTGAAGACCTTTTTTTTTAGAGAACACTATGAATTTCGGAGAAAAAAGGTTGCTCAAAGATGTAATTGAATTGAATACCTTTTTCTCATTACGGCGCCTCGAGTATTGCTAAGTTTTCAAAGGGCGCCGTGAAAAAAAAGTTTGGGAACCGCAGCTGTAGAATGTTTTTGAAGCTTTAGCAAACCCTGCAAATAAAAATCTTATCACAAGACGTCGCTCTTGATTCGTTGATAAAACTAAAACAAAAAAAATGTTTGAATTATTACATTATTGTAATAACGACATAATTATTTTTATTATTCAGCAATGTTTTCATCGTTTTTTATTCGAATATTTTACAGCCTCGATTAAAAGCTGCAGAATGCGAGTCTTTGGTTGTCAAATAGTTGAACGATTTAATTTTTTACAGAGTACTTTTAAGAACTTGACCACAAATGTCAGTGTGAAAAAAATGTACAAACTTATTTTCATGGATCAGTTTTCAATATATTTTCTTTTATAGGGTCACTGTCAAACATTTTTGAAAAAAAAAAAGGGACCATAACACTTTAAACTTTTCCGTTTTATTAGAAGCATATCGTTCGAGATGCATTTCATTTGTGTACTACATTTTGCGTTGTTCACTCGAAAAACATGTCTTTGAAAGTGACTTTTTTAGAAAATTTGATTATTACTTTGTTTATCTGCATGAAGTTAAAGCTGTTTTCCTTCTTTTTTGTTTGTTGTCAGATTGCAAGCCATTAACTAAGATATCTAAAAAGTTGGAATTAATTTTAAAAAATTTAGTCTTGTGGTTGGTTCAGGAGGATAAACATAGAGATAAAATGAAACAAAATAAAACAATATAGTATGACGGAAAGTTTAAAAAATTCTAGCTCGTATTAGATTAAAGGTAAATTTTAAACTTTGAATTACTAAATTTTCGGTGCTTACGTATTATCGGGAGGACTTACTAACCAATCTTCATACTAACCAATAAACCCTTAATGTAAAAATCAAAGGTCCTCCCGATAATACGTAAGGACCAAATTTTCTTTAAAAACAAAATCGTTTGTTATTAACATTATGCAAGCATTTCCAAAAATTCACATAACCTATTTTTGATATGTTTAAAATGTCAATACGATAAAACTTTGCAACAGATTACTAAGCGCAAGATCTCCTGGTTAATAGTGGATCAAGAATTGAACACAGGACCTTTAAATCTCATGTTCAGAAAAAAATTAAAATTTGAATACAAATTTTTAGTCTTAAGGTTGTAGATTATGAATATCGAAATAATTATAAAAACTGCAAAGCTTTTTTAAAGAAATTAATGAAATAGTAAATCCTTACATTTGATTTGAACTACAAATCAGAGAAGACGTAATATTTTTATAGATTGTAGGTTTTTGCTACGGCTTTCTAATTACGTCATTTTCTTAAAAATTCTGATTTATTTTTAAAATAATATAAGTTTTTAAGGATTCTTTCAATGCGTTGTTTTGTTAACATAAAAAGATACCTGAGCTTCATTGCATTGCTAGAATAAGACCTGAGGCATTTCACTGGCGTGTCCTTGTACTGTTATGACAATGTCTGTAGTAAAAAACTTCTGAACATACACTTCACTGTTGACTTTTTGAGTTAAAACAAGACCTCTATTACATGACTTATAATTTTATATTTTTTTTATAAAAAATTGATAATATATTGTATAAACATTGTTGTAGGAAAAAAAATACATCAAGTTTGATTACCTAATTTCATCTAGAACTTTAACCACCGCTAGCTGATGATAAGGAGTTATTCAAAACCAACTTTGATCTTTATCAAATATATTGATTACAGTCTTTTGAATTTAATCTCTTTGGATTTAACCTTTTTGGATTTAACCTATTTTTATTTATCTTCTTTGGATTTAACCTCTTTTAACTTAATCTCTTTGGATTTATCCTTAGATTTCACCTTCTTAAATTTAACCTCCGTTGACTTAGCCTCCACCGATTTGGATTTAGCCTTGGATGGATGGAGCACCTTCGTTCCAGCGTGGGTGCAACCGCCGACAACACCGTCGATAAGGACCGCCACCAGCACCGCCGAAACGTGCGCCAAATCACGCGAGGCTAACTACTTTAGTTCATCTTCACATTTCAATAATAATGAAGTGCAATCTCGCAGTGGAGTTATATGGAAAAGACTCCAGGAAGGGCAAAGTTCCAAAGGACGATTCCCTTCCGAAAATGCGTTTACACCAAAACTAGGACCAACAGCATACAGTTGCAGACAAGTGATGAAAGAAAGTCCTTTAATTGCTTTCCAATTATTCATAGATGAAACAATGTTGAGATTAATACAAAAGTATAAAATTCATCATGCACGCTTTGATGATAAAAATTTCAATTGCCCTTTAGAAGAATTGGAGAAATTTATTATTTTGCCAATAGCTCGTGGTGTTTTAGAGAGAAAAATACTCCAGTGAAGAATTATGGAGAAAGAATGGGGTCACTCTATTTCTGCGAGTACCCTGAGCAGAAATCGCTGAGCAGAAATCGCACCCACCTTCCATAAAAAAAGCACTACCAGGCATGATATCCAACAGACTATCGGATCTTGCTTGTGATTTGGATAATTTCAAAAAAACTATTCAACCATATAAAAACGCAATTAAACAAAGTGGCTACAAAGACAATTTAATATTTAGTGAAAATCAACCGAAAAAAAAGCAAGAAAACGTAAAATTATATGGTTCAACCCGCCTTTTAACAACTATGTTGCCAACAATATCGGAAAAGAGTTTTTAAAATTAATAAACAAACACTTCCCACCAAAACACAAGCTTTATAAAATTCTAAATAAAAATAGCATAAAAATTAGCTATAGCGGCATGCCTAATATGAAAGCAATTATAACCTGTCACAACAAGAAGCTACTGGAAAAGTAAAGCTCTCAACAATCAAAACCATGCAACTGTAAAAATAAAAATATCTGTTCACAAAAAGGATCTTGCCGACAACAATCTGTCATTTATCAAGCAGACATATCTCACGGAAATACAACAGAAAACTACATAGGTTGCAGCGAAACAGAATTCAAATCACTATATTAAATCATATACAATCATTTAAAAATGTAAAGAAAAGAAACGCCACAGAGCTTTCCAAAACATTCTAAAATGTCAAAGAATCAGGTCTTAAACCCACAATTAACTAAAAAATAATCAATCAAGTTATCCCCTATAAACCAGGACAAAAATGCTGCAACCTATGCTTAACCGAAAAATTAGAAATACAACAAGCAAACCAACCAACAATCCTCAACAAACGATCAGAACTTACAGGAAAATGTCGCCACAAAAAGAAATTTAAACTAAGTAAATTACCCACTTGATTTTGTATGCTTAAATTGTCATTATTTTTGTGCAAGTGTGCTTTCTTGTCCGTCATTAAATCCGCTTATATTTTCTATTATCGTTCACACCATTTTTTACCTACTTTACTTTTTCATCTTATGCGATTTTTCTTGTTACTTCTTTTATTGCTTTGTAGATTATTTTCTTTTCTTTTATATCTTTCACTGCACACCCAACTCTCCTTCTCTCACCTTCAAATGAATGCAAGCCTCTATACTTGCATTTACTATATTTTGAGTTGTTTTTTTGTATGACGTCATAGGATTCGTATTGTTTGCTTAATTTAACTACGTATCATTTATTCCAAAAGCATTTTTTTACCACTAATAACTACACCGTATAATAATCAGTACTTCTAAAGTGCTCAATAACAAAGTTAGAGCTTAAATTAACAATAGCAAAAACACGGGAATAAAAACAAGGTTAAAAGCCCTACAGACTGTTTCACCCATAAAAGGGATCATCAGGGGTATCTAAAAAGTAAAATACAATAAAATAAAATAAAACTTCCAGAAAGAATAGAAAACAATAGAAAAAAACAAACAATAGAAAAAACTGAAAAAACTTTAAAAATTTTAAAAATTATAAAAAAGTTATAGAAAAAAATTTAAAAGATTTTAAACACTGTAAACGCTTATTAGGTCGGAACATAATAACTACGTTTTCTAGTAACCACCTGACGATTCTAAGGATGAAACAGACTGTTGTGGTTTTTAAATAGTGATTAAATAAATTTTGTATTATATATATATTCCTACAACTTTTGGCACGCGTACTCAATTTTAAGGTAGCTTTAGATTAACTGTAACAAGCAACATTAAAAATCCATCTCTGCTTTTTTGAGCAACTGCTGCATTTAGGCTGCGTTGAAACTACATAATCCTTACTATTTTTTTGGTATAGATTTAGTTTTTTTGTATTATTTATTTACGTAGTCAAATTACATCATTTTTCTAAAATTGGATTAATTTGATATGAATGTTTTTATAGGTGAGTGTGGTGAGTATAAACTTTTAAAACATTACCAGACTTGTTTGTTGCCGAAAATTAAAGTTTTTTTGTAATCAAATTAGCTTGTAAAAGATGGCCCAGATCTCTCAAAAAAGTCTTTATTGAAGTAAACGTCAGTGTAATGATATTTACACTTCACATTTGTTTGCGTTTAATTAACTAAAAAGTTACGGGCATCTAAATAAAACACAACATAAACCATATATTAAATTAAACTTAAATAGCAAACTATTATTTTTATCACAACTCAAAACTCAGCAATTGTCTGTATGTTGCAAAAACCTCTGAACTAAAACTTTACTCTTTTGCACCTGGGTGGTTTATCAAGCGCTTTCCAAAAACGCGGGCTTTTTTGTTTAAAAAAACGAGAAAAAAATTTGCTCTAAGTTTATTAAGTACTTTCGCTTTCATTTGTTGAAAGAGCAATTCAAAGTTTATATCATCTAAAAGCCTGTTTCTTTGTGATTAAAACGATGTAAAATTTATAAAAATTGAATGAAAAATAAGTTAGTAATAAATAAAAGTATTTACCTTAGTTTTTTTTAAAAAATTGTTGTTTTTTTCTTCTTGTGCCACCGTGCGTCATAATATTTTACCTTGTTTAGTTGTTAACAAAAGCTAGAGATCTAAACTTTACATTGGAAAAAAATTTTTTCTAAAAGAGAATAAATGAGCGAGTTATGTAAAGAAAATCGCTCAAAATATTCGCATATTTTTGCTATCGCGAGTGATCGCTTCGTTATTGTGTGATCGTGCACGTGGATTACAAACGACGCGATCGGACCGAAACGGAAAATACATCACCGTCTGGAACAAAAGAATTAGAACGTTAATCCGTGCGAACCAGACATCGACTGCCGAAAATCGTTGAAGCGTATCACCGCGTTAACATGCATTCTATGCACGCGATGCAAACAGGAAACCGACTGAGTCGGATAGCCCAGTGGTTCTCAAACTTTTTTGTACCATTGCCCCCTTACGGTACTCTACATATCATTATCGCCCCTCTCCCCAGCAATACAAAATGACGCGAAGTTCAAACAGATTTATTACAATAAATAAATAAGCTAGCAAATAGTGTTTCTTCAATGAGATGGGTGAGCTTGGTGAGCTTCAGCGAGTTTTTTGATATTCGGAGACATTTTTGTTAGGTATAATCGCAAGTCACCCCCTTTGCTGATGGAAAGACGGTTTCTTTGTTTTGACAGCAACAGTGTCACCACTGAAAATCCTTTTTCAACCAAATAAGATGTCGGAAATGAGAGAATCCATGCTCTTACTTCATTCCACATAATCGGGTATTTGTCAGATGCCTTGCACCAATATACATCATACCTATCTTCTTTAAAGTTCATTTTGGTTTCATCATCATTTTGCAAGTCGATAAACTGATCTTGAAGTTCAACTCTTAGGTCTGCTGGATCAGTAGAAAATGGTTGAATCACCCAGCGTGGGACGTCGAGGCTAAGAAGATCTGCAAAGCGAATGTGCATATCTTCGACTAGATTATGTAAATGCGAACAGTACCTCAGCCGTTCATCTTCTGTAGTATTGTTCTCACACAAATTTGGAAATTGAGATAAAACGTTTCGCCCCATATTTTCTTTGTAGAAGGAAAGCTTTGATATAAATGCTTTTATCACACTTTTGCACCTAATAAGCGTGATCATTTCACCCTGAAGTTTTTTGTTCACTTCATTCATGAGAATAAAAATGTCTGCCAAATAAGTGATATCATTTTTTAACGGTTTCACAGCTTCGGCCAATTGACAATCGATGACGGAGAGTAATTCAATCACTGAATGGTAAAGGGAGTAAAAGCGAGACATACAAGCACCTTTTGAGAGCCAACGTACATCCGTGTGTAGTAAAAGGCGTTCAAAATCTTCATCATTATCATGACAAAGTTTTCGAAAAAGTCTGTCATTAAGAGAACGAGCTTTTATCTTATTGATGCATTTTATCACAACATTTAATGAGTGATGCAGTTCAGCACTGAGATTACGGGCAATCAAGTGCTGTCAATGGATAACGCAGTGAACAGCAACGAGTCCAGGTATTTTCTTTTTCATCAGTGCGATGAACCCTCGATGCTTTCCAACCATTGCCGCAGCACCGTCAGTTGCACACTGCAATATATTTTGCATTGGTATCTCCTTTTCCTCATAAAATCTTTCCACTGCATTAAAGACAGTTGTTGCTCGAGTATCAGCAGGAAGACTGATTGCAAAAAGCATTTCTTCTTGTGCCTGCATATTGTGTACAAATCGCACATATCCTAACAGTAGTGATTCGTTATTGCTCAATGTAGATTCGTCTATTTGCAGCGAATGTTTGGTTACGGAAAGGATATCAACAAATTGTTTTAACACATCAGAACTCATTTCATCAATGCGTCGCGCAACTGTATCATTGCTGAGTGGCACAGCACGTAAAACTGAGGAAGCACTCTGTTGCAAAACTGTTTCAATTATTTCTTTAGCGGCTGGCAATACAAGGTCTTCACCAATTGTGTTTTCGCAATAAGGTTAGATATATTATAAGAAGCAATCAGGCCATTTTCTTGTTGCTTGTCAGTCTGTCTGAAAAGAGATCGAATTGTAGGTTTTTTTGCTTTTTCGTCTCGGAGCTTCTTGAAGTCACTGCCGATTTTATTTGGATGCATTCTGTTGAGATGATCTTGGAGTCGACTGGGCTTCATTGCCTCATTAGAGAAGACAGAACCACAAACAAGACACATAGGACGGGTTGCGTCATGTGGCGCTGTTGTAAAACCAAATTTTAAATAAGTGCTGTTATATTGACGCACTTTGACTTTCTTGATCTTCTCGATTTTTTGCAACTTTCTTGTTGGCGAGGACATCAGGAGTATTAAACTAACTTAAAATTATAATTTACTAATCAGGTCATAATTATAAAAAAAAGTTTTTTTTGTATGAGACTAAGATTAATAAAGCTTTATGAAGTAAAGAATATATACGTACACTATCAATCAAGTAAATTTTAGAAATAATATATTTTTCAAAAACTGGTTTTTGGTTCTATATGTTATTTCAAAAACAGATTTTTGAACACCAAATGTTTCGTCTAAATTGCGGGTCTCTCTTTTTTCTAAATTATAAATTACATCAGTCGATCAAAATTTGTTACAACAATTTATTGAGTTCAAAGAATTGCCTTACTTTGCTGAACAAGCTAATATAAGCTGTAAGCTTGCCATTTCTTCTTTATAAATCGTCACGAAAAAAAGCAGAAACTTTTTTTCTAGATCAAAGTCAAAGCCGCGCAAAGATTCAAACAATGGCGCGCAAGAACACACACTCAGATAAAGTTCAAAATATAGCTTTTCTAGTAAATAATGTGCCTTTCGCCAAATTCTCATGGGACATAAATCGAGCACAGGGCGCGCGATTTGCAAGATATTCAGACGAAAGTTTTTTCGCCAGACAGAGTAGAAGTCTAGCCACACGTAGCGACTTGAAAATTTGAATTATCTTGTCGCTAGTCCTAATTATTGGGGAAAAAAGAGTTTTTTTGAAAGGAAAAGTGGGGTCTTTAATTTCGCTTATTGCAAACTTGTTTTTGAAGAAATATTTAAAAATTTTATAGGATTTTACTCAGGAAAAAATTATCTTTTTAATGATATAAAATTTAAACTAGTTTTTTTTATAATCATTGGGGAAATTATAATTAAATATTGCTTAAATCTTGAAAAAACCCTTATTTGGCGCTGCTAGTGGTCAAAAAAATAAAATTAACCGACGCTTAACAGGTTAAAGTAAGCTACAGAACTTCCTGTTATGACTAGAAACTAAACTGTGCACTGGTATATGACTACACTACCTGCGGTAAATAAAAACAAAAACTGATGGCAATGCGTTTATCAATACAATGATGAAAATGACAAACTCAACACTCACTGAAGCGTAGTCAAGCAATAAATTGAAGATTCATACGGTATACAGATCCCAGGACAGTAATTTATACGGTATGTGATACGGTATATGGGCGCAAAGGGTTAATGTTTCGAGAATGCGCTAACGCCCCCCTTTCGCCCCCCTTTGGCTTTTCGCCCCCTGGTGTATCTCTTTTGCCCCCAAGGGGGCGATATCGCCCACTTTGAGAAACCCTGGGATAGCCCGTATTAGCGTTAAAAATGCCTCGCCGACTGAGTTGGAGAGCCCGGTGCAAAAAGGTTGAAACAGTCACGTGTTGATTAGGTTGTCAGAAAAACGTCAATGTCTCACAACAAGAAAAGCGCTTCATAAAACTTATAGCAAGTTTTTACTACAGTCAGAAAGTTGTAAAACTAAAGATTAAACAAGTTAATTCTAAGCTTTTTATAACTTCAAATTAAAACAAAGTTTTATAGTCAGATCAATATCGTTCAATAGAGTGCCGTTCTTAAACAGCTATAAAGTTCATCACAATAATATAAAGAGGCCACATCATTTTGAGATCAAGGCTAAAACCATTGGAAGAAGATTGATACAGAGACCTTTAAAAGTTGGTCTCGAGACCAATTTTTGGTATTTTAGACTGTACTACCAACTCGAGACAAATTTCGAGACCTTTATGACTGCTTATTACAGTCTTCAACGTTTTCCTATGAGTTGTTTATAAAACTTTATTACAATAACAAACATTTTTTGACTTATTTTAATTACAGATAATATAACAACTTTAAAAGTTTCAAACCTGTTATTGATTTACGAGTTGTTGAAGTTGTTTTACAATCGTTTGTGTTGCAGCTTTTATTTTTTGTGCGTATGGTCATACTATTACTTTCTAAACAACAAAAAAATAGACTAAGTGTAATCCAACGAAATATAATTTAAAAAAAAAAAATACTAAATTTTGACTCTCACAAAGCCGAAAAGGTTAAAAATTCTTTCTTTTAATCAATAGAACAAACTATCAAACGGTTGAAAATTTTTATATTTTTTAACGCTTTTATAGTACAAAATTTTACAAAGATTTTAAAACAAATCTCACTAAAAATGATCATTAGGAAACAAGGCAGGGTTGTTAAAGGAGTCACAAAACAATATTGAAAGGCTCAATCTTAAAACAACAGTTATTCATTATGTTGATAATTTATTTTCTAAAATCAACTAGTTTAGACTAAAGTTGATTTAGCTATTAAAACTTACCTTCACATAAAGTTGACAATGATCCGTTATACATACAAGTTGAATTGAACATTTTTGTTCCATCACCACATGATACAGAGCAAGCAGTTGCTTCACTCCATGTTGACCAGGTTGGACAAGCGTGTGTATTACAAGACTGATTTATTGTTGTTTGTGTAATGTTTCCAAAGTTAGTTCCATTGCAATTGTAAGACCTGTTTCCTTTATAAAATGGTTTTATTAGGCTATTTTCAAGGAAATAATTTTGTTAAGATAAGAAAGAAAAAAGTTGAGATTATTTTAATTTTTTTCAAACTATTATGGCCGTAGATACTTAAAGTATTAAAATAGATATGTTTTCTATTGTTGCATATATCAAAATATTTTTCTTAAGCTAAAATGTTTAATTTATTATATGATTTGTGATATAACATTGACGGACTTTCCTATGCATAAATTTACTAAAATCTTACAGATTTATTTAAAAATTTTTTTTTTGTTTATTTGCATAGTATATGCTTAAACTTTGTAAAAAAGAAAATAAATTTACTTGTAAATCTTTTTTTTATTTTTGAAAAGATGTGTTGGGCAGAAATGAATTAGAAAAAAGCAATTAAATGAAAGCAAAAAGAAATTAACTTTGACAAAAATAAAATTTTTAATTCTCTAATAACACATTTTTAAGGCTTCTAGCTCTCATCAACACATAACTTTGCCTACAATCCAGCATTGCGCATTACGCACGTCTATGATCAGATGCTTGAAAATATACCCAGTACACGCAGAATTTTTCTGATAACAGTTTTAAACCAAAACAATAGTCAGGCAGTGCGATTAAATTGGATAAATGTGTTGCACAATGTGCTGTCTACCGTATTGTTGACATTTCACGGAATAAAAATAAAAAAAAAATTTTATAAAGCAACTTTATTCAAACATTAACTTACTTGAATGTAAATTTTTTTATAAATAAAAATTTACATATTTGCTAATATTTTTAATAACTTATTTTACCTGTACTTGGATCTACACAAGTAACTGTTGATGTTTTTATTCCACTTCCACATGTAACTGAACATTGACTTGGTGATCCTGTTATTTTCCACACTCCTGTACATGTTTTTTTATTGTAACAACGAAAATACTGAGTTCGTTTACATGCTGTGTTATTTGGACAAAAGGAAATCAAAATTAGTGTAGAATCATAACAGTTGCCTTGACATGGTTGAAGAACCTAACAAAATAAAATAATACAATATTTCAGATAAACACTCAAGATCTTAACTTAGTATTTTTTAAACTTTTTATCAATGTGACACATTTACAAAATCTTTTGAATCGTGCAACAAATTTTAATAAATGAAATTTTTTCATAAAGTAACCAGCATTATATTTCAATAAACAAAAACAAATATTAGTTTTTTAAATTTTAATTTCAAAAAAAGAAAAATAACAATTAATTATATTTAAGCAGACCACATTTCCGAATTGGTAAACCGGGACGTTCGTTAAAAGAAAACCTAAAAAGCAGTATTCTCTAAAAAAAATAGTCTCCACTTTGAATTTGTCTAGGGTTTCTCAATTTTTGTCCCTAAAAAGTAGTGTTTTCTAAAAAAAAGTCTTTACAGGGACAAACCCGCTCTCAGCTCCTCTTTTGCAGAAAGAAGTCTTTTATTCTAAATTTAAACTCTTTACAAAGTTACTCGTTATTTCAATTTTAATTCATGTAAAGTATAAGAAATTAAAGACTATATATTTGCGACACAATAAAGTGTCGCGACACACCCTTTGAAAAATACTGTTTTAATTAATACGAATATAGGTTGACAAAGTACTCATAGTCAAATAAAAAAGTTGTTGTGTGTAACAATATGCAAATGTCGGAAAAATTTCTAGTTGGATTTTCTATCAAGAGTTTGTACAAGACCAATCACAAAAACTTAAATTTGCACGAAAACTTGCTGGGCGTATAACTTAAACATAAAATTTTTTTTATAATTAAAGAAAATTTATTTCTACAGCTTGTGATTTAAAAGCTGTTGTAAGTATAATGTTATTGCTTTACTGGCAAGGATTTTTTTGCTTTTATTTTTGTGAATTTTATAACCAATTTTCAAGAGACTTTAATGAATTAATTAAAGAAATAGGGGAGACCGGGGCACGTTGACACTTTTTTTTCTTTTTGCTATTTCTCTCACAACAATTTTTTTTTCAAAATTCTTGTTTAATATGAAAAATGTAGATCACTGTTAAATTGATATGAAAAAAAAAAATTTTTTTTAAAAGCTAAATTGTTAAAATTACAATTTAAATATTTAAAATAGGCGTTACTATGTGCCTTGTTGAAAGGATAAGTTGTAACACCAGTTGGTTAAGTTGAAACAGAAACAAAATCACTAATAAATGTTTAAATTTTAATGTAATTTGAGGAAAACCACAATACGAAGAAATAAACACAATGAAATCGCACATAGCCTAGTCATAGACATTAGTATCAAATACAAAAAATGAGGTATTTGACTATTGCCTAAAAATGTTAAGACAGTTTTTTTCACTGCTGAATTAGCCTAATCATAAATTCCATAATTACTATGTGACAAAAATATGTATTCGAACCTTTTGCACAAGCGGAATGCGACCATTTTAGGTAACCATAGCATTGCACCACCCATTCCTCATCAGGGCGATTGTTAAAATAAGGCTCAAGGGATGTAATGCAAACTATTCTTTTGCTTTTATTATTTTTTCAAAAATTGTTTTTTTTTATTTGGAGCTATAACAGATTGTCCTTTTCCGGTGTGTCTGTTATCATGGCACACTTTTTAGACCTTTTCTTGTTTTGCACCAAGGACTTACTTTTAAATTTTTTTAACACTCTGTAGAGTTTTACATGTTGATTTGCTACTCCCCTTATTGATCTCTTTTAAATTACAACAACTGCTGCAGCAGCTCTTTTTTTGTCTTGCAATGTGAGCTGGTGTACTTGTTTGTCTTCCTTTTATAATTTCTCATATTATTCAAAAATGTTGTTGCCGAAATTACTTTTTATGTAAGATAATTAAACCTATGCACAAAAATATGTATTACTACTTGTCCCATCAGCCTATGCTACAACTTACCCGGCCTCATACTTAGTTAAGTTTTTCTTAATATCTCAAAAAATTAAGTTTTACTTTTTAAAGCAAAGGTATTTAATAGCCTATAGTTTTGGTGTTCGACTGATATACTGTACATTTCCATTAAACCACACCCGCCATCTCTCCAAAAGACAAAATTTAAATTTCAAAAAATTTACTTTGCCTACTCAAAAAGCTTGTTTTAACAGTAAACCTATGTTTAGCCATTGGAACTAAACAATGTTATTTGATAGTAATTGGTTTTAATTTGTCTGTGATTTGAAGCTATTTAAAATTTTGTTGGTTTATGATAAATTTTAATAAATACGAATTTTACAACTTACCCCATGTTACTACATGTCCCGGTCTCACCTATTATAATTTTTTTTTCAGAACAAACATATTGTAAATTGTCTAACATGTTGAATTAAAATTTCTTTTAATGGCAAGATAAAGACAAGAAACAAAAATTATTCATTTTTTTTCAGTTCATACTTACTTGCTAATTTTTACTTACTGCAGTTCTTTCCCAACCCAGTGTGACATATGCGTCCCACGTTTTGTTACAATTTCGGGAAATCTTTGTTTTGTATGTATATGTTTTTTTATTGTTTATTATTGCCGGTGCACATCCAATTCCTTTTTCTTTATCGCATTCTAATAAGCTTTTTTGATAACAGTTTTCTTGTGAAGAACAAAGAGTCCAGTTTGACCAAGAAGTGCCATTAGAGTAAAACAAAATACACAAAAAATATATACATAAATTTAATACCAACATATTTTGTTATATTCATGAAACTAAATTTTTAGCTAAAGTTTTTATTTTATCATCTAGCGACAAAGCAAAAACAATGTAAAATTTACAAACAAAATGAAATATTAACTTTGTTAAATACATTTTTATTGGGATTAAAAACTTAAAGCGAAGCAAAGCTATGTCTGCCAATTCTTACTGTTACATTTATCTTAAAATAAAAATTGAAAAACCAAATAAAAATAAATTCAACCGGACAACAATATTTTGGCATCTTCAGAAGAAGGTCGGGGTGATTGCTTGACGGATACCCAGCCAACAATGCTATGCAGGGCCCATGTGCGCCCTGCGAGAGCTGCCCGTAGATACTCGTACCGATTTGGCTGCGGGCGCTGCAGTGGCCCCGCATGGGTTTACCGCACGAGTTTCATGTGGTTTAAACTATTTATGCAAAAGGTTCCTTTTTAAAAATAATTAAAAAGGTTAGCTTATTAACATGTTTTAAGTTTTGATTACGGCTTAAAATTGAAAACCAGATTAAACCCGTGCAGTTAGCCCTTGTGGGGCCACTACAGCCCCCGCGGCCAAATCGGTACGGTTCCCGTACGGGCAGCCCTCGCAGGGCTCGCATGGGCTCTGCATAGCATTGTTGGCTGGGTAAGTCTTCGACGCTTTCCATCGAGTCAGTAGGATAAATATAGAGATGAAATAAAAAAAAGGTTTTTTGCGTTTTCCGCCAAACGCTGCGCTCTTTGCTTGCTTATATCTCAACAATTACTAGCGCTAGAATTGTCATTCAAGTTTGTATAGAAAGGAAATTTTATACTCTTTTAATATAGATTCTTAAATCTTGCATTTAAACATCATTTAGGATTGAAAAAGCAAGTTTTCAAAGGGTAGTCAATTTTTGTAAATTGGCTGAAAACAAGAGAGCGATTTGAGAGAATTAACGGCTTCGGCTGTTTGTTGAACGTCTTTAATCCATAAAATTAGAAATAAGAATGCTTACAGCTGAAATCACTTGGCAATGGTTTTATTAGTGCTTACAACGCTTCGATCTTTGCTATTGATCAAATAATTTTTTAAATTCACTCCCTTTTGTGAACAATTTAGGCAAGAAATTTTATAACAAAAAGAAAGACTAATCATTACACAAAAATTGTGTTTGTAGTTCCGCATCGCAGAGAGCTCACCTTAATTTTTCTTCACTATAAAAGAATAGAGTTGATTGCTTTTGATGACATCGATTTTTAATTTTATTGTTTTTGTTTCGAATATTAGTTTTTGTTTCGAATGTTTTCTTCTTTTGGTTAAGTACGCTAATCCATTAATAAAATATTTGTTTATTAAAATTTTGCTAATGTTTTCTGATATTAATTGTTTAACTTTTAATTTTTGTACGCCTTGTTGAATTAGTTAGGTCTAATTTAATTACCATCAACTTAAATTTCAGCTGTGATTAGTAATGTAACTTTGTTCAAAACTGTTCAAAACTTATGAAACTGATATTTTTTTTGTGATAGAAATTATTCAATTAATAGTCCGAATTTTAACATTATTGTTTGAAAAATAAAAACACCAGTACAATCATAAAATAATATTGCACTCAAACACAGCTCGATGCATTTTGTTTGAATATTTTTTGAGTTTGTTTATGTGAATTTTTGAAAACTGTTACCAGGCTAAACAAAAGATCAAAAGCTCCATTTTAATACCATTTTTTTTTCAATTCCGGATCTGATATTTCTGATATACATATTTCATACCGACGTTTTTTTTCTGATTGAAAAGGAAATGTCGATAACAAAGCGGTATAAATACTTGGTTCCACGACATTTTTGCTAAGTATCAACTTTAGTTTTTCTAGAATAGGGGTGGGCAATTTACGGCCCGAGGGCCGGATCCGGCTCACCGCAGTGTTTTATCCTGCCCACTTGTGCCTGCCGAAACCACAACCATAGTTTGTATGGATATAAATTTCCGTTGAAAATAAACGAATCGTCGGCTAAAATAAATACCATAATTTTCTACTTATTATCCGCACCCGAGTATAATATACAATAATACAAGATCGATTCGAGGTGAAGACCTTTTTTTTAGAGATCACCATGACTTTGGGAGAAAAAAAGGAAAGACGAAATCAAAGCCCTTTTTCTTTTTTAGAAAACATTAACTTTTGGAAATTCTTGCCTCGGGCCCCTGAATTTAAATATCCACCACTGATAATGAAAATCAATATTTTTAGAGATTACTATAATGCGGCCCGTATATAAATTCAACTTCCGGATGCGGCCCTCGAACTAAAAAGTTTGCCCACTCCTAAACTAGAATAATAAACCAATGCATTCATTAAAAAGTGTGGCTCTCAGTTAGCTTCCAAGACCACGATGCGGCCCGCAAGCCAAAACAATTGCCCAACCATGTTCTAGAATCTTACTGGTTGGACCAGTAGTTCTCAAACGGGGTGTCGCGGCACCGTAGAGTTCCATTTGCATTTTGCTAGGGTGCCGCAAGCTATTGCACATTATTCACTAATCTAGGAAAAAGGTTGAATGTTGTAATGTTATTTTGAATTATAAGTTTCAATGTTACTACATATATTTGTGTTTCTCAACCTTTGTGGCGCGAAAGATTTCGGAAAAAAATTATCTAGGAAAGTCAAATATTGCGCTTTTTACACGTGAAATATGTAATATTCGGAGAGAAGACCGTTTTTATTTAGAAAGAATTGATTTTGGGAAAGAAATTCACAAGAGAGACCGTGAATTCAGGTGAAGAGTTTTTTTTTAGAGATCACATAATTTTGGTGGCGGAAACAGGGAGTCGAACCGAACCCGAACCGGAGTTTTATAAACCGGTTTTACACCATTTTTTCCGAACCTTAACCGAACCCGAACCGTAATTTTAAAAATCAAAAAGAGCGAACCAAAACCGAATAATTTGAATAATCGTGAACCTTAACCGAACCCGAATCAGTTGAAAAAACCGTTTCGCTCCGTGACGTCACCGTATCACTTAGCACAGTGTGGTCCAACTACGGACTTGCGGGCCGCATGCAGTGTGAAGACCTTTTTTTTTGGAGAACGCTATGATTTTGCGACGAAAATACGAAAATAGGTGTTTTTAGCCGACTGAGGCCTGCAAACTCGAATAATTTTGAAAAGTGACCCACAAGAATGCAGAAGTTGGACCACCTTGACTTAGCAACAGTTTGAAATCAAAATACTGTGGCATAAATAATTCATGTGGGTAATGAAGCGTTTTATGTTTTAACATTTTTGGAAAATAAGCTTTATTTGAAGTTCAGACTTTGATCATAAAACGACTCACCTTTACTAAGATAATATGGCTACTCTTTCTTCTATGACTGAATATTACGTCCTCCTTTCTCTAAGCAGAAATATTTTCTTAATGTTATTTAAGAAATATTTTTTAACTATCTTAATATTTTCCTAATGACGCTGCGAACCCGAACCGGAACTTTATAAACCGGTTTTGAGGTAATTTTTACAGGAGCGAACCTAAACCGGAGCGTTTCAATTGATCTGAACCCTAATCGGAACTGAACCGAAATTTGAAACAGCTGTTGAACCCGAACCGAACCTGAACCAGTAAAATCAAACGGTTCGACTCGGCGGAAATCAAAGATCGCAGCTGAAGTGCGCCGCAAACCTAGAAAGATACCAATTATGTGCCGCGGCCAGAACAAGAGTATTTTCAGAATAGAACTGATTTTAGGGACAAAAGGTAGAAATCTGAGCCCGATTCTGGATGAAAACTGTTTTTTTTTTTTTTTTTTAGTGATCACCTGATTTTGGAAACAAAATTTAATAAAAATAATCTAAAAGTGCGGCGATTTTTGAAAAATTTAAAAAATGTGCCGCAATCGGAAAAAGGTTGAGAAACACTGGGTTAGACCTTGCCTTGGATGAAAGGTTTTACTAAATTCAAAACAAGACTAAAGCCAATTTCAAACAAATTTTGTTTGCGCAGCTCCGTGTGTTTATTCATTGCTAATACACTTGCTGCATTTATGCGACAAATATCAAGCAAATACGGAAATGCAATTGTGGTCCATTTTCTAGACTTGGTTTTACTCGAATAGAAAGTAATTTTTTGGTCTACAATGTCTGTACCTCCTTTCGTATAATCACATAACTTGTATAAAGCCGGTTTTTTCTTTCAATTTTTTGAAATTTAAAAAATTGAGTGCATTGTTGATAAGATTGCAATATTTCGCTTTCCTGCAATTTTAAAGTTTACATTAAAAGAATTGAGGTTGATATTTTTTTCAGGTTTATTCCAAAAAACTTTTTAGAAACCAATATCTCTATTACACAGTCTTCGTTTGATATTTCTTTGCTCTTAGCTTGAATAGTTCTGGTGGTAGTAATTTTCCGTTGCAATAGCCATTATACCAAAGATATTGGAAGGTATTATCGATTGTAAGATCAACTTTTATAACAAATCCAAATCAAAATTTTAGGATTTTATCCGAATTTGTTAGAAAATTTTACACGAAAAGAAATCTAAATCTACAGTTACGTCTTTTTCAACATAAACAACTTCCCTTGGAAAGTGAGATTGAAAGCGTTTTATTGCCTCGTAAAGTGCTTGAGCAAACATAGTTGATGAACCGTTCGGTCTCAATTGTTTTGATAAACAGTTTACAATTTGCCTTTTTCTCGCTTTTGGCCACTTTTTTCTCACGTTTTATGAAATAGTCAAAAAACTATGAATAACTCCAAAATTACTTGAGGGATTTTTCAAAAATTGCACCAACTTTTAGATGAATAAAAATCAGCAAAAGTCATAAAATTTGAAAAAATTCGTGCAATTAGTTTTTGTGCAGCATATAGCATTTTAACAGCGCGGGCGCTTTCCACCCCCCCCCCAGGCGTAATAGGGTTGAACCGCTTTTTCTTTATATTATATAGCGTTTTCATGCATATATTGCTATTTATTTTTCTCAGCATGCTCTCTTCTCTACAACTTCAATTATGTCATAATAACCTAACAAAGATGAATATTACTTCTTCCCGCCCACGCAGTGCAATAAACATAAAAATACTTTCTAAAAATCTTGCAGTGCTGATGTTTTTCTTTCAACCCATGACTTTTAAATTTGTCAGTTACTACCAGCGAGGTATTTCAAACTGGTTTCATCCCACTTCTCCCCTGGTGACTTATTCCCGGGTCATATACCCCCTAGTATTTTGTTTTGGTTCATACACCCGGGGGTTAAGGGCCCAGAGTTGTTGAAATATAATTCTTATGGTGCTTACGTTATATATATATGTATATACATAAACAAAGGTCAGTGCTTTCAATTCACTTTCGACAGTGCTCAATGATTTGAAGGTCAGAGTAAAATTATCAAATTAAGTATAAACACTGCAGATAAAATTTATTTATTTATTTATTTAAAATTCGCAACAGTCTGTTTTGCCATAAAAACGGCTCATCAGGCGATTATCTGAAATTAGAAGCAAAAACAAAAATAAAAACAATAACCAAAATAAATTCAAATAGAATAAAACCTGAAACAAATACTAATACTGTAGAATAAAAACGGGAAATTAGACAAAATTCTTGCAACTTGAAAAACTATAAAACAGCTATGCCTTATAAAAATAAGAATAGGCGCAACTGCACAAACGTAAGAGGATTTTTAGTCATCGACAAGTGACGCAGTATAAATTTATAGAAATCGTGACTAATGAAAAAAAGTTTTAAATGATAAAAAAACCGGGTTCGATGCCTGGTGAAAATTACGAGAAGTTTTTTAGTTTAAATTTGTTTTTATGGCGACACTTGCCGGTGAGTTCCGTTATTTTGTTAAGTGTGCTAGGTGGGTCTGCCAGGAGAATTGCTAGCTTTTCATCGGGGCAGAGATTGCACCTGGCGGCACTGGGTTGATAGGTGCTAGAACTGGCCGAAATCTTCCATTCAACATGAGAATCTCTCCCATTTTCTATGGCTTCCCAGAAGGCTTTCGATAGCTCGGTGGTATATCTTTTTTGATTGCTTTTGAAATGTAATGTTTTTGTTGCAAATTTTGCGGAGGCGATGGCGGAAGAAAAAGTGCTTTTCAAGCAAATTAAAAAAAAGTAGTTCCAATATTAGTTTTAATATGTTCACTGAAAGGGGGGTTAAACCATAAAATTTTTTGTTTTCTTTTTTCGTTTTGGCCTGTATGGTAGGACTGCTTGAATGCTGGTACTTTAATTCGTTATGGTATCCGCTTTTCTGCATCGCCTCTTGATAAACAACAGTTGCATTATTAAACATGTGTTGGTTGTAGGAGATTTGTGATAATCGTTCAGCCAGCATTGATAATAGTTGCTTTTTGATAGAGGGGGTGATTCGATCTTGAATAAATATAGAGCGGATGGTCATTTGGTTTCCGGTATGGCCAATATTTATCAGATTGCAAATTAAATGTGACGTCGAGAAAATTTGCTTGTATAGCGTTAGCATTAATAGTAATTTTCAAACCGTTTTGCTGAATAAACTTTATAATTTTCTTTTTGATATATTTGGTTCAGGTCCTGGGGTGTTTTCTAAAATGGCTAAGCCATCGTCTTTGTACGTTAATACATATACAGTAGGGTGGAGCAAAAAGTTTTTTTTCTGAACTTTGAGTTGTAATAGTGATATTATGATGCTATGTTGTATGATATTAAGTGTGCTCAAAGCTTTTTCCTTTTAATCAACTTTTTGAGGTGTTGCCAGGTGATCAAAGTTTATAAAAAGTGATATTTTATGTGATTTTTCTTCAAATTTAGTGCATGGCTTTCTAGGGTTGCATTGTGGGGTATTCTAATAGTGATATTGATGTAGGCAAAGCATTCATAATACCGTACGCAAAATTTCACCATCATTGAATCATATCTTGAGGTGCCGCCAGTGGCATATCACGCGGTTGCAGCAACTCGCAAAGCCGCGTCGTGCCTCACTAGCCCTCAGTTACTTGTGAGTCATTGTGAGGGTAGAGTGCATTGTGTTGCTCAGTGTGCACTAGTCCAGTCTACCGATTTATTACCTTTGTTAAAACAATGTATAGAGATGCGTAACTTATATTTTTTCAGTTTTCAGCTTTATATAAATTTATTCTAAATCACTATTTTTCTTAAACAAAAGCAAACATTATAGTTAATTAAAATGTCTACTAAACGCAATCTTCCTGACTGTCTCATATTTGGGAAATCACGTGATCTAAGTGAAACAGTAGTGCCAACATACTCAGATGTAACGAAGTGTTATTTGCATGAAAGACAACTTATCAAGCTGACAACTTATAAAGATCCTTCATTGAGTTAAATTTCTGAACCAATTTTGATGAAAATAAAAGATTTATGAATTAAAGCATCAATTCCGTGTGTTTTCTATAGCAGAATTAGAAGAATGATATCTCAGTGCCATAGCAAATATAGAAATATATTGAAATCAATTAAAGAAAAGAAGGATAATGCCAAGATCAAGAACAAATATAGCGAGTTCAAAAGCCACGCAGATAAAACCATATTTGATATTTCTAGTTGTAAGTGCCGATCTTTTTTAGTGTGTTCTTCTGCTAGAGATAGAAAAATCCCAGAAAGAGAACAAACGTTTTTGACAGATTAAAGAACTTTAAGAAAATGGCAATTGGAGGAGTTGATGCAGATGTTTCGAAAAAAATAGCCAACCTGGAAGAAAGAAAAAGCAGATATCAACTGTTTCAGATAAAACAGCAAAAATCTCAAGATGATAAGCTTCTTGATCCTGAAACGTATAAAATCTCTACTTCAGAATCTTCAACAGATCATGAATCTGATAGTGCTGAGGACCCAGATTATTTAGAAACACCATCATCACAAATGAAAAGAAAACTAAATTTTAAAACTCCTCCAGCAAAACGAATGAACCTTGTTAGTTTTGCTTCTGCTTGTGACGGAACTGGCGTATCTGATCGTGCGGCAGCGATCATTGCCAGCTCCGTATTGCATGACAATGCGGAATGTTCTGAAGCAAATCCTTCATTGGTACTTGATCAATCTAAAGTTAGAAGAAGTCCCCAAAAACAGTGTCGTTTTCTTCAAGAAAGAAGCAAAGAAGCAGATGATAACGAAGATATTATTGCTCTGTACTTTGATGTTAGGAAGGATCAGGCAATGACTAAAAATGTTTCTGGAACTTCAAAAGAAATTGTACAGGAAGAACATATATCACTTGTTGAAGAACCTGGATCTAAATATTTTGATCACTTTGCATTGAAAAAAGTCTTTGCAAATGCAATAGCTAATGGCATATTTGACTTCCTCTCTGCAAATCATAAAGAGAAGAATAATGTTATTGCCATTGGGTGTGATGGCATTGCTGTTAACACAAGAGCAAAAGGAAATGCCATAAGAATGATAGAGCTCAAATTAAACAAACCTATTTATTGGTTTATATATCAATTGCACGCCAATAAGTTACCTCTTCGTCATTTCTTTAAACTTTAGATGGAAAAACTACCGGTCCTAAAGGCTACAGTGGTAATATAGATAAAATGCTTGATGGATGTGAAAAGCTGGATGTCGTCAACTTCAAACCAGTTCCTTTTGATCTGCTCTATATGAGTCAAATCGATCTAAGCACTGACCAATAATATCTGTATGATATTCACTAGTCTGTGTCAGCAGGAAAATTAAGTGAAGGTCTGGCTAATAAAAATTCTGGAAAAATGGCCCACTCTCGATGGTTAACTACTGCAAACCGTATATTGAGATTATATGTATCAACAGTTGAACCTTCTCAAACCCTGAAAATTATTGTTGAATACATAACGAAGGTGTATGCTCCTGTTTGATTTGCAATAAAAAATTCTTCATCTTCTCAAAATGGGGCTCTTCATCTATTTAAGACAATGGAACTAACGCTGATATTGATTCTTGAAGTCAGAAACATGTTTAGCCTGTCGTCCAACGTAATGCCTTTTTCGCTCATCCAGAAAACTTGTTACTTTGCATGATTAATGATGAGTCAAGTAACATTAGACAACTTGGTTGGAGGCGAATCAAGAAGGTGAGAGAGCAATCTAAAGGGAAAACTATCAGGACATTTCAAATTCCTGATCTCAACTTTGAAGCTGAGGTGTATTTTGATATGATAAATTGGAAAAAGGTGAATCTAACTGAATCGCCATTAACACGTAGTATATCTGATGATAAAATCAATTACTTGTTTAGCTCTAAAGAGAAGAAGAACTTTCCGCAACTACCATGCCACAAGCAAGCTGTGGAAAGAAGCGCAAATTTAATTACTGAAGCTTCTTTTTTGGTTTGTGGACAAAATTCTAGAGATGGTTTTATTTGTTTAAAAATTGAATCACGTCAGAAAATGCCAAGTTTTGAAACAAAACGAGAGTTTAAAGCTTAATTGCTGATGATTTAAATTGAAAGGAGAATGGGTTGGGCTAGGGTGGGACCCGAAGTACAGCTACCTCCTCGTGGCGGGTCCTGGATTAACTCAGAATTTATGTATTGAAATCAGAGTTAAACTGAGAACTGTACATTTTATAAAAATCTTGTATCAATGAGTGTGTTTCAGGTTATCTTGAAAAACTAATATACGTATATAAGTAAAATCTAGATTTCTAAAAAAAACATGCATTTTGCATCATTTATAAATATTTTTATCATAGCGGCGGCACCTCTAAATGTTCAACTATCCAGAAATGTTTTTAATATGTGTTTCTTACAAGTCACCTTAATTGAAATATCACTATTACAAACCAAGAAATTACAATAAATTTGATGGAAAAAATTTTTAAAGAAAGGTATATTTCATATATTTTTACAAAATAAAATATCATGGCGGCACCTGAAGATATCACTTATATAAGCTTGGATTTTAGCATAAGTGTTTTCTAACAACGCATCACCATAATTTCACTATTACAGAGCAATCTGAGAAAAAAATTTAAAAACGGCCATTTTCGCTACACCCTAATATACAGTCAACATTTTTTTTGCCAATAATAGATGCTATTCCGGAGAGGAGAAATAGACCAACAAGCTAGTGACATCTAACAGCGATCCGTTCAGGTATTATTCTTTCCAAAAAGGACAGACTTTCTGCAGTGAAAAATCATATCAGATGTATCGGAGTCAATAGTGGAGTATTGTTTTCCAAAAGTAGTAGCATCGGTGAGTAATTTTTTGGATGTTAATGGATAGAAATCAACGATGTCAAATACGAGAAATTTACATTTATTTTTGTTGAGAAAATTTCGAAACCATGATATTACTGCTGATGAATTGCGCCATTGTAAGAGACTGGATTTTCTTTGAATTTCTGAATTTATTACATCTAAGAGTTTTTTACTAACTTTGCATATATTAGATTTAGCAGGGTTGATAAGCCGGTATTTCGGATTATTGATAAAATTTGGTTTATGGTCTTTAAATTTGATAAAGTCTATATTCATTCAAGATCGAATCACCCCCCTCTATCAAAAAGCAACTACCATCAATGCTGGCTGAACGATTATCACAAATCTCCTACAACCAACACATGTTTAATAATGCAACTGTTGTTTATCAAGAGGCGATGCAGAAAAGCGGATACCACAACGAATTAAAGTACCAGCATTCAAGCAGTCCTACCATACAGGCCAAAACGAAAAAAAGAAAACAAAAAATTTTATGGTTTAACCCCCCTTTCAGTGAACATATTAAAACTAATATTGGAACTACTTTTTTTTAATTTGCTTGAAAAGCACTTTTTCTTCCGCCATCGCCTCCGCAAAATTTGCAACAAAAACACTACAGTTGTATGCCGAACATGGCAGCGATTCTATCAAGGCACAACAAGACCGTCTTAGCATTAAAAATACATCAAAAATCAAAAATACAATCTGCATCCTCCTTGCAACTGTCGAAGCAAGGCGGAATGTCCTCTAAATGGCGATTGTCGCAAGAAAGCTATCGTTTATAAAACTGGCACATCAACAAATAGCAACGATCCTCCCAAATCGTACTATGGATGCTGCAAAACGGAATTTAAATCCCGTTTTTACAATCATCACCAGACTTTCAAAAGCAATCAAAAAAGATATACCACCGAGCTATCGAAAGCCTTCTGGGAAGCCATAGAAAATGGGAGAGATTCTCATGTTGAATGGAAGATTTCGGCCAGTTCTAGCACTTATCAACCCAGTGCCGCCAGGTGCAATCTCTGCCCCGATGAAAAGCTAGCAATTCTCCTGGCAGACCCACCTAGCACACTTAACAAAATAACGGAACTCACCGGCAAGTGTCGCCATAAAAACAAATTTAAACTAAAAAACTTCTCGTAATTTTCACCAGGCATCGAACCCGGTTTTTTATCATTTAAAACTTTTTTTCATTAGTCACGATTTCTATAAATTTATACTGCGTCACTTGTCGATGACTAAAAATCCTCTTACGTTTGTGCAGTTGCGCCTATTCTTATTTTTATAAGGCATAGCTGTTTTATAGTTTTTCAAGTTGCAAGAATTTTGTCTAATTTCCCGTTTTTATTCTACAGTATTAGTATTTGTTTCAGGTTTTATTCTATTTGAATTTATTTTGGTTATTGTTTTTATTTTTGTTTTTGCTTCTAATTTCAGATAATCGCCTGATGAGCCGTTTTATGGCAAAACAGACTGTTGCGAATTTTAAATAAATAAATAAATTTTATCTGCAGTGTTTGTACTTAATTTATAAATATATTACAAACGCCGTGGAGAGCAATAGCTCAGCAGCTCATAGACACAAGTCGTAGGTGTACAAATGGCCAATTATACTTAAAAAAAACTTTAGCGTTTACTCATTTTAGTTGTTATAATGACTAAGCGCTAGAATTGCCATGGACACCGACTGCGGAGAACAGTGTATCGTGTAAGGATTATAAACTCAAGACAGGTTTTAAAAAATGGTGCTTTATCGTTTTCATTTGTACGTTCGTTTGTATTGTTTAATAATATTGATAAAATGTAAATAAACATCAATAACCCACATAAAAAATATTGTAAACACCAATTGTAAAATTTAATTACAATTAATCCATAATAAATTGTAATTAAATATTTGATTTGAATTTTGCGTTTTTTTAAATTTTGATAAACAGTATTTGAATTTTGCAATTAGTTTGAAAAAGTTGCAGTGCACAACAGTGGTTCAAACAAATCATCTTACGATCAACATGTAGTTTTTGGGTTTACTTTAAAAATTTTTTTTAAATTAGATTTCTGCTAACACATATTTGTGGAACAGATATAAAAGCTTAGGTTGCATTTTATAAAATATACTGTAGTTTCAAAACTACAAAAATATTAGCAGTCGAAAATAAATAAGTGAGGTATTGAATAGAATATTTCTTTCTAATAACGACTTACAGGAACAAATTTACTTCGATTTAAAATCAGAGCAATGGCAAAATTTACTGTAAATCATAAATTTGCATCCAAATTCAATACTAATTTGTATGTGGAGCGATGTTTAAATGCATATCTGGATGTTTTCTGAAATACCTGTTCATATGTCATCAGTAGTTATTTAGATTTCTTACATTTAATAATTCTAAAAAGTTACAAATGTACTTGTTATGTAGCGATTAATTGGACAGCCCAAATATTTTCACACGAAACATAACTTTAGTTGTTATCGGAGTTATAGAATTTAGTTTAAAACGTTGGATTTAACTTTCACATGCTCTATTTTTATGCAATTTCGAATTTTACATCCTGCCGTTTCATATTGTATGATCACGTGGTAATACGCCCACTTGTATACAGCGACATGGCTCAGTCATAAATTGTAATATAATGAGTTGCTCTCCGGCAGATATCAATTAGATAAGTTAACTTCTGTCATGGTAATGCTATACTAAATTATCTCTATTATTGTAATTATTTTGTTTTAATTTTTGTTTTTATTTCTATTTGAATAAGTGAATAAATGTGCTGTAAATAGAATCAAGTTAGTGGTTAACCTTCTGAGTATAAACTACACCAATTAAACTTGAACATAACGCTCCTAACTGCTACACTTTTAATTGTCACAAATTTACTTGGGAATCGAAAAGCACCAGTTCAACTAGGTGACCCAAATACTTACGCTGAAGTAAAGCTGTGTCTAATTTTATTTATTGCAGCTCAAGAAATAGTTTGCTGCGGGACTGAAGAACCTTAAGTATTAGGTTCTAGCAAACTGAAAATTGATTCCTTAGAAAAAAAACCAATGTTCTAACTACAAAGAATATATTTACAAAATTCACAAAAGTTGAGCAATTAAATAAACGTGGCTCTCAAAATTTAAAACAATTCCAGCGCCAACGACTACGAATAATCGCTCACGATTCGTACAGACTAACTACAAGAATAATTAGCCCTCCACTGCTAACATTATGTTTAATAGTTCGTCTGCCACAGAAATTTAGGAATTTTATCTCTCCATAGAACAAATGCAGTCACACAAGCGCAAAACAATTCCATCCACTTCTTACTAGAATTTTAACTGAACTGACTGACTAGAATTTTGACTGGCATAAAATGAAAACAAAATGCACGCTGATATGAGATCACATCACCTGACTCCAGATTACGGTAAAAATTACAAAACGTGGAGAACAATTACTAATTAAGAATTTAAAAAAAGTTTACCATCGGTCATAGTTTATAATAACCAATCAGAAGATTGCGACAGCGAACGGATTACGTAGTTAAAAGTCTCGCATTAACTAAAAAATCTATTAAACCCTCGAGAGAAGAGAAACAAAAGTAAAAAAAGGCGTAAATGCTATACAAAGTTCATTCTGCGCTTAGAACTAAAGCAACACATAAATCAAATAAATTAAATTAAGTGGGGTTGTGGTGTACCCATTAAACAATTATGACTTGGCTATGAAACAATTACGTCATATCAAAAATTAAGATTACTGAGAAACGGAAAATTAACTATAAATTTAGGCGGTTTAAAAATACATTGTAATCGAAGTATGACATTAGTATAAAGCCAAAATCAGGGACTAATATTTTCTCTGTTTTCACCTTTCAAGAGCAAAAAATTTTCTGTCTCATATGTACTATAGGTTTGTAAATTAATTTGGACCCTTGAGCTTTTGGCTAATTGCTGCAAATATTCTTTATACCGCCACATCAAGCAAGGTAACATGTTGCGAAGCTTAATGTTATGTAAACCTTTGTTTATATTCCCTCTAAGTAGATTGATGATTAATCAAATTATTGCTGACTTATCTACACCATCGCTCTTCTAATCCTCAGGTCATTCAACTAAGAACTGTTTAGCCCTACTTCTTCCCTAAATAATTTCTTCTGAGAAGATTGATGACTAATCAAATCATTGCTAACTCATTTTCTCTATCGTCCTTCTAATCTTGAAGTCATTCAAGTAAGAATTGTTTAACCCTACTTCTTCCCTGCACCATTTCATATTTACCTCAAGTATTCTATATTTCTTCTATATTTTATTTTTGTATATTTTTTCAAAACCAAATAATTAGTAATAGTTACTGTATTTCAATCCAAATATTTTGCTGGGCAAAAAAAATAAACTAAAATAATCAAGATGGTCCAAGTTCATGGCTCCTGCGGGCTACTATCCAGAAAAATTCAAAACCAAAAATGGCAATAAACGATGAAAATGTCAAAAAATGGTCGAAAATTAATGCATTAAAATTTTTGGACTTATTTGTTCAAGTCGAAGATACACGGAATTCTATCTAATGTCATAGAATACAGTGTTTGTTTTCCAACTATATGACAGACTTACAAAAATGGGAATTCAAATTTCTATATCAGGAAATAGCATTGAAATGAAAACTCAATTTTGATCGAGGGCAACAATAGTTTTCACAACGTTAAATTCGTGTTTTTAACTTACTTGAAGACAAAAAAAAAAGGTTTTCATTTTGATTTGTAACACCGTTCACATTTAATACTTGGTGGACCGAATAAAATGGCTTGTCAAGTCATAGTTTGCCCACCGCTGTTATAAAAAATAGTTACATTGTAATAACAAGATTATTACTTTCTGTGTTTTTGTTGCAAACATATTTTACATTTTCTATCAAGTGTTGTTTAAATAAAGTTATAGAACTAAACCTGAATTTGTTTAGGAATATTAATAAATCCTATGTCAAGTTATTTTCAACTAAAAACTTGTTTTTTAAATTTAGACCAGATGCAATAATCCTACGAGTATACATGTCTTTGTTGATATTTTATTTAATTTAATTTTGTTTTTGTTTAAAAATTCAATTTCGTTTCCTCCCAAAACCAGTTAATTAAAATCACAATCAAAACGATTTTCTTTTGGATTTTATTTAATTTTGTATTATTCAGCGTTTTTAAATTTTTAATTTCAATCTCAATGGTTAAATTAGTACTTGATAAAAACAATAACAAACAAATGATTATTTAAATGTTGGAAAATTTTAAAAAGGTTAAGTTTCAGCTCTACAATAATATTGTAATATATTGTTTTCAAAATTACAAAAAGTAACTTAAAAATTGACAAAACTGTATAAGATGTATACTAGTTTTCCAGCAAAATCAAAACTAATTTTTACCAAATAATTTTAAAAAGCAATTGCAGAAACAATTTATATGCTAGTTTTTGCTTTTTTTTATCTCAATGTCAAAAGATAAAACAGAACACGAAAGAAAAATTACCAAAAATTTTCTTTACTTAAGAAAAAAAAGTTATTAGAGTGTTTATACATTTAAAGTTCTTCATTAGTTACAAAATTTAAAATCACATAAATAAACTCAAACTTTTTAAAAGACATTTAAGTCGCCATGACATTAAACTTAAAACGGCTTGAAATGTCAAAAGCGTCAATAATAAAATTTAATTTATTTTAATGCAAAACATTTTATAAAGTAGTTGAACTATCTATACAATACATTGATCAATTATTGCTAAACCCAATTACAAGAAAGTTTACAAATTGTTTAAGAAAAAAAAAAACATTAATTGCACTAAGCGTTTTGTATACCGAATTTATTTCGAAAAAGGCCAGTTTAATTATCTTTGTCGAAAAAATTAATTATTCAATTTTGACTACTGTCTTAAAAGGTTGTCGTTGTTTTGAATCAATCAATATATGACAAGTTTCTTTGTTGATAGCATCTCACAATCCGGAATCATTCTGCATAAGAAATTAAAAGTTAATTACTTAGCAATATAAATACCAGTACATTTCAAAAAAAATAGCATTTAAGGGGTTATTAATAATTGAACAAATCAAAACAATCGCTTTACTAAAAGTGTATTTAAAATGATTAAACGCTTATAAAAATTCATTTAATATATAGAGCTGGATAAAAAAATCAAGTAAAATTTTTGTTAAACAAAAAAAAGAATTTGGAAATTAAAGCTCGACATTTTAAATATAGTGTACTGTCGATTCAGTCATTTTACAAAGTAGCAGTATATTTGAGTTTTTTGCTTCTGGTATGATTTGATGAAAAATTAAATTGAAAATCTTTTGGAAGAGTTAGATCATGAAATCAACTTGTCGGATGTCATAATCATTAACCCTAATTTACCTAAGGAGGTTCCTCAAAGGACCCCCTTATATAAAAACGTTATAACTTTTAAAGTTCGGATGATAAAAATTCAAAATTGTAATACTTTTCCTAAAATCTATTCCTGAATATTTTGGTATTTTACTTGAGCAAATGCGGTGGGTAGTCTTAGTGTAGCAGACTATTTTTTTGACTTATCTCATGATTTCGTACAATTTTGGTGTACAAAAATTATGAGGTTAGTCAAAAAACTTTTTGACCGTCTTGCTGTGTTTGTTAAGATTACTGCATCACATAGTAGTTATTTATTTTTGCAGCAGACCGTGACTAATCCAATTATGTCGCAAAACAAATCAATCAACGGAAATTTGAGGACCTTCAACTTTATGCAAAATAAGAAGAGACTAATAGCAAATATATTAAAGTAAAGATATTTGGCTAAATTAAAATAAATTTTCTCCAACATATCAAAAAATCAACTGCTCAGCTACTGTCTGTTAAGAGTATTGGACATGTAAACTTAGGGTCTTCCGAGGACCCCCTTAGGTAGTTAACAGAAAAAAACATCCTAGGTAAATAAGCGTTAAACCAACTTTTCTGAAATTACGGCAACTCGAATGCCTTTAAATTTACAATATTTTCTGAATAATTACAAATACACAAATGTTAAAGAAAAAATCCTCTAAAGTTTTAACGTTACTAAATTTACCAAATACTTCTTTTTATTTGTATTTAATTTGTTAATATTGTTTAATTTATTACATTGCAGTCCAATTACAAACGTGGAAATGATATTATAATACAGTTATTGGAAAAAGTGAAGCCACAGCAGAGTTAATTTTATGTTGGCTAACTTCTCTGCAATATAATAAAAAAAGAAATATAACTGCATTAAATATAATAAAAAAATATAAGATGTAACATACAAAAAAAAAGAAAAACAACAAAATGGTTAATGTCTTTGCAGGTTAATTATATATATAAATACCTTTAAATTTATTAAATATTAACAGTCACCTATGAAAATAGATATTAAAAAATGGATGTATCCGGACAATTGTTGGAAAACTATTATTCGAAAATAATTATTATCTCGACAATTATTCGAAAACAAGAATAAACATCTTACAAACAAGAGGGTTAGAATAGAGGTTAAAGTTAAAATTAAGGTTAATTATTTAATAAAAAAAGAAAAACGAGTGTTTGTAAAGTATACTGCAGATATTTTCAGACAACTGCGTATAACGTTATTTTTCGAACAAATGTCAATTCGTACAACTGCTTAGTTGAACAATTGTCAAATCAGATAATTTTTATAAACCGAAAATGGAAATTGGTTATTCAAATGATAACTTTTATAACTTTTACAAAATGGCAAAATCCGATAATTATTGAATGTACAGTAGCGAGCAAAAGATTAGAACGATTGTTTTAAAAATGGAAATTCCTTCATAACTTATATTATATAGCATTAAATAAATTAAGTTTTTTGTATTTTTTCTATACGTAATGTGGAATGAAGTAGAAAAAAATCGTTTATTGAATAAACAATTTATTTGGATTTTATAACAGGATTAATTAATAACACCAGTAAACTAAGTGATCGAAAAGATCAGAACGATAAGCAGAATCATTTATTTCTAGTTTTTCTTAGTGTTTGGAAGTTAATTTTCGGGTAAGTTTTGCACTTGAAATAACATGCCTAGATGTATAAACGCCGTGACATCATTGGAAGTGAGAGAACTTATAGTTAAGTTACGTAAAGAAGATAAGCGTTCTATAGGTGAAATTGCCGACATTGTGAGGAAGTCTAAAAGTGTTGTTTATGGTATTTTGAAGAGGTTCGAAAAAACTGGGTCATGTAAAGCAAAGAAATTACATGGCAGACCTAGAAAAACTACTTCAAAGGATGACAGATGGATTACACTAAAATCCAAGAAGGACCGATTTTCCACTACAACTTTTATTTCAAAGAAGGCAAGAGATTATCTTGGTATCAAAGTTTTAAGACATACAGTTTCACGAAGACGTAATAAACAACATTTAATTGCTTGAGCACCTTCTACAAAACCTTTTATATCTAAGAAGAACCAACTAGCTTGTAAAAACTTTGCAACTGAGCACGTAACGTGGACCGAGGATTAATGGAATTGTGCTTATTTAAGTAATGAGTCAAAGTTCAATTTGTTTGGATCTGACGGGAGAAGATATATGAGAGGCAGTGCTACGTAGAGATATTCTTCTATGTGCATCAGAAGTAGTGTTAAGTTTAAAGGGGGAGTGTATTGGTGTTTGGTATAATATCAGCTACTGGTCCTGGACCTCTTGTTAGGTTACATGCGCGAATTAATGCATCAGTGTACAAGGAATTTTTAAAACAGCATGTTTTGTCTACTTTAAGAACTTCTGTTAACCAACCAGCTGTATTTATGCAAGATAACGCTCCGTGGCACACAGCAAAATCTATCAAGACTTTTTTTGCCGAGGAAAACATGAGTGTAATGGATTGGCCTCCACAGAGTTCAGACTTGAATCCAATTAAGAATGTGTGAAAATTATTAAATGAAAGAAGTAAGAAAAGAAATCCAAGTAATGTTGATGAATTGTGGAGTTATTTGAAAGAGAGATAAAAAAAAATATTAGTTGAAGAGATCAAGACTCTAATTAATTCTTGTGGCAGGAGATGTCAAGCTGTTATTGATAACAAAGGTTTACATACCAAGTACTAATAAATGTGTAGTATTAGGTTCCATTTTAAAGTAAATTATCTATTAAAATTGAATGATTTTGTTTATCGTTCTGATCTTTTTGATCACTCAGTTTACTGATGTTTTTAATTAATCTTGTGATAAAATCCAAATGAATTGTTTATTGAATAAATGAGTTTTTTACTTCATTCCACATTAAGTATAGAAAAAATACAAAAAATTTAATTTATTTAAGTGCTATATAATATAAGTTATGAAGGAATTTCCATTTTTAAAAGAATTGTTCTGATGTTTTTGCTCGCTACTGTATTTCGGAAATCTATTTAAAAATTTAATAAATATTTGGAGAGTCAGCAAAAGAAAAACCTTGAACGATAACTCAGGGGCAAGAAAAGGGTTAAAAAATACTTTTTCAAAAAATAATTAAATTAAAACTGATAAAAAAAAGTTTTGCTGTCTCTAAAATTAATTAAAGCATGTTTTGATTTTATTTGAATAAATTACAAATTATTACAATATTTTTTTCATTGCAATATTTTAAACCGCTATATTTTATACCAAACAAATCCCAAGGTTTTCATTACAAAAGTTGATTCAGGTAATTTTTATGGAAACTAAATTTTAAGTTAATCTTGGCTAGCGGCTCTTAAAAAGGGTGTGAGCAAATACCTTTATTTTATTGAACTTCTTTTCTCGAATTTAATTGTTTTACAGTAGGTGTCAATTCAAAGTTTATTACTTTTTCTGGGTCTCTTCTATTTCATTTTGACTTTTTTACACAAAGATGTTGTTTTTTTACCGGAAGAAATTCATTAAGAGACGCAAAAATTTGTCTCATGAATTAATGACCTCAAAATTATCTGCCTGAAATACTAGGAGTCTTCAAAATTGTTATCCTTCTTGATACCCGTTTATGAACTTTCGATAATTTGTCACACTGTTTTTTGATGCAGAACTTTAAACAGGGTAACTGTGTGTGCCAATAAGAAATTGCTCAGTCTGACCAACTTGAATCAAACTAATGTTTATAACTTCAAAGTCAAAACTGTAATTTTTCAACCAAATAAGCAAACGACCACTTGATAACTTAACCGATATGAAAAGTTTAAACAAATTTTTACGGTTTGTATAACTTGTCAATCTTTCTTGAAAAAGTGTGGACAGATTTGAGGATTTATTGTCGGCTTCAGTTCGAGTTAAAAATTAATTAAAGAACTAGTTTAAAACTGTCAGGTGAAGACGATTATTTTACATTTTTCTATTAATGTAACGTCAAGGAGGAAACTTTTTTTTTTTTATTGACAACTGCATAGGTGTGCCTCGATTCTTGGACTTTCGACAATGAACGTGCAGCTAAAAATTAGTTTGAACTTCAAACAAATATTTTGATGTTAAAATTTTAATTTTAAAGATAATTTTTGACGTTACTTAAACCAAATATCTTTAAAAAATAAGATTACGTTTATTTTTAAAGAATTTTTTGTCAATAATTCAAAATAAGCTTATTTAAATATACTGTCAGTTTGAAATTTGATTTTAATTATATTTTTCAAGTCTTTTTTGTTTATTAGAATAATTTTTATTTTTTATAATTATTGATTCAGTCAAATCAAACAATGTATTTTAAGAGAGTTTTAATCAAGCTCTGCAAATCACAGATAAGTCAGGTTTAACAAAACAAATTACGATATTTGAAAAATGCGTTTTATGTAAATATACATAAAACCAAATGAATAAGAACTAAAATTTTCTAAATTAATCAAAATTTTGCTATTAAAATAATTAGTAAATCAAAAATATGTAAAATATTTTAAACTTTTTCATAAATTTAACATTTATATAGGTTTAAAAAAATTATTCGCAAATAGCAATAATTATTGGTTGATAATTTTTCATTTTGAATTAACCATTGCTTCTCGTGCACTTATTGTGCCAATGAGTTTTGTTTTGTTTAGCTGTGATATGCAAAATTCTTGTTTAAAAATATTGAAAATATGTATTAAAAGTACTTCTTAAAAATTTTCAATGCTTGCATGGAACCAGGGAAAGAAATATGCCGATTAACCATTTATATGATGAAGATAGTGACTTTCTTAGCACAAATTTTACTAAAAAAACGCACGACATACTATTACATAACTGGCCGAATATTTCCAGCAAAAATTAGCTGTAAATCAAAAAATTGGTTTTTCACTTTGAATCAAGGATTGTAGATATCTTTCTACTTCATAGTCGCTTCAAAATCAGCTAAAATTAAAAAATAGTCTTAAGTAATTTAGTATATTTATTAATTTAAATCTTCGAAAGGTAAAACAGAAAAATTCAACATTATAGACAAACTAAGTTGGATCATTTTTTACATCAAATCTGACTTCTCTCGCGATACACAAGTGTTCCAGGGAACACCGGTTGCTAATTACTGATGTAAAAGAATGGAATCAAACAACGTGCTAAATGAAAGAATGTCCAAGCAGTATATTAACAGTGTGTCTCTCACTCCAAGATGATTACAAACAATAAATTACTATACATTGGTCCAAAAATTCATATCGTAAAAAGTTAGCAACGTAGCTTCTTGGTTAAAGATGTAACTACTTGGAATTTGCTTTTTCTTTTATAAATAAACGAGCAAAATTTTTTGTTGATGATGAGTTTCTAAATACCCATTAACTCACCTTCTTCGTTAACTGAAAGATTAGAGTTTTCGTTTTTAGTTTGTTTATTGACTTTTGCATAAACATTTCCGGATTCCACAACAATCGACGAAGGGCCCGCTAAAAATATGTTTAAACTATGAATCACAGCGTTTCAGTTATGAATGGTTCGATTAATTACGTAATATTTGGGATAACTTTAATCAAATAATATTAAATAACAAACTTTCATTCAACTTTGAAGCATTTTCATGAAATATTTTATTGAAAATATTGACGTGATTATGATTTAAGATTTAATTTTAAGATTTTGTGTGTTTTACATTTATTTCTATATCGTTACAACATAATAATGTAAAGAATGTCCAAACAATACAGTGTATCAGTAGTCCGGCAAGATGATTACAAACAAAAAATTACATTTGTCTAAAAATTCATATCTTAAAAATTTAGCAAAGTAGCTTCTTGTTTAAGATGTAATTACTTGGAACTTGCTTTTTTTTTATAAAAAAAACAAACAAAATTTTTTGTTAATGATGAGTTTCTAAATACCCATTAACTCACCTTCTCCGTTAACTAAAAGATCAAAGTTTTCATTTTTGGTTTGTTTATTGACTTTTGCATAAACATTTCTGGATTCCACAACGATCGATGAAGGACGAGCTAAAAATTTGTTTAAACTACAAACCGCAGAGTTTCAGTTATGAATGATTCGATTGATTACATAATATTTGGGATAACTTTAATCAAATTATATTAAAAAAACAAACTTTCATTCAACTTTGAAGCGTTTTAATAAAATATCTTATCAAGTACATTGACGTGATTATGATTTTAGATTTAATTTTAAGATTTTTTTGTTTCACATTTATTTTCATCTCTTTATACCATAATGATGTATCGAATAAAAAAATGTCCGAGCAACATATCAGCAGTGTGTCTCTTACTCCAAGTAAGTGCGGAAAATGATTACAAACAACAAATTACATTGGTCCGAAAATTTATATCTTGAAAATTTAGCTTCTTCTTTAAAGATGTAATTACTTGAAGTTCACTTTTTTTCATAGATAAACAAACAAAATTTTTTGTTGATGATGAGTTTCTAAATACTCATTAACTCACCTTCTTCGTTAACTGAAACGTCAGAGTTTTCGTTTTTGGTTTGTTTATTGACTTTTGCATAAACATTTCCGGATTCCACAACAATCGACGAAGGGCCCGCTAAAAATTTGTTTAAACTACGAATCGCAGCTTTTCAGTTATCAATGATTTGATTAATTAAGTAACAATGGTGAAAACTCAAAATAAAAAAAGTTTTATAAACTAAACACTTCAGTTAATAGTTTTTTACTTCAAAAATAAATTCATCTGTAAAATACTTTAATTTTATGTTCAATATCTGGGAACTTACCATTGTTTTTAGAAGGTATCTTTTGATAGTGATTTATCTTTGCTTCTTCTGTAACATACATACATTTGGAATTGTTATAAAACAAAAGTAATTGCACGTACGTAATCAAAATTTAGTTGAATGACGTAATCAAGCAAATGAGGCGATTAATAAATTTTCAAATAACAAAAATACTGCTTTAAAAATCTAGCTTGTAGTTTTTAACAAAAATAAAAAATACTAATTTTTTTTGTTTAAACTCTGTTTCAAATACTTGTTTTTATAACAATTAAGTTGTTTTCTCTGTTGATACCAGCAAAATATCACTTATAATATTGTTCGTTCACTTCATGTTCATTTTATACAAGTTGCAACATAATTATCTGCTTTTACACTATATGTTTTGACCATTAAGCATCATTTATTTCAACCATCTTGTGTTTCAGTTATTTAGTATATTTTATCTTTTTTATAGAATAAAATTGCTATGGAAAGCAGCCATATTGAATTAAGCATTTTTTAATTGATTTATTTACATTATTAAAGCAAGAAAAAAAGCAAAAAAATACTAGAATAAAACAAATGTTTTCGACTAACTCAAGCTCTCATCAGGTTTCGTAGTGAATAGTCTTTCATGACTTTAGTTTAATTTAAACAAAGAATCAATTATTTCTGATGTTGACTAAGTAATTTTATAAGGGAAAAAGATAGATTTACTCCCAGCACTATAAACACATTAACGGTAAATTAAACTTATAAAATCAAAATAAAATAGCTAAAAGATTTTTAAGAAATGTTAAGTAAAAATATGTTCCATTAGCGCATAGTTGTCGATTTAAATTTTTTTATTAGACTAGAATTTGCTTAAGTTGCCACTTCAAGGGGAACAAAAAAAATCGCGACTCAGGCAAACAGTAGTTTAAATATGTATAGGCTTACACAAACTTAAAGTGCCTTTGTTTCTGCAAAAGCTGAACGTGTGAGAAATAAAGAACAAAAACAAAAAGCATTTTTTGGATTTGTTTCATATATTTCACTAAGCTGATAGCTTTTGTGCCTGTTATAGTTATGCTGCTTTTCATGACAGTAAGATAATTGACTGAACTAAACTAAAACTGATGAAAACACTCTAAAGTGATGAAATAAAAGGGTTGTAAAGAAAGTTTGTGATGAAAAGTGGGGTTGTGTTACATAAGTAAGGATTGCAGGCGGATAGGCAAAACAACTGTTGAGTTGTGATAGCGGACAAAAAGTTTGGAATTCTCGTATAATTTTTATAGGTTAGGCAAATTTTTCTGCTCATGGTAAGCAAAAGCGGTGACGAGTGAGGCCAATTGATGAGTTAGGCAAAGAAAATTAGCCAAATTTGATAACACAGAAAACAATAGACTCCTAGCCGGGACCAAGCGATATGTGGCGACTTAGAAGAACTGGCGACTTAAGCAATAACGCTTCATTATTCTAGTGTGAGTTTTTGATTTACATTTGCGGAATATCGAAAAATTATTTAAATCAAATTTGACGTTCGAACAGGAATCACATGATAGAATATAATTTTCATGGCACTCTGTTGAATACTTTTGAAATTTAGATGTTCCTGAACTCTTGTTATCAAATGTTTCGATGACATATCAATGTATGTCGTGTTCGTTTCAGACACAAAGATTGACATTGACCTTAACTCTCAGAACGCATCCAAGTACTTCAAGCAGTAATTAACAATTTTTACCGAATTTCGGGAAAAGATATTGACCGCACCACAATATGAAGAAGTTGCTACACCTAGCAAGCTGTAGGTTTTCTGCGCCTACGTTAGCTGCGAAGTATACGGGTTAATTAAAGCATGCGGCTTTTATAATATTCGATGGGAAAATTTAAGAAATGCTTTGTTAAAACCTCCAACGTTATATTTTTTGCCAACTTCTCGCAACGAGAAAACGAAAATCAAGGCAATTGTTAGAAGAGTTTTTGTAAGTATTGCATGTTTAAAGCAAAGATTGCAATTTTCGAAACGTGTCTGCAAATAAATATCGGTTGGATCTTGTACGAAATGCTTTTATCAATAATTTAGCATCTTGTTGCATACGTCCAAGATTGTTAAAAGACAATGAATTACAGAAAGTAAAGCATTTAACAAGGCTAGGTTGCTAGTCCAGGCTAAAGAATATTCTGCTACGTATACGTCAAGAAATAACCTAATAACAGCTTCTGTTGCTCAAAACAAAAGTGATGGTCCAAATCTTAGGCCATCTAATGCCCAATGGGCGACAGCATCTACTTGCGGTAAAAAAGGTTATTTTTGTGATCGTTTCTATCATCGACTTGCTGATTGCCGGCAAGAGATGTTAGCTGCTTTTCCTGTGGAAAAACGGGATATTCTTCTTGCGTCTGCAAAACAAAGAGAACTGAATTCAACAAGACAAACTCAACGAAGCAAGTAAATTTTTTGAGGTTCCAAGCTCTCTATTTTCTATTTATGCAGCTGCATATCCTGGCAGTTTAAATTCTTCTTCTTTGGGATTATATGTAAACAGAAAAAAGCTAACAGCTTTAGTGGATTTTATGAGCTCGGCAAACTATATAAACTTTATCAAAAATAAAAATTGCGCTTGAAAATTATTTCATCCAATTACAACGTGCAGATGGAGACCCTTGCAATGAAGGTGAAATTCTTTAGTTTTTGCGTTGTGAATATAGTGATAAATGATACAAAGTACGAAGCAAGTACAGTAGTTCAAATGTTTTAGACAATCTATGTAGCAATATAATTCTTAGCTTAAATTTTACAGCCAACACGAGCGACTGATCCTTAAATTTAAGGGTAATTTGCCTGAACCAGTTGTAGGTAATGATATGAATTGTACCTTAACGGTAGCGGATACAAAAAAACTTTGATATTTTCCAATTTAACGCCTGGAATAAAACTCATTGCTACAAAGTCGTGTCGCTTCAACGAGTGCAATGCAGCTTTTATGTAAAAAAAGCTATTAATGACTGACTAAAAGGAGAAATCATTCAACCAAGTTCTTCCCCGTGGAGAACGCAGGTAATTGTTGTTGAAAACGAACTAAATGGTCATAAAAATCGGCTGTGTGTCGACTACTCGCAAATATTTAATATCTACGCCGAGCTAGACGCTTATACATTTCCCAGGATTGATGACCTATAATCAATCAACTTTTAAAATATAAAGTGCTTTCGACTTTTGATTTGAAAAATGCGTATCATAAAATTAGTCTTATCCAGTCTGAACAAAAGTATAAAGCGTTTTTAAAAAAAATGGTAAACTTTATGAATTTACACGTATTCAGTTTGGTGTAAAAAATGGCATGGCTGAGTTTCAACGTAAAATGCACGAGTTTATTGAATGGAAAAATATCAACGGAGTATTTTTGTATGGTGATAATATCATGATCCCTGAAAACAATTAAGCTGATGATGATCATAATGTAGCTTCATTTATTGATGCGATCCAGTGCAGAAAGTTTACATCAAATGAGAGTAAAACGATAAGTTCCGTCAAATCTCTTAATATTTTGGATTATATTGCTTGTACTATGAAAATTAAACCCCACCCTAGGCATATGCGTGCTTTACAAGACTTCCCTTTTTCTAATAATAAAAACGTTTTTCTTCGTGTATTAGGGATGTTTGCATATCATAACAAATGGATTAATTATTTTGATACAAAACTGCGGCTTTTAGCGGAAACCAAAGCTTTTTCTCTCTCTGGTAATGCATTAGATACTTTTGTCTTGCCAAAATCTGAGTTACTAGAGAGTAACCTGTAATCTATTAACGAATCGTTTCCGTTTGTGGTAGAATATGATACCCCTGATGAAACTATTTCCACCGGTTTGAACCAAAGTGGTCGCTCAGTGGTTTCTAGTCTCGAACTGAGCAGGGGAGCGAGAAATATTACCCAGCTTACAAGAACGAGGCAATTGCCGTTATCGAAGCTGTCAAGAAATGGTCTTACTTGTTATCACGACAGATGTTTACTCTAATTACCGATCAACGCTCCGTAGCTTTTATGCTGGGCAGCCGACAACGGACAAAAATCAAAAATTACAAGGTACAACTTTGGCACATGGAGCTTGCTCCTTTTCGTACATCATACAATATCTCGCAGGCCACAGAAATGTCGCACCCGATACCTTTACACGAGCTTACTGCTCTGCAACAACTGTGGCTCCCCTCACCTCTTCTTGCGTCTTGCAAGACATACGCGATAGGTTATGTCAGGATTTTCCAAATTTTTTTGGTCACGGAACACTACGTCTTATTATTTTAGCTTGCGGAATACTTTTAAAAATTTTTAACACAGGCTTGTCAAAAAGAAATAAATTTCAATTTTGTACGTTTTTATCAAAAAAGTGCAGTTACTCTCATATGGAGCAACAGTAAAAACCTAAAATTTTATAAATTATGCAAACAAATTTAAGATATTTAATTTAAAGTATGAGTTTACAAAGAAGTGGAAATACTTTTAATGTCTGGTGTAATACTTTACAGCTGAATATACAAATCCACTTCGGCAATCTAATCTGCGTTTGTATTTAGTTTTGTTGACACATAATGTAAAAACCCTGTAGTTGCAAAAGGCAAGAATTTCTTCAGAGTTTCTCTTGCAATTGTAGGATATGTATTTGAACATTTATCCAAAACTTGCTCGGGGGTTGATTTGTGAAATGCAATTTTAAATTGTCATCACTTGAAAGGTCGATAAATTTTACCACAGTTTTTCGGGTCAATGGAGCAGTCGAACAACTGAATTGATTACAAACCCAATCGCAATTGATTGTTTCCTCAGGAAAATATTAATTTTTTTGAAGTTTTTTGAAGTTCCTGCATGTGTCGCACATTATTGCCTTTCATAAATTGGTCCATTTTGAGATTATTATCTCCGAGAAAGTTTTGCAGCAAAGGGAAGCAAACTAGATTGTCGATGTTTACATTTTCACACCAAAATTTGAGTTTTCGTTTGATGACTACAACTTTATCTTTGACTAAAAGAACAAGTGTACTCGCCCGGAAAACTTAAGTTAAAATCATTGAACTTGCGAAATGCTGTATATCAGCCATATAAATGAAGCACTGCAATCATTTTGGCTCGCGCAGCCGGCAAGATAGTCTTAATTGGTTTTTTTGAAAAAATGTCAATACCTCCTTTCGTAATTCAAAAACTCTTACGAGCACCTTAACTAGGCTCAGCCAACGTACGGATGTGTGGAGCAATAAGTTGCAAGAAAGACTTCTCATATTTTTGCAGATAATGGAGAAAATTCTGGCTCTCAGCGGTTTTGACTTGATAAAATTGACAATTTTTATCACGTCATATGAAACACTATGAAGTCAAAAAGCATTTTTTTGAAGCCAGCTGATGACTATGTATAGCACAGTTGGAGTTGGAACATTCTAAAGTTTCTTTTTTAATTCACGACACGACAACTTTTATTAAGTCGGTTATGCTTTTAACTCTACCAGTGCATACGTTTATAAATTTTTTCCGTAAAATTCCGTTTTCAATCATAAATAAATCGAAAATCTTAAATATTTTGTCTCCTGTGTTAAAAGTGGTTAAAATTTTGCACAAATGCAAATCTTTTTTAACATCTGCATTGTACACATAACGAACAAATACAAGCAGCACTTCTAATCCTGCAAAATCTATATACTCATCCATATGAAAACAAAAAAATCGAACTGCTATAAACGGGAGCATAACTCAGATTTTATAAGCATACCCACGACATCTATACGAGGGTGGAAACATCTATATAATTGTGTGTGTGCCTCACTAGCCAAAGCAATTCTTTTGCTTAATAAATAAGGTAATTCTAATAATTTTTTGCTTGATATGGTTATTGAACGGATAAATCTCTGCATACCTTGCATTTCGCAAAATCTGGCCACGAAAAACGAGATGTTTTTAGAAACTAAGGTACGGTGTTTTGCAGAATTTTTTAGCATATGACACAAAAAGCATCAGGGCAGTCTTCCATTCCGAAGCTCAGGTAACTCTCGGCATTTAAATTATATCAAATTTGGCAGTAAAAGGGTTAAACTTTGAGGAAACTCGCGGAGCACTTTAAAGAAGCTCATGGAACACAGTGTTCCACAAAATGTCGGCAGCGTGGTCGAGTGGTTAACGCGCCGGACTGATGATCAACATGGTCTCGGTTCAAAACCCACTTGCGCCATTCTGTTGTGTCCTTGGGAAAGACACTTTACGGCACTTTCCCCTGCTTGGTGGTCTTGACAAGCAGTTCTAAATTACAGTAATATCTCTACTAAATTACTAGCGGACAGCAATATCTTGGCATCTCCGGAAGCAGGTCGGGGTAATTGCTTACCCTATGTATAGCGCCTCCGTCGCTTTCCTGCGAGTCAGGAGGATAAATATAGAGATAAAAAAAAAAAAAAAAAAAAAAACACAGTTTGGGAAACGCTGAGTTATGTGATCCCGCTGTAACTCGCATGCTATATTTTATTAGAAGTACAAATTTACGGTATTTCACAGCTGACTTCAAGATAATTGTTTTAGCTTGCAAAATATGTACTCGCGTTAAGCCCCTTCTTTGTTCAAAGAAACCGAGGAACTTTAATCAAGACAACAAGGCTTGTGAAACGGATAAGTACAAATTTTAAGGGTCATTTAACATTATCTACTTTTAGAAAATATTTATTTATTGTGATTAATGAATATTCTCGTTTTCCGTTTGCATTTCCGTGTAAAGATTTGGATACTTCGATGGCAATAAAATGTCTTGATTAACTGTTTATACTGTGTGGGAGCACCAGCTTTGAATTTTCTGACAACGCTAACTCTTTTTGATCTTTAAAATTTTAAAAAAACATGGATTTTTTAAACAAATGTAGTATTTATCAGTTTTCTGGAAATGGATAGGCTGAAAAAACTGTTCAAATAGTTTGGAAAACAATCCAACTAACACTTAAAACTGTTGCATTACCTCATAAACAATGGGAAATAGTCCTAACAAAAGCTTTGTATTTGGTTAGATCTTTGCTCTGCACAGCTACCAACACAATGCCCCACAAAGATTCTACGGTTTTCGGAGAAGATCAAGCGTCGGACCATCACTCCATAGTTGGCTTAAATATCCTGGAGCTGAGGAGTTTAAACCCAAACCTAACTACGCTCATGTACGGCATCTTAATGTACGTATAATGAGTTTTTCCCGGCAAGACGTGGCCTCTCATTTTTCAAAAGCAAACCATTAAAATGAGCAAGATATTCCTGAACGCAGCATTAATGACACGAAAAATGAAGTGTGTGATCAAGTACCTATTGAAAAAAATTGCAATAACCTAGAGGAGAAAGTCGTACCTAGTAGATAAGCACGGAAAAATAAATGCGTTCCTCCCTTTCGATATGGTATTTATGACTCATTCATTTAATGCGTGAATATATTTTGTCTCACTTGATTATTACACTACTTGTCCTGTATTTGATTTCAACACCCCGTTTATTTTTTTCAGCTAGGTAAATGATATAATTTGCGTTGAATGCCAATTGCGTAATTTACTATACTTTTCTGTACAGCTAAATGCAGCAATTTTTTTTCTGGATAGGGTACTATTTGGCGAATCCGTTTTGGCGCCGCCGTTTTGGCGCCAGTCTATTTGAACATAGCAAGAAGGTTTTAATAAAACAATATAATCAATCACCCTAACCCTAACCCAACCCCAAAACCCTAACTTTTTTCAAGATTTTACGAATAAGAAAACGACACACTACCACAATGGCTGGCGCCAAAACGGCTGGGCCAAATCGTCTCATGCCGTCTTTTTCTAAAACCTTGTTTAGTTTGTATTTTAGAGTACAGTGACTAGATCGCTGGCTAACTTGTGTGCTTTTTTTTGACATGTCGATTAATTAAGTTGATTTAAGTTTAAATATAAATTAACGTGAAAGAAGCAAAGTTGTTTTTTTGTTACTTCAGATAGGTAAGCAAAAATGAAGCTTGAATAAATAAATAAAAGTTACAATAAAATAATAAAAGTTAAACGAAAAAATTAATGGAAAAGTTTTTTTGATTTTTTCGATTTTTAAATTTTCAAATGGTTTTTATTTTGATTCTCTAAGCCAATGTTCAAATAGATTTTTTTTAAAAAGCAAAAAAAGCAGTTTTATTAAACATAGTTAATTGAAACTAAATAATGAGTTTAAAATTCAGTTTTTATAACGATTTAGATTTAAAGCAATGTTGACTTTTTTCTGGTCTTCCTTTATTTTGAAAAAAATACTTGTTTAACTTTTTTTAAACTTTACTTTAATTTTTTACGTTTTTTTCCAAATTAAAACAGGGACGCATTGCTGGGCCGCAATATTTGTTTTCCAACTTAACTGGTCCAAGATATTAAAAAGATTGAAAACCAATGACCTAAATTACTTTAATTGTAAAAGCCCAAACCTAAAAAATTTCGATATTTATTTTGCTTAGATTGACCGATACAAAAGAACTAAAATATTCACCTATTTTAGTTTAATGATTTTAAAAAACACCAATTAGTCTTATAGCAAATGAAGCTAATTTTCGACAAGAAAAAGAAAAAACAATAGCTTTTATTTTTTTCAAAATATTGATTTTTTTGTTTAAAGTCTTTTTTAAAAATTTGTTTTCATGACAATTAACTTGTTTTCTCCGTGATATTGAAAAAACACTATTTATAATGTTGTTAATTCACTTCGTGTTGATTTCAGGAAATTCGCAACATAATTATCAACTTTAAGTGTGCTGTATACGTTTATGTCATTACGCATTATTTAATTTAACCATCTTTTGTGTTATTATTAAGTAAATCTTGTTTTTTTACAAACTATCTTTTTCATCAAACTGCTATGCCATGTGAAAAATGTTTTTTGAACCTGGTGAGATTTTTTTGAATAGGACTTTTTACTCACAATGCCCAGATGAGCTAAATTTCATCTCTAATAAGTTGGCCTATTCATAGATTAACTTCAACCGTTTTGGCCGTGCTCTATCATTTATATCTTTTTTTTTTTTCAAGAATAAAAAATTAAAAATTTTTTTTAAATAGACGTTTGGTGGTACAGAATTCGAAGATTGCGTGAAGTAAAAGATTTTTCTTCTCAAAGCTTTTCATCTGACACTCTTCAGGGGAAATCGTTAGAATGAAGCAGAATTGAAACGGAACTGAGTTATAAAGGGGAAAGCAGAGTTCTTATTGGCTGGAAGAAGTTAGCCAATGAGAGAAAAGATTAAGAAATTTTCAAAGAGTAGACAAATTCTTTTTGCTTACACAGAAGGAGATTGAGAGATTTAATAAAAGTCGCTTCAAGAGCAGAAAAGTGAAAAGAAAAGCGACCTCGAGCGAGAATAGAAATTTTTTTGTTGCTGTAGTGAAAAGCGCATTGGGCGTTGTCAAGAAGATGTTGACCAATGGAGGATTCGTGAAATTGTTGTGGGCGTGTGTTGGCCTTGCAAGAGCGGAAAGAGTTTGGCGGTTGGGCGAGGCAGGAGGATTGGCGATGCATCTAGGAACGTGTTGTTTAATTCGCTCTTCTAGGCGTTGAGACGTGCGACCAACGTACCGACTATCGCAGTGGCACACAAACTCGTAAATAACATTACTGTGATGATAGGAAAGTAACACGTCTTTCTTAATTGCTGGTAAGAGCTGTCTGGTGTTAAAAATAACACGTGGTTCGACGGAGAAAAAGCAGCGTTTCACAGCCTTTTCGAACTTCATCGAGACATTTCCAATCCATGGGCCCTGTCTACCAACACAGTGTAGGTATACAGGGCACTTTTCTACTGTGTGAACCGTGAACCGGGTTAGAATTTAGTTGTTGAAGTTTTCGTTTGAAAGCCGAATTGATTGCATGTTCCGGGTAGCCATTTCTAAAAGAATTGAGGGAATTTTGCCAAGCTCTGGGTCCAGTTTGCTTTTGGAACAAATTATAAAAGGTCTGTGAACAAGAGTACCAATTAGATTGCTTTTTCGTTTCTGAGGGCTAAAAGAGTTCCAACGTAGATACTGGCCGGTGAAGGTGGGTTTCCTGTATACTAAAGTTAGAAATTCCGAATCATGCCTTTCTACCAACACCTCAAGAAAAGGGAGAGAGTGATTAGATTACTTTTCATAGGTGAAGCGAAGTGAGGGATGAAGGGAGTTGAGGTGGATGAAAAAAAAGTTTCAGTCTTTTTCATTGTTGAATACGGCAAAAGTGTCATCAACGTACCGCAAGTATACTAACGGTCTTTTGGCGATGTTCAAAAGTTTTGCTTCTTGGTAGCCAACAAAAATGTTAGCTAAAGCTGGACCGAGCGGTGAGCCCATAGCGACGCCGTCGAGTTGTCGATGCATGTTGTTATTGAAGCTGATTTCCACAGAGGAGGTGGCTAGCTGCATTAATTTGACAAAGATGTTGCGTGGAAAGGATCGCGCCATTGGGTCATCATTATAAAGCGCGTCAGCGCCATCCTTTCCACGCAACATCTTTGTCAAATCTACCCGGAACATGCAATCAATTCGGCTTTCAAACGAAAACTTCAACAACTAAATTCTAACCCGGTTCACACAGTAGAAAAGTGCCCTGTCTACCTACACATCCCATGGATTGGAAATGTCTCGATGAAGTTCGAAAAGCAGATTACGTCTGCTGTGAAACGCTGCTTTTTCTCCGTCGAACCACGTGTTATTTTTAACACCAGACAGCTCTTACCAGCAATTAAGAAAGACGTGTTACTTTCTATCATCACAGTAATGTTATTTACGAGTTTGTGTGCCACTGCGATAGTCGGTACGTTGGTCGCACGTCTCAACGCCTAGAAGAGCGAATTAAACAACACGTTCCTAGATCCATCGCCAATCCTCCTGCCTCGCCCAACCGCCAAAGTCTTTCCGCTCTTGCAAGGCCAACACACGCCCACAACAATTTCACGAATCCTCCATTGGTCAACATCTTCTTGACAACGCCCAATGCGCTTTTCACTGCAACAACAAAAAAATTTCTATTCTCGCTCGAGGTCGCTTTTCTTTTCACTTTTCTGCTCTTGAAGCGACTTTTATTAAATCTCTCAATCTCCTTCTGTGTAAGCAAAAAGAATTTGTCTACTCTTTGAAAATTTCTTAATCTTTTCTCTCATTGGCTAACTTCTTCCAGCCAATAAGAACTCTGCTTTCCCCTTTATAACTCAGTTCCGTTTCAATTCTGCTTCATTCTAACGATTTCCCCTGAAGAGTGTCAGATGAAAAGCTTTGAGAAGAAAAATCTTTTACTTCACGCTTTCTTAAATCATTTTGTATTTTTTCTTGTTCATCAAGAAAGCAAATACATAATTTTTTGTTCAACAAGTAAGCAAATACATAATTTTTTGCTGAACAAGTAAGCAGTAGAATTTGCTTAAGTTGCCACTTCAATGGGAACAAAAAAAGTGGAGACTTAGGCAAGCAATAGTTTAAATATGCGTAGGCTTACACAAACATAAGATGCCTTTGTTTCTGCAAAAGCTGAACGTTTGAGAAAAAAAAAACAGAAACAAAAAGTATTTTTGGATTTATTTCATATATTTCAATAAGCTGATAGCTTTTGTACTTGTCATAGTTATGCTGCTTCACATGACAGTAAGATGGCTGACTAAACTAAATTAAAACTGATGTAAACAATCTAAAATTATAGTTATAAAGGAAATTTGTGTTGCAAAGTGGGGTTTCAAAGATTGCAGATATAAGTACGGATTGCAGATCAATAGGCAAAACAACTGTTGAGTTGTGATGGCACATTAAAAGTTGGGAATATAATCACGCTGGCAAAGTTTTATAGGTCTGACAACTTAGACAAATTTTTCTGCTGATGGTAAGCAAGAACGGTGGCGGGTTAGGCGAAGACAATTGAGCCGAACTTGATAACACAGAAAACAATAGGCTCTCAGCCGAGACCAAGCGATATGTGACGACTTAGGCAAGTTTTACTGTATGAAACTTGAATAAATGAGGTAGAGTTGCAATGAAAATGACTAATATAAGAGTTTAAACCAAATAATTGATGAAAAAAAGGGTTTTGGCTTTTTTCAATTTTGAAATCTTTATGTGTTTTTATTTTGATACTCTTTATATTAAACTGAAAAAATTATAAAAAACAAATGTTTAAAATAATTTCCCTTAAAAAACAAAAAGAAATATAGTTTTACTAAACATACAATTAATCTAAACTAAATAATCAGTTTAAAATTTAGTTTTTATAACAATTCAGCTTTAAAAACAATGCTGGCTCTTTTTGCATTGAAAGATATATTAGCATAATTGATCTGTTTTTGGTCTTCACTTTAATTTTTTACATGTTTTCTTCCAAAATGCAACAGAGAAGCATTGCTGAGCTGCTATAGTTCCTTTTCAACTTGTCTGGTTTGTGATGTTAAAAAGATTGAAAAACAATGACCTAAATTGCTTTAATTGTAAAATCTAAAACCTAATAAATCACAATATTTATTTTGATATACAAAACATAAAAAAAGTATAAAATTATTAAGTTATAACTCATTTCCGATGTATTATTTCCAATGTTTGATAAGCGATTGTTGTGACTTGATTCATCCGAGGTATCATTGGAGTGTTCTAAACATTAGAATCAATTTTTATAATCGACAAGTGATTTTTTAAAATGAGTAAAAGCAATTTTTATGGTTTATTTACTGTTTACAACAAACTAGAGTTTTTACTTTTTTAAAAAAGAAAAAGATTATGGAAGAAAAAATTAACAACCTTGAATTTCCAAACACAATATGAATTTAAATTTAATTCTATGAAAAAAAATATTAAAGTTGGACCATAATTTTTTTTATTTACATTCATTTTTTGGTCACTAATATAGTAAAAACAAAAGTTATTTACGTAAAAAAAAGCCTTTAAAAGTAAATATAAAAAGGTGAGACAGATATCACAAACAACTCTGCTTTCCTAGAAAGAATATCAGCTACATTTCATTCTTTTTGTGTTTAATATATTCAATCGATGAATAAAATAAACAGACAGAGGGTAAATTCACCTCTTACCGTCAAAGTAATAACAAATTAGTGTTTAAACATGGGCGACTTTGCGCATGATTTATATTGATATTTCGTGTATCACAAAAAAATATATATAGCAGAACAGCAAGTAGCATCTACTGCAACAAACATCTTTTACTTTATCTTTGTTTTCAAACCTCTCACGCACGGTGCGTTTGATCGAAAAACTAGGAAACCAACTAGGACACAGTTTTAACAATAAATAATGGATTAAAAAAATCTCTTGATTGAGATAGTTAAACAACAAAAAAATCAAGTATCAGATAAATGCATAACTTATGTTTTTTAACTATGAAAGTGAAATGTTATGCTCTGTGATGCAGCAATTGAACTTGCCTGAGGAACAAAATATTCCCTCCCTCCCTATCTAGGCCCACGTTGCAGCTTGATACAAAAATACATTTGTGTTCAAAAACAAATTTTAAACATTTCTTTTTACAAATTGTTAAAAAATTCTTACTAAAATCAGTAAAAGAATCATTTTTCCTATCGGTCATAGTGTAGGGTTGCTTTCGCTTTCTGCGAATCACAAAAATAACTATCCCAATAAAAATCAACAACAATCCTGCTCCGGTACCCACAAAAACATATATTAAAGAATCTGAAAAAAAAAAGAACAATGTTGTAGAGTTTCAGCGATAATACTTTTGAAGAGCATAACAAAGATATGTCATGCGCATTGATGCCTAAATTTCTAAATTTTTGTTTAACTATTGATAAACATATTTTTAAACTTTACTCTTGAGCTAAATAAATATCATTTTGGAAGAGAGGTAATTTTTAAAATCCACTTAAAAATTATAGCAAGCAAAATTAAACATTTCATTTAGTTTGTAAAATTTTTATTAAAAAGCTGAACGTTTTCGACTATCATCAGTCCTTATCAAAGCATCTAAAATTGTTTAAAATCATCTAAAAATTTTTAACCATAAACGACAATTATAATAAATTAAAATATATAAAAAACAACAATTTTCTCAAGTTTATGCTGTCACTGTTATTACTAATTCAGTTTATAGGCAAAGACAATTACACAAAACAACGTCAGAATTCACAGAAAAAAAGGAGAAAAAAAGAGAAAAAAAATAATAATAATGCAAATCACATGACTAATTAGAAGAGTTGTAGTAAAAAAGACGAGTCATTTTCATACAGTTGTTTATTTAATTTAGGTTGATGTTTTTTAATTATTAACGCTTCGTGAATTTTACAGTCGTTCCTAGTGTAAAATTCAATTGAAAATATTTAATAAAGTAAAACCACGTTTCATCGGAGTAAAACATTTTTGGCTTAAGCAAGTTTTGTCTTAAAATTTGGAACTAAAAAAATTTTTTTTCACTTATACTACTAATTTATGTTTGCAAAAAAACTATTTCTGTCTACACAAATTAGGTTTATAAAGACTAATAAGTAAAAATTGGATCGTGCTTCAGAAAGAATAAAAAGTTAATTATCCTTTTTGTGAGATGCACATTTTTGTTTGTGTAACTTCTAATCGATTTCTAATCGCCGAGTCACAATGCGTTATAAAGTTAGCTAATTACCTTGGCGTTCTGGTTGTTTTTGTTCTTGACCGGTTGTGTTCCAAATATTTGGCATACGTTGGCGGGTTCTGTCCAGCAAATGTTGAGACGTTCGACCCACGTACCCATCTAAAAAAAATTTTTCTGATAAAATTATTTCTGGTTGTGATTAATATACGTTATATACATAAACTAAGACACTTTCTTGAGATATTTTAAGTTTGAATTCAATTTATTCAATGTTTTGGCGCAATATTTTATAACTTATTTTAAGTGCAGAATTAGTGTTGCCCAGGGATGTCCTACCTTTTTTATAATAGGCCAAATTATAAATCTGAGTGCATTCAGCGGGCCGCAAAATTAAATGTTTATGAAACTTCAACCTTCTAGTATTAAATGTCATGACCAAATGATGAGCATTAAAATATAAATTTAAAATTAGATAATTAATTAGGAATCTCAGTGAAATGTGAAATTATTAAAATCATTACGTAATTAATGTTAAAAATGTCCATGCTGGAGCTGCTTTGAAGTCCTGTTACGTGAGTTTCTTTCTTTCTGATTGTACTGATTCACATTTTTAAGATGTAAAGAAAAGCGCTTGTGTTCGCAATTCTAAAGCTGATGAAGCCAGTAGAAGCCCCAAAAAGTTATCGACCGATATTTCTGCTCTGTATCTCCTACAAAATCTTTGAATGACTTAGCTACGCCCGCGTTGAACCAATTATAGATTCATTGCTTCCTAGAGAGCAGGCTAAGTTTCGACGCGAAAAATCAACCGTGGATCGAGTTATTTTATTAACAGAAAACATCGAGGGTTTTTTTGTTGATCTGACAGCGGCATATGACTCTTTATGGCATCTTGGCCTTACATGCAAGCTGCTTGGGACTTCTGCCGGATAAGCACATGGTAAGAATGATTATGACATGGTAATACTGACCTTGTTCAAAGCCAAAGGTTTACTACTATCGGTAACAGAAAGCAAAGCAGAATTTGTCATCTGAAAAATGGCATTCCTCAGGGATCGGTCTAGGCTTCTCTCCTTTTTAACCTTTTTATGCCGGTATTTACGTCTACATCTGCAATCCAATTTTTCTAAAAATTTACCTAAGCAGCCAATCTAGCATTGTTGCACTCCTCTAGAAACTGAAAGGCCTTTGAGGGGCTTAATTACGCTAAGACGGTGACGGAAGCACTTTATTAAATACTGAAAAGGTTAAATGTGAGCTAAATATTTAAAACAGCATTAAACTTTTACCATTTTGTTCGACTCAGCTGTTTTGTGGACAAATTGCGTACATGCCGTCATCATCACGTGGCATTATATAAAAAAACTATATTAGCGCGTCATACGGCTGAAGCAATTTGCAGGCTTAGAATGAAATACTGCTTCTAAAAAACTGTGCGAAGCTTTCCTATCTCTGGACTGTTGAACCGTTGAGTAGTTTGCACCAGTTTGGTGTCGCAACGCTAACACTCGCTTTTTATAGATGGTGTCCTGTATGATGCTTTGCGCATTGTCACTGGATGCCTGCGTCTCGCTTCAATTGACAACCTACTAAGTATATTTAGGCATCCATTCAGCTGAGCTTCGCCTACTAAAAGTAATACTTTACTTGGCTAAAAGTAAAACTCTAAGCCCTACCATATCCCTTTCAGTGGTTTCGATCGCAAGTGACACCAAGATGCTTCAAGAAGAAAAAAAATCTTTAGGCATGATAATGTCATTTAACACTTAAAGGCAAATGCAACCCAGAAACCTATCCAAATTGATAATTGCCTCTCCAAACTTCACAAGGTTATCCAAAAGAAGGTGAATTTTACTTTACAGAACTATCTAAAATATATTTAAACTCGTTTCTATTCTATTTGAATGAGGTTTTGAATAAGATGTTAAAAGTTGATATAAGTAAACATAGTTTGAAAAATATTTACTTAATTGTTTAATATACAATAAATTTTATGAATATTCTTACTTCCAATATAATGTGAAACGCCTTTATCAAAAGAAATTACCAATTTAATAATGGAAATGGAAAATAATCTGAAGGATACTATACATGAATCATTGAAGAAACAAGAAAAATTATTTACTGAAAAATTAAACCAAATTTCAAGTAACTTAAAACTTCAAGAAGAAAAAATCGAAAGCATTATTGAAAGCTAGAAATTTCTAAATGCAGAATTTGAAATAATTAAAAAAAATGTGTCAGAACTAAAAAAATTAAAAATTCCCAATAAAATTGAGTCTTTGGAAAATAAAATAGAAAGTCTAAGAAATAATCTAAATGAGCAAGAAAAATGCCGAGATGATTTAGAACAAGTTCAAAGAAGAGAAAATTTAGAGTTTCACGGAATTCCTCAAATTCAAAATAAAAATACTAACTTTATCATAAAAAACGTTACAAAAAAATTAAATATTGATCTAAAGGATGAAGATATTTCAACTTCTCATCGCTTGCCAAGTACTTTCAATAACCATCCAATTATTGTTGCTAGATTCACCAGCAGAGAAATCAGAAATAATATATATCAAAAAAGAAAAAATTTAATAGGTGTAAGAAATTTTGAAATTGCTGGAATGGAGAAACTTTATATAAATGAAAACTTGACGCCAAGAAGAAGAAAAGTATTTTCAATGGCTCATAAAAAGAAAACAGAATTAAAATATAATTTTCTTTGGACAAAAAATGGCAATATCTTTATGAGAAAAAACAATGCAAGTGAAAAGATTAAAATCTTCTGTGAAGATGACATTGACAAACTTAACTAAAGCAACTGAACCTTGTTATATATTTTGTTTTTATTGCATGTAAGTTTTTCTTTTTTTTATTTCTTAATGTTTAATTTGTTTAATTTAGATGAATGTTTAATTGTTTAATTTAGATGTGAATTATTTAAAAATATTTAATTTAAATGAAACTATTTGTAAACCTAATGTAAGTGTGACTGATTTTGAAAACTTATTAACTCAAAATTATGACAATCATGATAAATTTCTTCTCCATCTTAATGTCAGAAGTCTTGATAAAAATATACTGTAAATAAAATAGATGAATTACTAGCAACTTTATCTTACTCTCCACATGTCATCATAATTAGTGAAACAAAGCAAAATAAGAAAAATTATAACACTACTTTCATGAAAAATTATTGTTTTCACTCCATTGATTGTACTGCAAATAGTGGCGGCATTGGCATATATTTACATAATTCTCTAAATTACAAAATTCGACCTGATCTGAGACTAAACGAAAACTTGGCTGAAGACATCTGGGTGGAAATTAAATCAGACAACGACAATAAATCTTATATCGTGGGAGAAATGTATTTTCATCCACATTCATCAATAACAACTTTCCAACTTAAATTGGAACAAACAATTGAAAAAATAAATTCAAAAAAGCTGAAGCATTTTATAATGGGAGATTTTAATATTAATTTACTAAGTGATAATTCTAAAATTTTTAAATACAAAGAATTTCTTGAATCATTTGGTGCGATCAGTCTCATAAATTGCCCCACAAGGTTCATGAATAAGCAAACTCCATCTTTATTAGACCACATTTACTGCAATGATAACGCAAGTAATATTATTTCTGGAAGTGTTTTTTTTGACATAAGTGACCATAATCCTACTTTTGTCTCAGCACCAAAAAACAAGTTAAGCCATTATCAAGAAAACTAAATCATCTTAAAATATTTAAAAGGAACTTTTCCATGTTCTTTGATTGTGATTTCTTGAAAACTTTGAAAGAAAATTTAAATAATAGCAATTTGGGCAAAAATAAGTTAGATCTTGAAAAAGATTTTTAAAATTTTTTAAATACTTTTTAAATCGTTTAGAGACCCATGCTCCAACCCAAAAACTTACACGAAAGGAAACCAAATTTTATTTTAAACCCTGGTTAACAAAAAGCATACAAAACAGTATAAAAAAAACAAATTATATCAATTATCCTCCCAACACACACATTCTGAACCATATTACAAAAAATACAAACAATATAACAACATATTAACAAAAGTTAAACAACAGTCAAAGCAAAACTATTTTCAACATCACTTGCAATTGAGCAAAAACAACACCAAGGAAACTTGGAAAACAATAAATCAAATAATAAGTAAGTCAATTCGTCATACAACTTTTACAAAGATTAAATGTGCAGATACAAATATTGATTTATATGATCCTAAACATATATCGTCATGTTTCAACAAATATTTCTCAAGTGTAGGTTCTAATTTGGCGCATGCTCTTCCAAAAGCAAGTTCTTCAAATTCTACGAAATCCATATCTTCTATCTGCTCTTCTATGTGCTGTATATTAAACCAATGTACATTGAAGACATTATTAATGAAATAAATTAATTAGACACTAATATATGTGATGATACTTATGACATTCGTGTAAAAATTATCAAACTAAGTAAAGTTATGATTGCTTCCATATTGTGTCACCTGATAAATAACTGTATCAATAAAGGCATATTTCCAAGTATTCTAAAAATAGCAAAAGTAATATCTATTTATAAAAGTGGTGAAAAAGACCTTGTCTCCAATTATAGACCAATTTCTATTTTACCTTATTTCTCCAAAATTTTTGAAAAAATTATAAAAGAAAACATTGTGAACTTCTTGAATAAACATAATGTACTTTCTGAAAGTCAATTTGGTTTTCAACAAAAAAAAGTACCAATGAAGCACTAAGTGAATTAGAAACCTACCTTAAATATCAGCAAACCAATAAACAAATAACATGTGGCATTTTTTTAGACCTAAAATGACCTGTTGACCAATAATTTTGATACTGTTGATCACAATATTTTGAAAAAAAAAATCTAAAAATTAAAGGTATTTGAGGTCTATCCTATGACTTGATCTCATCTTATTTGGCAAATAGATATCAATTTACTAGTGTAAACTCACAAAAATCTGATAAAAATATAATAGATTATGGTGTTCCTCAAGGCAGCATATTAGGTCCTATTCTATTTCTTTTATATATTAATGACTTACCTAAATCATCAAACTTAAAAACCCTTCTTTTTGCAGACGATACTGCACTTTTTGCTTCTAGCAATATTTTATGTCTCATAAGAAAAAATTGTCAATGTAGAAGTCAAAAAATTGAAAATTGGTTACTTGAAAATAAACTTAGCCTAAATTAAAAAAAAGTCATATACTATAATATTTGGTGAAAAAAATAAACCAATAAGCATTTTTATAAACAGCACAAATATTTCTAGCCCAAATACTGTGAAATATTTAGGAGTTACTATCGACAAACACTTAAAATGGAAACCCCACATAGATGAATTAACAAGTAATGTTTCTAAATCTGTAAGTATACTTTATTACTTACAAAAATATGTGTCCACTGCCAATTTAAAACTAGTTTATCATGCTCTTGTTAAAAGCAAACTGCATTATTGAATACTTTTATGGGGAAATGCTTATAAAACAACCTTATCAAATCTTAATAAAAGTCATAACAGAGCCTTACGTTACATTACAAAATTACGATATAGAACAAATATAGATAAACTGTTTGCAAATGCTAGTCTTCTAAAAATTAATGAACTGTACAAATTTACTGCATTAAAATATATGTTTCAATTATTATATAACAATAGCCAAAAAAATGATATGCAATTACTAAGTGTAATTCATACTCATAATACCCGTCAATTAAGAAACAAAAATGTATTTGTTTCTAATTTATTATCCAATAATTTATCAAAGAGCGTTACTATAAGTTGCTCTAAAATATGGAACAATTTGCCGAATAATATAAAAGCTGAAGAAAGACCAAAATCTTTTAATAAGTTAGTTTAAGAACATTTATTAAATGATTACAGAACTTAAACCAAATTTTACTTAGGCCATTTCCACTTTCATCTTTTTTAATTCTTTTTGTTTTTGTACTACTATATTTATCATATATTTTCCTAGTATTTTAACATTGACAATTCTTTCACATAGTATCACAATACTGCACAATTTATTTTTTAAATCGATATTCTCACGTTATATTTTTAGTTATTTTGAGTTGTTTTTATCAATTTATTTACAATTGGCTTAGTTACTTGACTTTTCAACGATTAATTGCCTATGTAAACCCTTCTTAAGACATAAAAGAGAAAAAACGGAAAAGAAAAAAATTTTGTGTGAACAAAACCTTTTGGACAAATTACACTGGTCAACAAAAAAAAAATTTTTCTTTGCGGCATGAACTTTGATAATCGATTTAGGCTAATTTTGGGCTGCTGAATCCAATTCTGAGCTCAGATTTGCTCTATCACGTCAGGTTTTTTCGCTAGGTCTTTAGCCCATTTTTAAACTTAAAGGCCTAATTTTGACTTCTGATAGTGGCGGTATGTTGAGCGTATAACGGCAGCAGCTCAAGCATTCTTACCAAACTCATCTTTGATGAAACATTGAAACCTACACAGGCCTGGAGATTAAAGGCGCTCTGCTTTTTGTGATAAGACCCTTCTCTTCAGCAAGCATAAACATCAGCAGTAAACAGCGTATTGTTCGTAACTTGAATATACATTCGTAAAATATACATATAATCTTTAATTTACAATGGCCAATGGTGAACAATTTAAAACAATTAAGGAAGAAACACTGTACACCGATTATGAAACTAATTAAACTAGGTGCTTTTTAAAAAACTTGTTAGCCTCATATAAAAAACAAGGTGAATTCTGACTAAAAAGAATCGGAATCGAGAAATGTTGTTGAAATCGGCATCGGAGTCAAAAAAAAAATTTGGCATTATCCCATCACTAATTTAAACACTCAATGATTAAGAGTAAATAAATATCAAAATTTAATATGACTAAAACATAATGTAGCCGTGAGATTTGGATAACTTAAATTTTTTATTTGGTTCAATTTTCGCATGATTGTTACGTCGTAAATTTCTCTCTTAAAATTGTAGAGTGAAGATTTGACTGACTCAATCTTATTTATTGCCCTAATGTTTCGTCACAAATGTTCTCGCTTATTTCGTCGTGCGTTAAATCTCTTGGGAGTTTTTGTTTCACGCACATGTGCTTCTAAAGTTTTCCACTAAAGAGATAAAGTTTAGCTGTTTGTCATTGCGGAGTTTGCAATCCATAATAGTTACGATTTAACCTTTTCATTGTTTAGATAAGGCCACAATTGATTTTCATTTAGTTATATTTCTTGGTACTCGTTTTCAGATTTGATTAATATAATTGTAAAGATCAAAAGTCGTGATTCTTGTTCGAATAGAATAGTTTATCGCAAAAAAGATTTAAACACTAAATGATTAACTATTTGTTTATTAAAGAGTTGAAGAGCCGGAGCCGGAGCTAAGGAGCCGGAGCCGGAGCTAGTGGATAAGTGCTTGATAGCTCCGGAGCTGGAGCCGGAGCTAGTGAATGAGTACTTGATAGCTCCGGAGCTGGAGCCGGAGCTAGTGCTCTTCTACAGTGCCTCCCCAGCTCTGCTTGTAACCACATGAAAATCAGAGTACCTTCTTAGCAGTTTGCTTTTATTGCATCAAAACAGTCTTAAAAGTTTCGTGTATGAAAGAATATTCTTGTAGTAGGCAGTAGTGTATAATAAAGGTGTGAATTTAGAGACAGTTTGTGTGCATTATAAGAGAACAAACTCAGTTTGAGTTTTACTGATATTTCTACAGCAAGGTTTCAAATTCGGTGTTAATTAGCTTTTTCCTCTGCCAGATTGTATCATTAAGGTGTGAGTTTTGAATATATTAAAACTATGTCAGCTGTCAAAAAGCGTGGATGCTCCAATGATCCCAATATTTTTTGCTACATTTGTGGGAGCTTTACTCTGTCATCCCAACGACGTAAAATTACCAACTTTGTAAAAAAGGTGTATTTCGCTTACTTCAAGGTGAAGTTAGGAGACCAAGATAAAAGTTGGGCTCCTCATAAAGCATGCAAAAGTTGCGTGGAGAGTTTGAGGTATTGGTCTCAGGGAAAGGACAGACATCTGAAGTTTGGTATACCAATGATCTGGCGAGAACAAAAAAATCATGTCGATGATTGCTACTTCTGTCTTGTCAACGTCAAAGGATATAACAAGAGAAACAAGCACAAGCTGCAATATCCTAATCTTGCCTCTGCTTTGCGACCTATACCTCACAGTGAGGAAATACCGGTGCCTACTTTTACTGAATTGTCCGAAATTGATGATGAAGAGCTTGGGTTGTTTTTTGATTCTTCACAAACCGATGAAGATTCGGAGTTAAATTTTCAACCCTCGAGCTCTTTTTCTGAGCGGCCCTTATTGTTCAATCAGTCGGAACTGAATGATTTAGTCCGTGATTTGAATCTTTCTAAACATGCGTCAGAACTGCTTGCTTCACGACTCCAAGAAAAAAACCTTCTCCAACCAGGAAGTAATGTCACATTTTATCGGAATCGAGAAAAGCTGTTTCTGAATTATTTTTCTTTAAAAAGTTCTTTGGTTTATTGCCATGGTATTGAAGGTCTTCTTTTGCAACTAGGAATAACCCAATATCAACCAAATGAGTGGAGACTGTTTATTGACAACTCAAAACGAAGCCTGAAGTGCGTGTTACTACACAACGGAAATAGATATGCATCGATTCCAGTGGGGCACTCTGTGATACTCAAAGAGTCCTATGAAAACGTTAAGAATGTGCTGGAAACACTGAAATACAATGATCATGGCTGGATAATTTGCGTGGATTTAAAAATGATGAACTTTCTTTTGGGACAGCAAGGTGGATACACCAAATACCCTTGTTTTCTTTGCTACTGGGATAGCAGAGCCAAAGATGATCATTGGATAAGAGATCAGTGGCCAGCAAGGAGCAGTTTGGCACCTGGAAATAAAAACATCATTCACAGACCGTTAGTTGATGCCAAGAAGATCATCTTGCCGCCACTTCATATAAAACTTGGGGTGATGAAGCAATATGTTAAGGCTCTTGATCACAGCGGAGATTGCTTTAGGTACATTTGCCAAACCTTTCCAGGCCTTAGTGAAGAAAAGAAAAAGACTGGAGTTTTTAATGGCCCACAAATAAGGCAGTTGCTCAGAGATTCAAACTTTATAGCATCAATGACAGCTCATGAAGCAAGGGCTTGGAATGCATTTTCTTTGGTTGTAAATAACTTCTTTGGTAACAGAAAGGCAGAAAACTATGAAGACCTTGTGAAAGAATTGTTGACCAGCATGCAAGAGATGCAATGTTCTATGAGCATAAAGTTACATTTTCTGAAAAGTCATCTAGATTACTTTCCAGAAAACCTTGGGGACATTAGTGAAGAACAAGGTGAGCGCTTTCACCAAGACATTAGGGTTATGGAAGAGCGCTACCAGGGCCGATGGGACTGCCATATGATGGCAGATTACTGCTGGAACCCTGAAGAGAGAGAGTTCCACCGCTGTGCACAAACGAAAATCGCTCAAAAGAAAATTTTCAAGTTCATGATGATTGTGACGTATCTATTTTATCAAATGCAATGTGCTAGGGATTACGCCCAGTGATGTTTTTAAAGCACAGTAATGTTGGGGTCTTGTTTTGTGTTTTTGTGATTAAAAGTTACATCAGACCTGCTGCAAACCAGCCACTGCATTTCAAGATAGTTTTTTTATATTTTTTGTATTATTTTGTAATGAAGATACCTATTATCTCAAAAAGGTGATGTGATGGAAACAAAATAATGCCAGATTTGGATTCAGCGCCCCCAAATTAGGTAAAAACCATCAAAAAACAATCTGCCGCAAAAACCGTGTAGACCAGTGTTATGCATTTTTACCCGCCTTATTTTGAAATCATATTCATACGGGGTTAGTAATTAAATGACGATTGTCTCTTCCTACCTCCCGCATTACGCTTTTGTATTGTTGTTGTTTTGTTTTGCAATTGTATTCACTTGCTTTGTTATTTTCTGCATTTTTTCAATGGCAGCATTTTTTGCAATGTTTGAGAAAATTTTTTTTTTTTTTTTTTTAAAGAAAATTGTGATTTGTGATGCAAAAAAAAATTTCTCTCTCTCGAGTTTGAAAGAAATATGTTAAATTCTTAGATGGAACCTAAAACATCTAAAAATGTTTGATTCTTTTTCCACCTTCCCAATAAATCTACACAATTTCTTTTTTTACCAACAGCAGCATCGCTGCTACTACAGTAATCTTACTCCAAACCATACACTCTGTATTGGTTTAAAGTTGCTATAATATTTTCACTGCAAATAAGTCATTAACAGCTATCACTTTATATTGTAAAAAATGTTTGGAAATAAAATATTCTATATTAATTTAATCGCAAAACAATATGAATACTAAAAATGATGCTTGGGGCAAACATCTTTATGATGAACTTTACTCCCCAAAATTTTCATAGATCAGTTCTCTGGACGTCACTCGACCCAGCAATCAACTGACGTATTCACTTTATTTCCCTATACGTTACTATGACAGCAGTAACATAAAGTTCGGTACGGTTATGAAAATATAAGTAAAAAAATTTAAGTAAGCAGTGGGCCGCATAAAAATCTTAAGTGGGCTGCAGGTTGGAAAATATAAGGGAAATTAAATATAAATTAAAAAATTTGAGTAAGCAGTGGGCCGCAGGTTGGACATCTCTGTTCTTGCCTCAGCGATTTTGCAGAGTTCTGCGAATAAACAAAAATTTATGATAATGCTATAATTACAGTCAGGTGTTATAAAATAAAAAAATTTATTTAGTGTGTTTTGGGAGTTTAAATTGCATTACACATGCAACTGAAACAAAATTTCAAAAAAAATTTTAAACTCCCTTCTTTTTTTAAACGTTACAAATTTGTAACAATAGTCAATTAAGCAACTAAATTGACTAAAGTGTTGGGTTTTATTAAAGAGTTTAATACTTTTTAGCGAGTCATGTTTCAGTGTCTGTATTTATTGTATTTTAGCAAAAGCTGTTAAATTTAAAATAGGCACAAGTTAATCGAGTAATACCCGTCAACAATGATGGTTTAGTACGGAGAGGACAAAGTGGCCGCACCGGGCTTCCCTAAACCGATAACTTTTCTTTTTTTGTAGACAGATCACTTTATTTTGCAACCAAAAAATAATTGAGGGCTAATTTTTCAATCTGGCAGTTTGCAGCACCCTTTTTTACTTTGTAGATGGGAAAATGTTTAAACTTTTCGCACAGCAGATTAAAGTCAAGTTTTAATGTCAGACAAACATAACTCTTAAATAATATAGTTTTACTCTCAATTGCTTCATTTTGATATCGTTAGCAGATAGAAATTTGTATACAAAAGCCGACGTAGTGTCGAGTATCTAGTTGCTTAATTGACCAGATGCAGAAATCCGGTACGTTTAGAAGCCTCTGCCAAAATGAACAATGAGAAGCTCTGTAAAAAACCTAACATAAAAAATAAATAATTGAAGAATAAACTAACAGAAAAAAATTATTAGCTTTCTTATTACTTTTTAATTCTGATCAAGCGCAATACAAAATTTCTTTTCTGCAATTTAAAAAAATGAGAAAAAGTCAAAAGGTAGCTTGGTTAAAAAATCACAATGATTGAAGTTTTTCTGGCTTTCCAATTAAAACAATAATTAAGAGTTATATCACATCTGTTGATATAGTCCAGGGATGGCGAACCACTGACCCGCGGGTCACGTTGTGACCCACTAGTTGAAATTCAATGACCCACCTGATGTTCTGAAATTTCTGGCATTTGACAGGCCTTCTGTCCTGTCAATTTTGGTAGAAGTCAAAGACAGATTTGCGGTGAAGACCCCTTTTTTCTCGTTTTTATCAAATTTTAGAGATAACTGTAATTTCGGGACAAAAAGTGGTGAATCTGAGACTGATTTCAGGTGAGGACCTTTCTTTTTTTTTTTTAGAGATCACTATGATTTTGGTACAAAAAGTGGGAATTCCGAGACTGATTTCAGATGAAGACCTTTTTTTATATTAACTTTTTTTAGAGAACATCAATATCTGAAAATTCTTAACTCGGGCCCCTAAATTTGAATATCCACGACAGGTAAAGGCTTTTCTTTAGTCTTCAACTTTTTTTAGCCAATGACCCATTTAATGTAAGTTTTAAAAAACTGTCATTTTTTGACCCGCCCTATGAAAAAGGTTCGCCAACCCTGATATAGTCAATCAAGAAAAATAAATTTTTAAGCCAAAAAAATACAAAAGTTTGAAATATGACAAATTTATTGAGTTGGGCAATAGAGGGTCAATTAATAAATAACATGGTGGTAAAATTATTACATACATAAATTTTGTTGCAACAAGAACTTTTTCGCTTTAGTTAAAAAGATGTATAGGATCAAAGTATGACTTTTTTTTGGTTTGAATCCAAGTTTATGAGGAATATAGTTTGAAATACTTGTTAAAATCAAAGCGAAAATTAAAAAAAGCGTCATCGCTTTGATTTTGTACCAAATGTGGCTCAGAAAAGATACTTGCAGAAAACATTCCCCCCGAGTAAAAAGTTGGGCACTCGTGATGTAATCCTAACTGTTAGCGATTTAAAAATTGCATACTCTGTACTCCTGCAATATCGATACCTTATTACGACTAAAAAAAATTCAAAATAAAAATTTGATTAATTGTGTCGGGGTTATATTTTGCCCTGGCTTGAACTATGCTATTACATTCTACTGCACTACCCGCTTTAAGTCGTATTTTTGGGCAACTTTGTTGCTAATATAGTATTATCACTATTGGATTCTAAATCTAAATTTACTTTAAGAAAATTTTAAATTAAATATTTAGAAACGCTTTGCTTTTAGTTAACGTTAAAGTCATTTTTTTAATACATTTAATCTGCTTTAAAACACACATTAGTAAAATATATCGAAATGGGACTATTACGTTCTGGCGTTTATGTGCCAATTTTGGAGCACAATCACCAATGTTTGTTAGCTGACAGTTGGACACATTTGGACGCTATCCGAATTGGCGCCAGCCGAGAGTTTTGACAGTAGGAAAAAATTTTTAGCAAAGGTGTTCTGGATTTCAACAGGAAATAATTAATTCCTCTAAAAGCTTATAAATGGGATTTTTTGTATAGTAAGTTTTAATATTTGGTTAATAAAAAATGAGGAATGTTAAATCCACTATGGCTGCTTTTTGCAATTGTTGGGTGGTTAAAAGAAACCACTTTTTACTAAAACTTAACCATAAGATTTATAAAAAAAATGTATTTAGCGCCAAAACGGCCATTGCCAAATAGGCTGGCACCAAATCAACTGGCTCTCAAATAGCCGTATCTAAACAATCATGTTTAAACAACTGTGCCAAAACTTACCCTACATAAAATATATTTTCTATGATATATATACAGGTATATACAAAGATAAGTGTTATCAATTTAGTTTTAACAGTACTCAATGATGAGGATCAGAGCAAAATTCATTAATTGAATTAAAACACTACACATAAAATATTTATTTAAAGATTGCAACAGGTTGTTTCTCCAAAAAAAAAACGGCTCATAAGGCGATTATCTGAAATAAAACAACAAAAAAACAAGATAAATACAAATAAAATAAAAACTGAAAAATAGATAATTTGAAAATTTATAACAATAAAATCCCCAAATAACTTGAAAAACTATTAAACAGCTATTTCGCATTAGTAAAGCGCAACTGTGCAGACGCAAGTAGATCTCTTGTCTCCGACAAGTGACGTAATGTAGAAAAAGTGTGAATGTATAAGAATCATGAGTAATGAAAAAAATCTTGAGTAATAGATAAAATCGGGTTTGATGCTGGGCGAGATTACAAAAATTTTTTAGTTTGAATTTATTTTTATGACGGCACTTGCCGGTGAGTTCCGTTTCTTCATTAAATATTGATGATGGATCTACCAGGAGAATGGCTGGCTTTTCATCACGGTAGAGATTACACCTGGCGGCACCAGATTAATAGGTGTTGAAGTTGGCCGAAATGCTCCATTCAATATGAGGGTCCTTTCCATTATCTATAGCTTCCAGAAGGCTTTCGATAGCTCGTTGGTATTTCTTTTCTGCTTGTTTTTGAAAGACCGGCGGTGGTTATAAAAACGGGATTTAAATTCTATTTCGCCACAACTATAATAGAATTTGGGAGGGTCATTGCCATCTATTGAAATGCTGGGTTTATGAATGATCGCTTTCTTACGATAATTGCCGTTTAGGAGGCATTCAGCCTTGCGTTGACAGTTGCAACGAAGATGCACAGTGATATTTTTTAATGCCAAGATACTTCTGTTGCGTCTGGGTAGGATCGCTGCTATGTTCGGCATACAGCTGCTGCTAATCTTCACTGTATTTTTGTTACAAATTTTGTGGTGACAATTGCAGGATGTAAAGTGCTTTTCAAGTAAATGAAATAATGTCTTGCTACTATTGGTTTTTACGTGATCACTGAACGGCGGGTTAAACCATAAGATTTTTTGTATATATATATATATATGCCTACAACTTTTGGCACGCGTACTCAATTTTAAGGTAGCTTTAGATTAACTGTAACAAGCAACATTTAAAAATCCATCTCTGCTTTTTTGGGCAACTACTGCATTTAAGCTGCGTTAAAACTAAATAATCCTTACTATTTCTTTTTATATAGATTTAGTTTTTTTGTATTATTTTCTTAATTTTATTATTTATTTACGTAGTCAAATTACATCATTTTTCTAAAATTAGATTAATTTGATATGAACGTTTTTATGGGTGAGTGTGGTGAGTATAAACTTTTAAAACATTACCAGACTTGTTTGTTGCCAAAAATTAAAGTTTTTTTTATGATCAGATTAGCTTGTAAAAGATGGCCCAGATCTCTCAAAAAATTCTTTATTGAAATAAACGTCAGTGTAATAATATTTACACTTCACATTTGTTTGCGTTTAATTAACTAAAAAGTTACGGGCATCTAAATAAAACACAACATAAACACATACTGTATATTAAATTAAACTTCAACAGCAAACTATTATTTTATCACAACTCAAAACTCAGCAATTGTCTGCATTTAGCAAAAACCTCTGAACTAAAACTTAAGAAACAGTCACGTGTTGATTAGGTTGTCAGAAAAGCGTCAATGGCTCACAACAAAAGCGCTTCATAAAACTTATAGCAAGTTTTTACTACAGTCAGAAAGTTGTAAAACTAAAGATTAAACAAGTTTAATTCTAAGCTTTTTATAACTTCAAATTAAAACAAAGTTTTATAGTCAAATCAATATCGTTCAATAGAGTGCCGTTCTTAAACAACTACAAAATTCATCACAATAATATAAAGAGGCCACATCATTTTGAGATCAAGGCTAAAACCACTGGAAGAAGATCGATACCGAGACATCCAAAAGTCGGTTTCGAGACCAATTTTTGTTGTTTAAGACTGTACTACCAACTCGAGACAAATTTCGAGACCTTTATGACTGCTTATTACAGTCTTCAACGTTTTCCTATGAGTTGTTTATAAAACTTTATTACAATAACAAACATTTTTTGACTTATTTTAATTACAGATAATATAACAACTTTAAAAGTTTCAAACCTGTTATTGATTTACGAGTTGTTGAGGTTGTTTTACAATCGTTTGTGTTGCAGCTTTTATTTTTTGTGCGTATGGTCATACTATTACTTTCTAAACAACAAAAATATAGACTAAGTGTAATCCAACGAAATATAATTAAAAAGAAAACACAAACATACTAAATATTGACTCTCACAAAGCCGAAAAGGTTAAAAAATTTTTCTTTTAATCAGTAGAACAAACTATTAAACGGTTGAAAATTTTTATATTTTTTAACGCTTTTATAGTACAAAATTTTACAAAGATTTTAAAACAAATCTCACTAAAAATGATCATTAGGAAACAAGGCAGGGTTGTTAAAGGAGTCACAAAACAATATTGAAAGGCTCAATCTTAAAACAAAAGTTATTCATTATGTTGATAATTTATTTTCTAAAATCAACTAGTTTAGACTAAAGTTGATTTAGCTATTAAAACTTACCTTCACATAAAGTTGACAATGATCCGTTATATATACAAGTTGAATTAAACATTTTTGTTCCATCACCACATGATACAGAGCAAGCAGTTGCTTCACTCCATGTTGACCAGGCTGGACAAGCGTGTGTATTACAAGACTGATTTATTGTTGTTTGTGTAATTTTTCCAAAGTTAGTTCCATTGCAATTGTAAGAACTGTTTCCTTTATAAAATGATTTTGTTAGGCTATTTTGTTAAGATAAGAAAGAAAAAAGTTGAGATTATTTGAATTTTCTTTCAAACTATTATGGCAGTAGATATTTAAAATATTAAAATAGATATGTTTTCTATTGTTGCATATATCAAATATTTTTCTTAAGCTAAAATGTTTAATTTATTATATGTTATGTGATATAACATTGACGGACTTTCCTATGCATAAATTTACTAAAATCTTACAGATTTATTTAAAAAAATTTTTTGTTTATTTGCATAGTAAATGCTTAAACTTTGTAAAAAAAAAAAATTAATTCTAAAAGTTTTTTTGTTTTTGAAAAGATGTGTTGGGCAGAAATGAATTAGAAAAAAGCAATTAAATGAAAGCAAAAAGAAATTAACTTTGACAAAAATAAAATTTTTAATTCTCTAATAACACATTTTTAAGGCTTCTAGCTCTCATCAACACATAACTTTGCCTAAAATCCAACATTGCGCATCACGCACGTCTATGATCAGATGCTTGAAAATATACCCAGTACACGCAGACTTTCTCTGATAACAGTTTAAAACCAAAACAATAGTCAGGCAGTGAGATTAAATTGGATAAACGTGTTGCACAATGTGCTGTCTACCGTGACTTGTTGACATTTCACGGAATAAAAATAAAAAAAAATTTATAAAGCAACTTTATTCAAACATTAACTTACTTGAATGTAAATTTTTTTATAAATAAAAGTTTCATATTCGTTAATATTTTTGGTAACTTATTTTACCTGTACTTGGATCTACACAAGTAACTGTTGATGTTTTTATTCCACTTCCACATGTAACTGAACATTGACTTGGTGATCCTGTTATTTTCCACACTCCTGTACATATTTTTTTATTGTAACAACGAAAATACTGAGTTCGTTTACATGCTGTGTTATTTGGACAAAAGGAAATCAAAATTAGTGTAGAATCATAACAGTTGCCTTGACATGGTTGAAGAACCTAACGAAATAAAAGAATACAATATTTCAGATAAACACTCAACATCTAAACTCAGTGTTTTTTAAACTTTTTATCAATGTGCCACATTTACAAAATTTTTTGAATCTTGCAACACATTTTATAAATGAAATCTTTTCATAAATTAACAAGCATTATATTTCAATAAAACAAAAACAAATATTAGCTTTTTAATTTCTTAATTTCAAAAAAAGAAAAATAACAATTAGTTATATTTAGGCATACCACATTTCCAAAGTGGTAAATCGGAACGTTTGTTAAAAGAAAACTTAAAAAGCAGTGTTCTCTAAAAAAAATAGACTCCACTTTGAAATTGTCTCGGGTTTCTCGATTTTTGTCCCTAAAAAGTAGTGTTCCAAAGAAAAAATCTTTACTGAGACAAACCCACTCTCAGCTTTTCTTTTTCAGAAAGAAGTTTTTTGTTTTCAATTTAAACTCTTTACAAAGTTACTCGTTATTTTAATTTTAATCTATATAAAGTATAAGAAATTAAAGACTATATATTTGCGACACACCGGAGCCCATTTCGCGCCACAGTAAAGTGTCGCAACACATTCTTTGAAAAACACTGTTTCAACTGATACTACTGTAGTATAAGCTTACACACTTCTCGTAGTAAAATAAAAAAAAGTTGCTCTTTGTAACAACATGCAAATGTCGAAAAAATTCCTAGTTGGATTTTCTAGCAAGAGTTTGTACAAGGCCAATCACAAAAACTTAAATTCGCTGGAAAACTTGCATGGTAATGATATTTATAACTTAAACATAAATTTTTTTTCATAATTAAAACACAGTTTTTGATTTAAAAGATGTCTTAACAATAATGTTATTGCTTTACTGGTAAGGATTTTGTTGCTTTTACTTTTGTAAATTTTATAATTTATTTTCAAAAAACTTTCAATTGAATTTGAAGAAGTATTATAATTTTTTCAATCAGAACAAACATATTGACAAATTGTTTAAAATGTTAAATTAAAAATTCTTTTAATGGTAAGAAAAAAACAAGAAACAAAAATTATTAAATTTTTTTCAGTTCTTACTTACTTACTAATTTTTACTTACTGCAGTTCTTTCCCAACCCAGTGTGACGTGTGCGTCGCAGGTTTTGTTGCAATTTCGGGAAATATTTGTTTTGTATGTATATGTGTTTTTATTGTTTATTATTGCCGGTGCACATCGAATTCCTTTTTCTTCATTGCATTCTAATAAGCTTTTTTGATAACAATTTTCTTGTGAAGAACAAAGAGTCCAGTTTGACCAAGATGTGCCATTAGAGTAAAACAAAATACACAAAAAATATATACATAAATTCAATACCAACATATTTTGTTATATTCACAAAACTAAAATTTTAGACCGAAATTTTATTTTATTAACTAGCGTCAAAGCAAAAATAATATAAAAATTTACAAACGAAATGAAATATTGATTTTGTTAAATACAATTTTATTGAGATAAAAATTTAAAGACGAATAAAGTTGTGACATAACTTTATTTGCCTTATAAAACTATTTCAGCCAATTTTTACTGCTAAGAATTGGCTAACATTGCTAAATTTATTTCAAAATGAAAATTAAAAAAACAAATAAAAAGAACTTGAACCGGACAGCAATAATTTGGCATTTACGGAAGCAGGTGGGAGTGATTGCTTGACGGATACGTCTCCGACGTTTTCAATCAATTCAGGAGGATAAATATAGAGATAAAAAACAAAACAAAAGTAAATGTTTTTTTTGCGTTTTCCGCCAAACGCTTTGCTTTTTTGCCTCCACTTTCAGTCTGAACCGACTTTATATCTTTTAACTTTTTGAATTTACAAAACTTCTCGAAATTTCATTTGTGATAAAAAAAATTGCGAAAATTATTTCTTGTTGTGTTGTCTAGGTAATTTCCCAAAGTTAAAAGCTAATGTTCGATTTTTAATTATGAGGCTTTACAAATAATATGATTTTAATATTTTAACAATTTGCTGTTCATTTCTTCAAGAAGCTTATAAAAGTATTTTCAAGCATAAGTTAACATTGTTTTACATTTTATTTTCAAAAACTGCAAAAGGCCAGCAAAGCCTACCTCACGATTTTAATTTCAATCAAAATCATTAATAAATTCCTTTAACACATATATGTTTCTAATTCTTCGGTAATATTACCTAGTTAGTCCAGCTATACTAGGTGTTTTTGTCCAGCACGCAAATCTTGAACTTGATCTACGGCTTGGCCAAATCTAACATACGGTATCGTTGCCAACGGGTCGCCGCCACTGCAATACTTCCAGGAAAGTGGCCATGTTGTGTTTGCGCAATGTCGTAGAAATATTGGCACAGCAAAATGATGACACAGTTTGACGTACAACAAAAGCTTATTCTATAAAAGATATCTCCTTTTTTCTACAGTGAAGACTTACATGGCTCACGAACTCAAGATATCTTTTGCAAATTGTAAATAACTTTAAGTAGGCTGATTAACACAGAGTTGTAATTTCATAAAAGTAAATGTGTGTATACAAAAAACGATTCAAACAAACATTTTAAAATTTGATTTAACCTTTTAAAATTGTTTAAAGCAATTTCTTAAGAGTAACAAAATATAAATGGCAGTGAGCATAAAATCTAAACCTGCATTATTGATCAATATTGCTAGTATTTTTAAACAAATTTTTAATTAAAGTTTTATGCAATAATTGTCTTATAATTGAACTGAAAAATTTCAAAAATGTTTAGTTTACTACGTAATTAAAATCTACATGAAACAAACTTTATTTTTCTTTAAACCAATTTTGTTTTTGTTTATGTTGACGTAAGAAGATCGGTTTTATATTGTTTTTAGATTTATAAAAATTTAGTTGCTGTTTCAGTACGTAATGTAACTTATAACATACTACTTGGCTTATATTAATATAAAATAAAACAAATTAAAAAAATTTTTAACTTTTTAATTTTTAAATTCTCCCATTCATTACAATGGCAAATAATTAGTGTTTAGAGTTGTGTAAAAATTGTGTCGCAAACAAATCTGCAAGGTCGGTTTATACTGAAAGTAGAGGTAGAAACAGTTAAGCGTGTGGGGTAAAGCGCAGAAAAAAAACAAAGCGGAAAGAAAAATGTATTTTTAGGATTTTAAATTATTAAAATTTTACTTTGAAAAAAGTAGTATTTTAAAAAAAATTCTTTTAACTGAATTTTATAACATAATTAAAAAAACTGCAGCAAGTTTGTGTTATGTGATTTTACGACCTTATTTCATTAAAATTTTCAAATGATTTCTTGATCCTCACTTCCGTTAAATGCTTGACACGATAACTTCCGGCCTTGTTATAGCAACCATTTTTTGATTTCTTTGATGCAGCGTTGCCAAGACACGAACCTACTCAATATGAGTCTCTTGTTTTCAGAACGATTCAGCAAGCATTTTATTACTACTCGAGCTATCTTCAAATTTAATAGAAAAGTTTGATAAGATAGGAGAGTCTTCTATTTCATGTACTTGATGTATATGGTCTTCTGACCAAGCTCTTGTAATCAATTGTTTCTGGAATTATATTATATTGTTATTGCAGACCTTGAATAGCGTCTGATGCACGGATAAACATTTACTAAAATCTAAATTAAAAAATCAAACTAATTCAAATTATATAACTAATTAAAACTAATTGTATTTTATCAACATGTCTTGCATTGAGTTAATTTAATAAAAATACATTTAGGATTAAAATTTTATTACCGCAGCTATCTGGAATACTTGGACAAGATAATTGGTAAATATTAACTTAAATTATAAGCAAAATATAAATGCATTAAGCTTACTGTAATATTTTTCTAAAAAAATACAATTACTTAATTAAACAGTTTTTTAAATTGGAAATCAATATTTTGAAATATTTTTGTTTCAAGTAGTTTACCAGTATAGTATTTTAGAATTGTTAAATTACTTTAAAAACTTTTAGGAAAAGACTCAACATGTTTAATATACAAGAAGGCTCTATCTTTTAGCGTGAATTCTACGTAATATTAATGCCTTTCTTAAACCGTTTTGCGTTTGCATGCATATATTGTTGTTTATTTTTCTCAGCATGCTCTCTTCTCTCCAACTTCAATTATTTCAAAATAACTTAGTGAAGAATGAATGTTACTTCTCCCCGCCCACACACTGGACTAAACAAAATAATACTGGTTTAAATTCTTGCAGTGCTGATGTTTTTTTCCAACCGATGACTTTTAAATTTGTCAGTTAGAACGAGCGAGGTATTTTAAACTAGTTTCAGCCCACTTCTCCTCTGGTTACTTACCTTAGGGTCATATACCCCCTAGTATCGTTTTATTTTGGGTCATGTACCCGGGGGGTAAGTAATTAGTATGTGATCGGGGGTAAGTGCCCAGAGGTTATTCAAATAGAATCTTAGTGGTGCTCACGTTATATATATACTGTATATTGCAGGAGTAAATCGATCTTCCAAGCAGAGTGCTCAATGAAAAAATCAGAGCAATTTAATACAAGAATTATTCAATCATTGTTTAGAAATCACAACAGTCTGTTTCATCCTTAGAATCGTCAGGTGGTTACTAGAAAATTAAAAATATAGTTATTTGTGGTAAAAAATAATACGAGTGGAATAAATAAAACGTAGTTAAATTAATTAAGTAAATAATACAACTCATGTGACGTCATACAAGAGAAAAATAACTCAAAATATAATAAATGCAAGTTTAAAGGTATTCATTCATATAAAAGTGAGGGAAGGAGATTTAGGTGTGTAGTAAAAGTTATAAAAAGAAAGAAAATAATCGAAAAAGCAATAAAAAGGTAACGAGAAGAATCGTATAAGATGAAAAAGTAAAATGAGTAAAAAATAATGCGAACGATAGTGAAAATATAAGCGGATTAAATGACCAACAAGAAAGCACACACGCACACAAAAAGGGCAATTTAAGCACACAAAATCAAGTAGATAATTTATTTAGTTTAAATTTGTTTTTGTGGCAACATTTTTTTGTTAAGTTCCGATCGTTTGTTGAGTGTTGTTTGTTGGTTTGCTAGTAGTATTTCTACTTTTCGGTTAAGCACAGGTTGCAGCATTTTTGTCCTGGTTTTGTAGGGTTGCAGGGGATAACTTGATTGATTATTTTCCAGTTAATTGTGGGATTGATATCTGATTTTTTGGGATTTCAGAATGTTTTAGAAAGTTCTGTAGCGTTTCTTTTCTTTATATTTTTAAATGATTGCATGTGGTTATAATATTGGGATTTGAATTCTGTTTCGCTGCAACCTATGTAGCTTTCTGTTGTATTTTCGTAAGATATGTCTGCTTGATAAATGACAGATTACTGTCGGCAAAATCCTTTTAGTGGGCAGATATCTCTATTTTTGCAATTGCCTGGCTTTGATTATTGAGAGCTCTTCTTTTGTAATAGCTTATTGTTACTGCCGGTTATAATTGCTTTCATGTTAGGCATGCAGCTATAGCTAATTTTTATACTATTCCTATTTAGAATTATATGAAGCTTGTATTGTGGTGGGAAGTGTTTGTCTATTAATCTTAGAAACTGTTTTTCATTGTTGTTGACAACATAGTTATTAAAAGGCTGGTTAAACCATATGATTTTGCGTTTTCTTGATTTCGTTTTCGGTTGAGTTTCATTAAATATTAAATTATCTTTGTAGCCACTTTGTTTAATTGCATTTTTATATAGTGGAATAACTTTTTGAAATTATCTAAGTTACAAAAAGTTCCGATAGTCTGTTTGATATCATGTTTGTCGTGCTTTTTTTATGGAAGGTGAATGGTTGGAATTAATGTTTATTTTTATTAATAAATGTTGATCATTTGGTTTTCCGAAGGGCCAGTGCTTTTCTATATTCATGTTAAGTGTAACATCTAAAAGATCCGTCTGTATAAGGTTTGGTTCGATGGAAATTTTTAAATCGTGTTTTTGAAAGAGTTTTATAATTCTTTTTTTGATTCGGTCAGTATTGTGGCCACTGGAATTTTAGAGAAAGGCTAAGCTAAGCTTAACGATTATAGGGGAAAGTATCCACAATTGAGCCAAAATTTGCATTTTTGATCAGAAAATTCAAACCAGTAGTATTTTTACCGAAACAAAGTGATATTTATAAATTACCTTCTTTGTGGTAATGATTTAAATTTTTAGAAACATTATAGGCAAATTATTTCTGGTATTTTTGGGGGGTTAAAATTGCCTACTATTTTGGCTCAACTATGGAGTCGAATTTCCGTAGTTGATCCACCCAGTAACTTTAATTGAGCCACTCTTTAATTTATAAAATTAAGTCAACTATTGCGTGTCATTACATAAGAGAAACATTAGAGCCAAAAAGCTTTATTCAAAATATTATGCAAAGAATATAGGCCTATACAAACTTTCAATCAGAGTCAACTATTACACGTAGACAAAAAAGTAACAATGTCTTTCAAATAAAAATTGAGAGTGCTTTATAAAATAGTTGTCAGTTTTTACAATACTGGCATTTAAAAACTGTTGTATCATCTGAACAAGCTTCATGCGCCCAGCTTTTGCAAGGACCAACAATGCTGCATGCAACATTTTTAGAATTGCAATACAAACAACCTATGCAACTGCATTTAATCCAATTTTCCACATCTTTACAGTATAATTCCGAGCAAATGCAGCAAATGTTTTCATCATTAAATTCAGAAAGATCAGAACTGTCATCAAGTGTCATAGTAACAGATTCTTCCGACAAACTCAAGAAAACAATCGATTTTTTTGCCTTTTTTATGTGTTTAAACTTTTTGCTTTTTTTTTGGTCTTGTCTGGTCTTGGGCTTTTTGTCTTTATTTCCAATCTGTCCACATCTTCTTATGGTTTCTTGCCCAAACGAACTAAATTTACGGCAAGGCGTTCTTTTCCTGGTGTTGAAGTAATAACAACTGATTTTTTTTGTCTTTTTGTTGAGCGAAACGTTTTCGAGGTAAAGCTTTTGGTATTGGCAAGATATCAGATGAAGAAATGTAATTAGGATTAAAAAAATCACTTTTATTTTGAATGGGTGTTCTGTTAATTAAACTTTTATTTGTTTCAGTACTGCTCATTTGCACAGGCTGGTACTCTAGTTGCAGATTTTGTGTTTGCTCTGGAAAAGGGCTTGTCACTGGAGGATTAAGAGAATGAACAATAGTTTTTTCTATTTGTTGTGTTTCATCAGAAACAGTTGGGTTGGGTCTGTTAGTAACTTCAGCTGGCAAGAAATCTTCATCTGTGTAGATATATCTATTAAGTGGAAAGACTCCAGTTGCTTTAAAAGCTGATCCCATGTTCTTTTTGCTAAAAGCAATATTGTATGCTTCCTTAGCAACGCCAGCAATATCGTAAATTGTGCAAGGGATTCCAGGATTTGTGAGAACTGTAACCCATATTAGCATTCGTTGGTCCTTTTCAGCTGCTTTTCTAAGATATTGAGTTAAGGTTATTCTATCACTACTGTGCTTTTTAGCACTCTCTCTAATTGAAAAATTATTTTTATTCACATCTGTAGCAGCGTTCTGAAAGACGATAAGTGGTATTCTTCCACGATCAGTTTTTCGCTTTTCCATTATTCTAAGGCTTCCAGAGCCAGTTGGCTCAACTAAAGATCGGTGTAGTGGCTCAACAATGAAACAGCGCTCAATACGGACATATCTCAAGATTTTATCACTGCCTTTGATCTAGTAATTATAAATCTAACCCTATTTAAAATGTAAAGCTTTATGTTATACTCATAAAAACTTTCGCTTTCTTAGCTACAGTAACTTTAGAGATAATCGAGCTTACTTAAAAAAAAAAAACAACAACAATTGTATTAAAAAATTGCACAAACTGATCTAGCACATAGCTTTTTCAGCACAGCTGCGTAACAATAACAACAAAGAACCGCCATCTTGATACAAAAATATTAAAGTTGTTACCCTTCAAAAAATTTAAACAAGGCGGAAAAAAGGCTAATTGATTAATTATGGAACCGGATCAACTATGGACACTTTCCCATAAATATAATATTATATATAGCGATTATATATATAGATTATATCAAGAAAGTGGATAAAAGTGAGATATACAAATAAGATAAACCGAATGTGTAAATATATTTATTAACTGTCAGCATAATTAAAATTTCGCAATTTAAATTTCCTTCGATGTCGATATTTTAATATTAACTCCAAGCGTTTATTCAGTAAATTTTTGGGGTCAGCCTGAAATATTTGTAATTTTTCTTATAAGCATAAGTTGCATGTTTTTGAACTACATTGATATGGAGTTGCATGGTGTATGATTTTCATCTTATTTGTGGCGATTAGTCTGATTGTTTTAATTTCCAGCCCCCTTTTGACAGTTCAGGGGAGTTAATTTTTTTATTGTTTTTAAAGAATTGGTTATAGTTATTATATTGGAGTTTAAATAATATTTTGCAGCTGCCGTAATGAAATTTGTCCGTTTCACTAGTTCTTTGGGAGCCTTTGTATACTATTGAGTTTCTGCCGCATTTTTGGTTAAGTGGACAATTTTTGGCTGATTTGCAGTTGTATTGTTTGGCCTCTCCATTGTTATCTGGATTGTTCAGGCGTGAAGTGTTTCGCTTATTTATAATAAATTTCAAGTTTGACATGGAACTAAAGCTTAGTTTTATGCTGTTTTTGTTAAAAATTTTGTGGTGTTTGTTGCTGGGTAGAAAATGCTTGTTAAGGAGGGTAAAAAATTCTTTTCCAATGTTAGTGCTGACTTCTTTATTAAAATGAGGTTGAACCAAATAATTTTTCTTGATCTGTTTCTTGATCTGTGTTTTGAGGTTGAGCTGCATTGATCTTCTTTTTTTTTAGTTTTTATTTTACGTAGGTTAATTTTTCCCTGTGCCCACTTTTTTCAAGGGCTGATTGATAATTCTGTAATGCTTCATTAAATTCTTGTAAGCTGTATGAATTTTTTGATAGGCGTGATGAAATCATTTTGGTTAATTGTTTTTTTATATTGCGAGGTTGAGTCGAGTTTGCATTGATAAAAATGGGTATGTCTTCGGGTTTGCAGTAAGGTTTGCGGTATGGCATGTAAACCCGAATATAATAGCAATAACCAATTCTTTAAAAACAATAAAAAAATTAACTCCCCTAAACTATCAAAAGCCGTCTGGAAATTAAAACAATCAGACTAATCGCCACAAATAAGATGAAAATCATACACCATGCAACTCCATATCAATGTAGTTCAAAAACATGCAACTTATGCTTATAAGAAAAATTACAAATATTTCAGGCTGACCCCAAAAATTTACTGAATAAACGCTTGGAGTTAATATCAAAATGTCGAAATCGAAATAAATTTAAATTACAAAGTTCTGAACACGCTGACAGTTAGTAATTATACACTGTATTTGCTAATTTACACATTCGGTTTATCTTATTTGTACATCTCACCTTTACCCACTTTCTTGATCAGCAAATAAAATAACCCATTTTTACACTACATACTTATTAAACTAACAATATTCTTAAATTACACCCTGGAAAAAAATTTTTGTTGTTTTAATTTCAATTTGTATCCGGATAATTGTCATTTTTAAACGCATTTCTTAAAAAAATTTAAAAAATGAGCAAAGGTATTTGGATTACCAAATATAACAAAAAATCATTTTGAAAAAAGAATGGTGCCTTTAGAAAAAAAGACGGAGACAATTATACTTCCTCTAGCTTAAATTAAATGATGAAACGTGCTTTTTACGGTGACACTTTTGCTTTTGAATCGTGCAGAATGGAATTGATTTTGTTTAATATGTTGCAACGTATGGAAAAATAATAAGATAAACCTAGAAAAATAGAATTTAATGCACATGCAGTGGTTGAGGCAAATGCCTACCTTTAAGACACAATTCTGGCTTAAGATCAATCAAAACGCTTGAATTGAAAACATTTTATTGCACAATTAGGCTACTACAACTAAACTCTTGTGCCATTTTTGTAAATACCATAAAAAACCTTGTGTGTTCTACGCTGTAGAATTCGTTTCGTTTTGTTTTTATTTTAAAACATTTTTTTTAAAGTTTTTCTTTTTTAAATTTTACTTCAAGCTGTGTTGCTTACTATGCAGCAAGTTAAGGAATCGCTCCCACTGTTTAAGATTCTTTTTTCTAATTTTTAAATTCTCTCGTTTTGAACTTGCTTCTCTCTCTCGTACACTCTCTTTCTCGTTCTTTCTCACTATTTCTCCCTCTGTTTCTCAATTGCTCTTTACAAGAAGTGAAATTGTAGAGCTGGGCGAATGCTTTACAAGATGAAAATAGCCACGGTTGGGCGAATAATTTACTAGGAATAGATTTTTTTTTTTCAAACGACATAAACTTATCAATAAGCGAATACTTGGCAAGAAACAATAAATAAATTAATATGATGCTAAAAATATTGTTATATTTTGTTTTTTTTTTGAAAAAACAAAAGTTATCGCTTAGCCTACGTTACAAGAAACAATGACCCAGATGGTAGGTGCTTTCTCGCAGCCTGGGCCGTGAGTAAGTCTGTTCATTGGTCTTAAAGATGACAGACCGAAACCGAACCTACCAAAACGGAAGGGTATCCACCCATTCCGATGTTCAGCGTGGGTCTGCTAATCGGCAAATGTCCTTTTCAGGACGGAGCAAAGCCAGGATAAACTGCCCTTTTCAGGGCACATTGCCAACAAGTTCTGAAGACCCACTATTCTTCAATTTAACATCAAAGGCCTCACTGCAAGCAAGATGAACGTTCTTCATCACCTCGCTATGCAGTCTGAGGCACTCGTCATCCTACTGCATGAGACCCACTGCAATGATGCAGAGAATTTGGCACTTCCAAACTACCAACTAGCTGGGTCTTCTTTAAGCAGGAAGCAGGGCCTTGCCACGTTTGTCCACGAGCGACTGCAATACACGCTTTTTGACCAATCTCCACCAACATCGGAGATCGAGTGGCTGTGTGTGGACGTTGATGGCTATATTGTAAAATAGTCAACGTCTACAAACCACTGCCAACGCGATTGCGATCCCTGGATCTCCTAGTGTTTCCTCACCCCTGTCTTTACGCTGGCGATTTTAACTGTCGTCATGCTGACAGGGGTTACGACGACAACAGTCCGGACGGTGAGTGCTTGGATGGCTGGGAAAGTATTAATTGTCTTGCCCTCCTATATAATGCCAAGGACGCTTCCAGTTTTTATTCCAGCCGCTGGAACACTGGCACCAATCCAGATTTAGCTTTCGCTATGCGTAGGTCCAAACAGTCGCTTACCGGATAGACGTGTCCTTGACAAGTTCCCCAGGTCACAACATCGACCCTCGCTTATTACACCACCAAGGTTTGCTATGGCAGTGCCAAGCATGCCTGTTAAGCGATGGAACTTCCGCAAGGCCAAATGGAGTCACTACATTGCTTTGACGAATAAATTCGCAAAGACTTTATTGCCTCCTGATTCACTTGATGTGGATGCGGCTTATCAGGACTTCTGTAACACCATTAAGAAAGCAGCCAAAAAGACTATCCCACGCGGGTATCGAAATAACTATATTCCGTGTTGAGATACAGAGTGTGAATCCCTCTATAAAACCTTTCTGCAGTCTCCTCAGGGAGACGGCTCAAGTTTGGCTGCTACAGCTCTGCTTGCCAAGCTTGATAGGAAGCTGAGGAATCGATGATCCGAGGCAGTTCGGAGCATTGACTTCTCACACTCTAGTCGAAAAGCGTGGAGTATTTTGAACAACCTTACTGATAGGTCACGACAATCTCCTCGTCACTGTCCCATTTCAGCCGATGCTATTGCATCTCAGTTGGTTAGAAATGGGAAATACGAGGCTGTTGATTGCAAGTCAACTCGACTTGTCCATCAAGAAGTGTCTGACCTTTGGAGGGCCACAACACCAGACGCAGTAAATATTTCTGACAATTTTTCACAGAGATATTTACTGCTGCCCTCCAACATTTAAAACCAGGTGAAGCTCCGGGTCCTGATTCCATCTGCTCAAAGCTTATACTCCATGCTGGAGCTGCTTTGAAGTCCTGGTTACGTGACTTCCTTTCTTCCTGTTTCCGCCGACTCAAAATTCCCAAGATCTGGAGAATATAGGTCTAAACCAAACTTATCAAAAACATTGAGAACTTCAGAAAAGATATTAGCACCAGTTGTAGTATCCTATATAAACTGTAGTGACAAAAGTTCTTCGGTTTCGTTCAACTCCCTGTTCACTCCTTTTATAAATATAGCCAACTGTGTCGTGTCCTTCACATCGGTGCTTTCAACGATTGCGAAGCTACATGATACAAAGTTTTTCACTTTGTCCTTAAGAGTGTCACAAATATCACCAGCAAGTTTATCGATGCGCCCTGCTATCGTCCAACGCGATAAACTTCTTTTCTCGAACTGCTGTACTATTTTAGGAAACATTTTTTCTGCGACATCAGTAAGGCACTTTTTCACAAAATCACTTCGAAATACGGCTTCGTAATTTGAGCTATTCTCTACGCAATTAAGAAACTGCATCGAACTGTTTTTCCATTATCAGTACGCATTTTTTGAAACACGAAACGCTGGCTCTTCAATTGTTCCTTTAATTGCTTAGCTTTCAACTCTCTGTCACGTCCTTTTAGCTTTTCTTAAACATCGTCAGCATATTTTGAGTCATAATGTTGTTTAATGTTGTACTCGTTATTAACATTTACAGTTTGATTGCAAATCAAACACAAGGGTCTACTGTCTGTATTTTTTATGAAAAAATATTCAGAAGTCCATTTTTTATTAAATTTTCACATCTCTTCCTCTACTTTCCTCTTTTTTGTCTCTTTCGAATTCGCGGAACTTGCCATTGTGGAGTGATGAATTAATTGAAACCAAGGTTTAAATTTGTTAAACTCTTGTATATAGGTTGATTTGAATTAGACAAAATCAACAGACATGCTGAAACCAAAATTCACGAAGTTAAAAAATTAGCTACCACTTGATTCGCTACCAAAACTATCAACCACAAATTAGCTACGCGCTAATTCCTCAAGCCACGAACGAATGAATCTAAACTAAAGATTAACAAATTATCAAAAGTACGAATCTCTCCGATTAACTAATAATTTTCTTGTGTCGTATTTATACAAATCTCACTAGATTCTGGAATGTTTTCCAAGAGCCGAAAAGAACAAAAATAGAGCAAAATTAACCAATTACAATACATGGAACGTTCTAGCAAAAACACACGCAATAGTATTTGTCTATAACGTCACAAGCACACAATATTTAGTTAAAAAACTTGTTTCTTTATTATCTTTGCTGCGCAGCGAGCAGCATTCAATTGAAATATATTCTTGCAAAGCGGCTAACTTTTAAATTATTTAACTTTATCGACTTAAAACTTACTCATCAAATTATAAGCGCTATATTTATTGCAATAACTTAAAGGTATCTAAAATATTACTCAATTAATTGAATTATCAAATCAAGAGTGCTGTATTTATAGCATTAACTTATAAAAATAGTTATGATATTTATTCCAATCCAAACCAAAACGCTTTATTTGTGACATTAATTTTATCAAGCACATCAAAAAAACGTGTAAAACGTTCGCGCGGCGCACAATTTCTGGATGTGCGCCACAGTTTGAACACCCCTGCTTTACAAGATGAAAATAGTCACGGTTGGGCAAATAATTTACTAGGAATAGATTTTTTTCAAACGACATAAACTTATGAATTAGCGAATACTCGCAAAGCCAATGAAATAGGAAACCCAAAAAGTTATCGACCGATATCTCTGCTCTGTGTCGTTTAAAAGATCCTCGAGAAGCTTATTGACGCTCGCATTGAGTCATTAATCGATCCACTGCTCCCTTCAGAGCAGGCTGGATTTCAACGCGGGAAGTCAACCGTGGATCAAGTTATTCTGCTGACCAAGAACATCGAGGATTGTTTTGAGGCTAAGAAGAAGGCCAGTTCCGTATTTTTTGATCTGACAGCTGTTTATGACACTGTCTTTCTGCTTTAATGAATATGACCAAAAGGTCTGTGCTATATTCAACTTATCGAGAAAATGCACACACAGGGTTAATTTTATCTTTTACCGTTGAGGCAAATGACAAATTACTTTGCAAAAGTACAAAGATTCATTTGGTTGTTACATTGGTACTTTGCTATGTACAACCGAATTGCGCTAATTTTCAACACTGGGACAATTACTGGTGAAAATTGACTTGATAAAAACAACCAATAATCAAGCTACAAATTTGAAAAAAAAGTTTATCGAGACATAAAACATCAGAAAATTGAAGACATAGTTTGGAAGCTTCAAGTTGTAAAGAAAGTAATCTTGTAAGGTATAGCTTAGCTTGACGCATTAACCTAAATGAAGAAAACAAAAATACTATTGGGAGCAAAATCTTCCGCCAGATAGCTGTTTTAACTATTAGAGTTTTGCTAATGACGGTTTGGTTTTGCAAAATATCCAAAAAACTGAAAAACCAAACTACTAAAATGACGGTTTGATTTTGCAGAATGTGAAAATTTGAAGAGAAGATTGAAGCACTCAGAGAATTCTTTTGTAAACTGGAATCCTAACTATCAAGGTCAAGAGCTAAAATAAAATAAAATAATCCAAATAATAAAAGTTAAAATTAATAGAATGATAAAGAAATCGAAAAGAGAAGATTAAAACACTAAAATAATTTTTTTCCCAAATTAGCTAGCTTTACTATTGTTTGCACTTAACCAAGTCAATTTTTACCAACAATTCTCCTGGCCGTTAAAAAATAGCGTAATGCGGTTGTAAACAGCCAAGTACCAATGTGATATTGGTCAAAATCGAATGAGCTTTTGTACTTTTACACAGTAATTTGTCATTTGCCTCAATAATAAGAGGTCAAATTACCCCTGTGTGTGCATTTTCTCAATCAGTTAAATATCTTACAGACCAAAAGTGATTTTGGTCAGATATATTAAAGCAGTGACAGAGTAAGAAATGATTCTCTACTCATCTTTCTTGCTTGCCATACTACTATAATCTATTCAATCAAAAATAAATATTAATTTTGCATTGACAAATTTTTGAACATCTTGACTTAATATTTCTTTTAATAGCAAGAAAAAATAAGTTCCAAAAATTATTCAAAATTTCAAACTTTTTACTTGTGTGTTTTGTGTGTTCCATGGGGCAGTTTTGTATCCGTCGCAAGATTAATTACAATCGCTTGAAATTGTTGTTTGATATAAATAATAATTTCTTTGCGCTGGTGCACATTTAATTCCTTGTCCTTTATCACATTCTAACTCACTTTTTAGATGGCAATTTTCTGATTCAGAACAAGAAGTCCAGTTCGACCATGATATACCATTAGAATAAAACACAATGCTTGCAAAAAATATTAATATTTTGAGTACAAACATTTTTATATTTGAAGAATTATGAGGAAATTTGGAATTAATTTTTAAACAAGCTGCATAAAGATGAGAAACACCAGACTCGAGTTTCGCTCTTATTAGAGCTCGTCAGTGATGCTTATCTCACCGCAAATACAGGTCCCAGGTTCGATTCGCGGTGAGATAAGCATCACTGACGAGCTCTAATAAGAGCGAAACTCGAGTCTGGTGTTTCTCATCTTTATGCAGCTTGTTTAAAAACAAACATTTTTTGTTATTTTTACAAAACTACAATTTGTAGAAAAAATTTTTTATTTTGTCCTTTTGAATAAAATAAAAACAATGTAAAAATAACAACGAGATAAAATATTTATTTCGATTAATGTAATTTCACTAACATTAAAAGTATAAAGTAATCAAAGTGTCACAAAGTTTAGGAGGCTGAGTTCGATTGAAATTTTCTGAATTAATTTAATACTTTTAAAAAAAAATTTATTAGTTAGCCTTGATTATTTTGAAAAATAAATATTCTAATGATCTTGTTAAAATAATAATTATACAGTTATTGGTGTTTAGAGCTGCTTATCCATCCCACCAATCGGAGAATTATTACAAAAGGCCCTTGCTTACGACCAATAAAATAGCAAAAGTTAAAATTAAATCCAAACTATCTTGATTAAAGTGGCTTTTAAATTATTGCATCAGCTTCTTCACCAATCAATCACATTATCACTTATCAAATATTCTTTTTGTCGATTCAAAACGATTACAAAAAAGTGCCTCAAGATTATTAGTTTACGTTCATGGAATTATAGTTAACAATAAAAACTTTTTGGCTTTATATTGTTGATACAGTATAACCAAAAAGTTTTTGTAAACATTTGAATATTTTTAAAGACATTTAATTCATTATTTTATTTGCTACTCAAACAATAAAGTGAACTTTTTTTTTTTGTACTGAGTTCTCATCAATTTTAAAATTATGAACAAATAACTGTATGCCTACATAAATTTAAAAATGCATATTAACCCATTAAATGCCGTGGCAACTTTATTTGGGTTAAAGTTATTGTTTTACAGTTTCCGAAAATAATTTAGTTTAAAAATTTATGTTAAAATTTTTACTGAGAATAATTTTTTTCACGAAAACTAAGGTTATTTAAATTCACCTATTAAAGACTGAATTATGGAAAGTTTTATTAACACACCCTATTGGCAACTAAAGTTGCCAGCGGCGTTTAATAGGTTAATTTAATTTATCAAAGCAAAAGAAATTACAAACTGTGTTGATGCTTCGGCGTTTAACGCCTGGTCAATACTGTGCTGGTCATTTTTTTTCAAACTAATTTAAATAGTCTAAATTAGGGATGGGCAAGCTTTTTAGCTCGCGGGCCGCATTTAGAAGATAGTTTTAATCGAGGACAGCACTAGTATTTAAAACGTAAATTAGGGTTTTTTTTTGAAGGAACAACCTTGGATGCTCTTTAACAAAAAAAATTTTTTCACAAAAAGTAGTATTTCCTAAAAATAAAAGTCTTTACTTTGAATCAGTCTCGGATCTCATGATTTTTGTCCTCCAAAAAAGTGTTCTCTAAAAAAGTCTTCACTTTGGATCGGTCTCAGATTTCATGATTTTCGTCTTTGAAAACTAGTGATTTCAGAAGAAAACAAAATAAAAAGGGGGTCTGTACATGGAGTCTACCTTTGACTTCTGGGGAGATTTCTGTCAAAATGAGATGGGCAGATCCCTGAAAATTGGGATTGTCCCGATAAAATCTAGACACATGTAAGCCTAACGTAAATGAACATGAAGTTGATTAAAGTGATGACCTTTTTTTAGAGATCACCACAATAGAAAGCGAAAAGAGAGTAAAGTTATCTGCTTGAGGCTTTTGCGGGTCACACATAAGTCGTGGCGGGTCGTAGTTTTCCCACCACTGGTCTAAATAAAATATCGCTTTTTTGCTTCTTATATTTACTAGAGGTCAATATTAAATGTAAAGTAACCTTATATGCTGAACAAATGTGTTACGTAAAAAATCTGCAACAATCATTGTATTATTAAATCATTTTAAAATTTGACTCCCTAAAATATTTGCTACTTTTTGTGCTTGAAATTAGCAAAAAATATTTATGACTTTCAAACTGTTTTGTGAAATCGTTAGTTGCGACGTGTCAACGTCATAACCAATTGTATGCATTTTTAGATAAGTTAATAAATACTTATATTGTGGAGAACAAATTTAAAGAATTTTTTGCAAATATTTTAATTACTATTTTTTATGACAGTTTTTCTAGATAAATGTTTTAATTGATCTTTTTTCCAAACCTTTGTTATGATTGAAACTAATTAGATGCACTGAATTTTATTTTATTATTTGAACTCTCTTTAAACTCTAAATTTTCGAATTTATTTTCCAGTTTACGTCGAATTATTATTTACTTTGATTTAATTTGATAATTTTTATCCAGTTCATTTCAATCCCCTGATCAATTTTTTAACGGTTTTTAAAAACTGCAAATATTGTTTTGCATTATCGTCGCATAAACTAAAACTCGCACAAAATGCAAAAAATCAAAAATAAATAATAATGATTTATACATACCAAGGGTGGCTAAACTGCGGCTCTTCGAACCCTTGCTTGCGGCTCTTTGAACTTTTTAAAAAAATATACTAATTTTTCTTTTGTAATTAATAGCAGTCAAAGGCCAACATTTTATCGTATATACTAGAAAAGTTTCCTTTGAAATATGGCGTTGTGATATAACAGTTACTGATTTGTCATTGCTTTTAAATTAAATTAATTATACCAGTGTGAGCATAAACTTGAGAAAACTGTTGTATATATTTTAGTTTCATTGTATCTAATTGTTGTTTTTATGATTTATTGTTAAATTGTATTAATTTTTTTTTTGCTTTGATGAGGACTTTCAAAAGTCAAGAACGTTTAGCTTTTTTCTAAATAAAATTTTGCTAGTATGAAGGATAAAATTTTTGCTTTTGATTGCTGTTATTAGAAGTTGAATTTAGAAATTACCTCTCATTCTAAAGGATAATTTTTTTTATTGCAGTGAGTTAAGTGTTTTGTTAACTGAGAGTTTTGTAGCGAAAGTATCACCAGAAAATAGCAAAAATAGAAAGTACTAAAAAAAAATAGAACTTTTAAATCAGAATAGAAGAAAGAGTTTGATTTTACTGATATTGGAGGTAAAACTGTGTGTCTTAGCTTTCATGCTTCATTCAATCATTAAAAATCAGCAACTTGAAACGTCATTATGAAGCAAAGCACAAAAACTTTGCCATTAATTACCCACGCAATTGGGACTTACGGAGGAACAAGCTTAGGGAGTGGTTGCAAGATCTCATGTTTTTTACTGATATAATGAACAATTTACAAATTTTAAACTCGGCATTTTAAGGCAAAAATCATTTTGTTTCAAAACTTTCCCAAAACATTTTTAGTTTCCAAAATAAACTTAAAATTTTTGAAAAGGATTTATTGTTCAAAATATTTCATCTAAACCAGAAGAGAATAAATGCATTTTCTTATGTCAAAATAAATAACAAAAAATTGGAAGAATACAAAGACAAACTGCAAGAACTGCTTTATAATTTCCAGTCTAGGTTTATTGATTTGCAGAAGCTAAAGCCTTACTTTTCTTGTCTTTAAAACCCGTTTGAGACTGATGTGGTCACCAGTGGGTGTCCCATTTCCGAACCATTGGTGTCTGCAGCACCTGCAGTGGAAACGCTCGCTTTAAAAATGGCCCATACATGCCTGACTACAATTGAGTTCTGGAAACAAATATCAGAAGCTAAACATCGGCACCAGAAGAAAACAAGCATCCGGGTGATTTCTATCCTTAGCCTGACATTTTGCTGTGCATCATTTTATTCTGTGATAAAGTTTGTTAAGTCAAAGCATCGAGTCACTCCAACAAATCAAGACTTGAAAGAACTACTTGGAACGACCACAACATCCTACCAATCAAATTTTAAACAACTTGCTGCGCAAATCCAGACTCATAATATCACCACGCATCAATAAATATTATTATTTTGCTCTTTTATATGAGTAAATAAGCTCATGTTTTTAGATTTTTGTATTGCGGCTCTTTTAAAGTTTGATTTTATGATATGCGGCTCAAACATAATATAGGTTTGGCCACCCCTGATGTATACCAAAAGATTCAAGTTACATGAAATTGTTTATCAAAAACTATTGTGCAAGCAACGTATTAATAGAACATATAGTAAGAATGGTCAAGTCAATCAACAAGCAAGTGCCGACAGACCTGTTTCGTCCATATTTTTTTTTTTTTTTTGTATAAATTTTAATAATAATTGTAAACACACAAAATACGAAAGATATAAAAACACGGTTGTTAAAATTGAATACATTTAGTTTTGATTATTTATGTGTTATTTTTAAAATTTTTATTTACATTTCGAGTGAAATATTTCAGTGAAGAGTTATGAGATAACGATAATTGATGACAGAAAATGAATTTGAAGTAGTTTAAAAGAAAAAGTGAGTTTATGTAGTGGTAAATAATGAAAATGCGAAGAGTCTTTAATTCACGTAGACTTTAAAGATATTTTGAATTAAAAATAATTGCAGTAGACATGCAGATATAACAAAACATTTGTTCATAACATTTTAATTTGGTGGTTAAGGTAGAGTCTTGAGTTTTAGGTCTCCTTTAAGTTTTTTGGTTTTTTGGGTTTATTAGTATTTATAAAGTTTAGATACACGAAATAATACACACGAAATAAGGGAAAAAAAACAAAAAAAACAAAAACAACAAAAATATGGAAAAAAGATAAAAAGAAACAAATATGGAAGTATTAAACTGAAATTTCAACGATCGTGTAAATCACATAACGTTTAGGATTGCATTGATTCAGACATGTAATTAATTCATAAACAGGAAAAAGATTTGTTCATAGCATTTCAGGGTATTAGTAATGGAGAGTTTTGAGTTTTTATGTCTTTCTTACATTGTCAGGAAAATATTGTTGTATAAATGTTTTGAATTTTGTTTTAATTTTAAATTTTTCATCATTTAGGAAGGACGATGGAATGGGTTTGTGATAGAGGGAGCTGTAATTTTTTACATTGAAAAGGGATAAACGGATTAATGATGCTAGTTTGGATATTATGACGTGTGTTGTTCCAGTGGTGTTGGTGTAGTTGTAGAGAAGGGTGTCTTGGGTTAGGGTGGTGGGTTGTTTTAGTGCTGTTGTAAGTAAGGGTTCCAAGGCAGAGATTAGGTGTTGTGCGATAGGGCAGTGATAGAATAAATGGTGAGGATCATCAGAAGGAGAAGAGCAAAGTTTACAGTGAAAATCATTGGGGTTACGAGGTTTGAAATTATGTTTAGAGAAGAAGCATCCCCAGGTATATCCTTTGTAAGCTGTTCTATAGGATATTTCTTTTTCATGATTTGAGAATAGAGAGGGTCGTGGTTTTGCAAGGGTAAGTCGTAGCCAATTATGGGGAGTATTACTGTTGATTGAGGGGATGGGATTGGGGTCAGGTTTAAGTAGGAGCTGGTAGAGGGATTTAAAGGTGAGTTCATCAAGGGTTTCTGCGGAAATGGAACTCTTTTTAAAGAGAGATAGGGTTTTTGTCCATAAAGGGTTGGGTTTAGGACGGTGGGGTTGGGAATTTGAATAGAGTTCTGGTTTTAAGGGTAAGATTTTTGTTCCGATATTGTAGAGACCGTATTTTATCCAAAAGTATGGTTGGTTTTTGGGTGATTTGAGTAAAAGAATAAGTTTCCATAGGAATGCTGTTGAAGTTTTAAGTCCAATAGAGGGGAGGCCGATTCCTCCATCAGATTTGGGAAGATAGAGGGTGGACCTTCTAATTGGTTCAAAGGGGGAATAGTTCCATAAGAATTTAAAGAGTAGAGTGGTTAGGGTTTTGGTCTGCTTTGGTGTTGGAAGGATAATTCTGGATAAGAAAAGAATCTTAGGTAAGACGTGTTGATTTATAGAGATGACCTTGGAAAATAAGGTATCTTTAGGGTTAAGGGTGGCGAGAGTAGAGTGGGGGAGTGAATGAATGAGGTCGTCCCAGTTTTTTGACAGATCTTCATTTTGAAAGGAGAAGGTTATTCCAAGGATTTTGGTGGATGAGAGAGTTTTACCTTGGGGAAAGGAGGAGTGGAAGGAAGATATCAAATCTGGAGAATTAGAAATAATAGAAGTTTTGGATTGGTTAATTTTGAGGCCAGAGTAAAGGGAAAATTGTTCCATAATTTCACGAATGACTGGGAAGGATTGAGGGGAGGAAATAAAAAGAGATAAATCATCAGCATAATGGGTTACTTTGAGAGATGAAGTACCAAGAGAGATTCCTTGGATTTTTGGTGAAGAGAGTATTTTTTTTGTGAGGGGTTCTATGCCAATTAGAAATAAAAGCATGCTAAGTGGACATCCTTGGCGGATGCCACACTTAACAGGAATGAGGTCAGATAGAGAGCCATTAAGGTTTAGTCGGGCTGAAAGGTTGTAAAGGAAAATTTGGATCCATTTTAATAGACTATCTGGGATTCCTAATTTCGAGGCTGTGGAGAGGATGTATTCGTGAGAGATAGAGTCGAATGCTTTATAAAAATCAATTTGGACTATTGCTAATAGTTGATTGAGGTCTTTAGAATAGTTTATTGCTGAGAGAATATTTAGGTGGTTGTTGAAGATCTGTCTGTTTGGGAGGCCACATTGCTGTTCAGGAGAAATGATAGAGTTAAGGATGGGTTTTAGTCTGGAGGAAATTATTGTGGAGAGAATTTTGTAGTCAGTGTTTAATAGAGAGATGGGACGCCAGTCTTTAACAGATTTGGGATTAGGTGTTTTAGGGATTAGTTTAATAAGGGCCAGGGATTGAGAGTAAGTAAGTTGTTTGCGTATAAAGGAGTTATTGAAAGTTTGACATAGTATAGGGATTAATGAGGGAAAGGTGATGTAGAGACATGGGGTGAAGCCATCGAGTCCAGGAGAAGAGTTTTGGTTTAGAGTTTTGATAGCTGTACGAATGTCGTCGTATGTAATTAAGGGGGAAGAGGGGAGGGTTTGAAGAATATCATCAGGGATGGTGGCTGATATTTCATCAAGATATTTAGTTGGATCTGGGTGAGTAGATGTGGGGTTCCACAGGTTTCTAAAAAAGGATAGGAAAGAAGAGAAGTTATTTGGATTTGTTGGATTTGTAGAGGTAGAGGGGGTGGTATTAGGAGCTGCAGGAAGAAGAGATTTGGATTGGGTTAAGTTTTCAGTGATAGCAGCTAGTGGGGAGGGGCTATCAATGCTAGACAGGAGGGGTATTCGGGCTCTAATTTGTATTCCTTTTTGTCGATTAAGTTGGATTTGTTCCAATTGTTGTGAAATGAGAGCAATTTCTTCATGATGTTCTAGTTGTTTAGCTTTATTGAGTTTCGTCTGTAGTGAATTTTGTGTTTTTCGTATGTTATTTTGTTGTGTTTTTGAGTAATAAATGATTCGGCTTTTGATTTTGGATTTAATTTGGTCCCACCATTTCAGGGGCTGTGCAATAGGGTTAATAGGGTTGAGAAGGGTTTCAATAAAGGATTTGATGTATAGTTGGTTAGTTGGAGTTGCGAGGATAGAATTATTTAATTTCCAATGCGATGCTTTAAATTTTATTTTTGAGGGTGTTTTTAGCGTGATGATTGGGGCTTTGTTATGATCTGAAAAGGATATGTTGTGGTAGGAGGATTGGGTAATTTTTGATATTAATGATGACGGTATGTATATTCGGTCAAGTCTGGATATGGGGAGGGAGCGGGAGAAGGAAAAGGTTTTTGAGTGGGGATACAGGGAGCGGTAGGAGTCAATAAGGTCGAAGTTAGATAGAATTGTTTGAAATAGGATTTTGTCATTGGTATTTGGTGTGAAGTGGCCAGTTCTGTCAATCGGGTTCAGTACGAGATTGAAGTCACCTGCTATTATTATAAGATTATTTTTGTAGTCGAAATTATGTAAGAAAGAGGTCAGGGTTTTGATGGCTTTAATTCGTTGTGTTGTTTGCTTGGCTGTTTTCCCAGAGGGAAGGTAGCAGTTTATAAGCACGTAGTTTATACCTGTAAGTGTAAAGGAAAGGGAGTGTATGTGGTTAGGAAGGATTATGTGTGATGTGATCATTTGTGAGTTGAGTTGTATGTGTTGGGTGTTAATGATTGTGAGGGTACCTTGTCTGTGTATGGCTTGTGCTGTTAGAGAGTGATCTGTGTTAGAGTAACTTAAGAAGTTATTTTTGTGGGAGAAGTGCGATAGTTGCTGATGTTGTATTGTGTGTGTTTCTTGTATACAGGTGAAATGTATGTTGTGAGAGATGATGAAGCAAGCAAGTTGGTCTGAAGATTTGTTGAAGCCATTTATGTTTAAAGAAGCAATTTTCAGTTGCATCTTTCAGGAGTATAGGGTAAATGGATACAAGAAAACGTTATAGTAGTGTATATGAAAGCTAGTAAAGTGTATAATTGTGGGATATGTTTAACAAAAGGTAGGGTTAAGGTAAGGATTAAGGCATGGAGAATAGGGGAGTATACGGTAGAAGGGGTAAATAAATTAGAACAATGGAAAGAGAGATATTTACAATCTTTACACAATTTACAATATAATGAACAAAAACAATTACACATTAAAGAAAAAGGTTGGGTTTCAATCATTTTGCTTAGGACAACACATAGTTTACATAAGAAAAAATATTAGATTATGCATTTATGCATGTACAGTAGTTTGCTCTATCATGAATCATGTAAGGAATTAAAATTTAGCAATGTTAACTTTGCAGTGAAAAAAAAACGTATACATTAATTAACATTGTCAGGTTTATACCATTTTTACTAGGGTTATCATCTACGTAACATAAGGTCAAATTGGTATTAGTTGCAAGTACGCTTTGTATATATTTGTATATATGCTTATTTTTCAAACAAATCATGGTTTATGCATGTAGGACTCGTCAGGACACTACAGCTTGTTGTTGACCCCAGCTGAAAAAGTTGAAAACTTAAACAGCTGGCACAACTTTCTGTTTGTGGTTTTTACACCTCAAACATCCAGTTGTGGACCTGAACGCTGGGTAGGTAGTACAATGAAATCAATGTTCCACCAGCGCAACTGCAAAAGACACCGCTAAACCGCAAGGGTATACTGGCGGCGGTTCCGATATGCTAACCACATCGAGTTAGCTAACACGGATACGGGTTAAGACAAACAAGCTGTAGTGTCCTGACGAGTCCTAATAAGGACGAAACAGGTCTGTCGGCACTTGCTTGTTGATTGACTTGACCATTCTTACTATATGTTTGTAATGGGAACTGCAGGGTTTTGTTTGTCTTAACCCGTATCCGTGTTAGCTAACTCGATGTGGTTAGCATATCGGAACCGCCGCCAGTATACCCTTGCGGTTTAGCGGTGTCTTTTGCAGTTGCGCTGGTGGAACATTGATTTCATTGTATTAATAGAACTTTAACAAAGTTGAACGTAATTTTTAAACTTTTAGTTTTGCAAATGACAAATATTCAAGAATAGAAAAAATTACCAAAAGATTAAAAAAATCTTGCTTTAAAAGTTATGTCGATGTGAATCTTTTAAATACAGAAGCATTATAGGTGCACGCTTTTTATAATCAGGGCGTCAAACCGTTTAAAATAATTATTGTTCTATCGATGTGTTTCGGGAGAAGGGACGGTAAACAGTTGCACACCCAAAAATTTTAAAGCGAGTCCGCTTCTCGTGCAGGGTTTGAACGTTAAACACTAAAGCTATACACTTGCAGGCTAATAAGGTGTTTTTTGTTAAACCATTTCTATATACAGTATTGCAACAAGTTGAAATGAATGCTTAGTAGTATTTTGCGAGCCCCAAAAGTGCAAAGAAAAATTTTTGTTATTTAATTATCTTATAAAGTGTTTGGAACTAGTATTTTGCAGCAAAGATCAGGTCTTTAAAAGTTTTCTACTAACATGTGTACGCATTTATTAGATTTTTTTTTGGACCGAACACTTACAGAACCGCACCCAAGAAAGCTCCAAAATCGTTTTGTGGCGGTTCCACATATTAGGTTTATTAGTATGAGATGTAACTTTTGTACATTATATTTATATTATTCATAACAAATGTTTAATTATTCAAATTTATGATAAAAAATAAACTCATAAAGTTTTGGAATAAAATCAAAAAGTAATTTTATTGTTAAAATTTAAAAATTGAACAGGAAAAACTATCCTTTGGCCTTTCAATTGACGCCCTTGTATTTAAATGGCTTGAGCAGTACTTAGGGCAAGGCGGGCATTTTTTTAAAATTTTCGCCCAAAGATGTCGCTTAGGAAGTCTCTGTTTTGGTAGAAAAAGAAAGTAATCAAACAAATTTTTACAACTTTAAGCAAAAAATTGTGATTTATTTAGATTTGTAAATAAATCAAAAATTAAAATCACTGCGTTTTGGAACTGTTAAAATAATGTTTCGGTTAGGGCTTGGCAAATTTTATTTTTATTGTTTTAATTCCGGCTCATCTCAGTAAATTTAAATCTTATGGATTTAGTTATTGCTTGAGTTCAAAGAATAATAATGTTTCGTGGGGGTTTTTTGGATTCTGTTCGGGTTTGATTCGAGGACCTGTTTAGATCACTCGAACTATTTTCAAATTTGGTAGAAGATTAATAGGTCCTCTTGGCCAAAGTTCTTGCCATCAGTTATTGCCAGAATTGTATTAAAGCCAACTGCTATTGCAAACCTTGAAGAGCATTCGATACACGGCAAAGAATTTATCAAGACTTAATTTAATAAATTAAATTAAATTAATTTATTTAACTTATTGAAGTAACTGTGAAGCTAATTGTACTATCAACAAGTTTATGGAAACCCTTTTGGTTTTCTCATTTTACTGGCATTGTATTAATTGAAATATATAAAATATTAGTTTAGATTTGAGTTTAAGTGATCGAACAAATTATACAGCCGTCATCTGCAGCACTTGTACAAAAATATTTTTTGAAATGAAATTAAGTGATTGATAAACTATTGCTGCTAATACTATTGAATGTGTTTTAAAGAGCTAAATGATCTCTTAATGGGGAACAATTTTTTGAAATTAATGTTATTGCTTTGAAAAACTTGAATATCAAGTAGTCTAACAATTTAAAACTTTAAAATTTTTAAATCACCTGCAAAAACATTAAAAAATTTTTCTTGAACCTAATTAGTTGCTTTAAATCTTAATTTGTAGAAAACCCTGCTACTGTATATCAAAATATTTGGTTTGAATAACAAAATATGATAGTTGGATTTTAAATATGAAACCAAATTTTCCTGTCTATATGGAAAAAACCTAAACCTTCCTTTGCATTGCTATACTTAATCTTTCTACTTAAATGAAGTAAATGCAACACGTTTGAACAAAATTCGAAATATTGACCCAACAACAGTTTGACAACTGTTTTATAGCCAAACATAGCGCGAGATTGTTGATGACGAGCGATACAGATCAGAAGCTACTAACTTATTAAGCAACGCAGTCTGAATTCTTTCATTTGGTTTTTGCAGCTATCGTTTGCAGCATAAGTAGCATGTTTCACCAGTCAGAAATAAAAACTTTTATACAGAGGTGGGCATTTGCGCTATTTCGCAATTCCGAAAGTTACGACTGCACAGTAACATGCAATCAATCTTTATGTTTCTGGCAGCCCATGGCAAACGTCGCAATGCTGTCAAAAAAATGAAAGCGCAACTTGCGCATGCACTTATATAAAGGCATAAGTTGGTTGCATCCAAATTAACCGGCAAATTCCAGAGCTTTGCTTTTTACGAAAATTTAAATTGTTAATTGACTACAGCACAAAAACGTTTATGAAGCAATTAAATCATATCAAAAAGTGCAGTTTGTGAGACAATTTATTATGGTATTGCATAAAAATCTGATCATACGAGTATATGTCACTTATTGTTTAAGTATAATGAAACTTTTTTGTACTCATAATGTGTTGCATTAGATTTTAACATCATAAAACATGACTTATTTAGATAATGACATCACATAAAATGAAAAACAAAACCTAATGTAAAACCCGGTTGGGAGCATTAGCTCTGGAGCTGAAAGGATTGATTGAATTGTAACTTCACCAACGGCTAATTATGCTTTCAAAAACCTCGCTTTTATTTGTTTTAACTGTTATAATGACTTAAGGGTACTACTTTTGTGAAACACAGTTGTGGAAGACAGTGTAACACTGATAAAAGGACAGTAAAGATACTTTTTTAAAGATATTTTTGGTTATAAAAAACATTGCGGTAACTTGAACTTGGATTTAACTTTTCAGCTGTGTTTTTATGAAGTTTTGTGTCTTTACAATAGATTTATATTGCAATCAAAGATAATAAAAAACTTGTTGGATTGTTTCTAAAAAGCCCTCAAATTATTAGTGTCCAAAAAGTATTAACTTTGTGTTTGTGGTGTTTATTAAAGTTGAAAACACGAAATGTCATAAACAGACTTAAAAACAAATGTAATTACCTAATTGATTAAGTTGAAATTAAGTTGCCAATGTTTTTTGAGTTATGTTAAAAGGATGGTTCAAAATTCTGAGAGGTTTTGGAATTGTGCAGTAAGTTTAAAAAGATTGCAGAGCACACCATTAATTGAAATAATCCATTTTACAAAACATCATAACATGCCGTTTCTTGGCTTTTCTATTGAGAATGTTTTTCTTCACTTTATTGGTTCCAATAATATTTTTTTAAAGTTAGATTTCTGATCGTAATATACTTGTGAAAAAGTTATAAACAGTCATATTGCGTTTTATAAAATATTCTTTTAAATTACCCGCATATATTAGTTGAAAATAAATGAGTGAGGTTTTGTGTGGATGATCTTTTTCTAATAACGGCTTACTAGTAATTACTTCAATTTAAAATCAGAGTGATGGCAAAAATTAAATGATTAGTTTGCATCCAAATTTTATAATTAGTTGGTATGCAGAGCAAAGCAATATTCTTAAATGTATATCTGGATATTTTTTGAAATATGTGTTTATAATTCGTCAGTATCTATTTAGCTTTGTAGCATTGCAATAATTGCAAAAAAATTTAAAATTTTAAGTATAAAATCAAAACTAAAGACTTTTAATTTCTTATTTTTTATCTGTCAAGTGTATCAAATTTTTACTTGTATATATGTTCGTAAAGCTGATTTTGACATTTGAGCTTTTCAATAATTGCAGACAACAATTCTTTATACATTACATCAAACAAGGAAACATACTGCGGTGGTTAATGTTATGTAAACTTTTTTTGACATTCCATCGGAGAAGATCGATGACTAATCAAATCATTGCTGACTAAAGGTTAAGCGCTATTTCTTCCCTAAACAACTTCACAATTACCTCAGGTCTGCTACACAAAAGAATTAGTAATGGTTATTGTATTTCAATGCGAATTTTTTGATGGGCAAAAAACAACTTGTTGCTCCTGTGGGCACCATTCAAAATTTTCTAGAACCTGTGGGCCGCAGTTGGTTGGAGACTATCTCACAATCCAAAAAAAAGTTTTTAAAATTTTTTCTTTTTCGTTTTTACTTGATTTTAAAGATAATAGTTGTTTGGACAAAGAGAGAAGGACTTTTTTAGTTTTAACTTTATTTTTCTGTAACTGCCGTTTGTATTCGTTAGTTGTGGTTCTTGATTTTTATTATAGAAAATTTTTTCCAATTGCCTTCTCAATGTAATTTACTAGAGCGCTTTATGTTTCACGTACAATCACAATTACTTGCTTTATTTTGCACCAAACGCACGTGGTTTTTTTCCTACAGTTCAATAGCATTCGGTGTCTTGACACAGCATCATATTTTATTTTGGAAGGCTAACAGAGAACTTAAGTTTTATTGGGCAAAATTGAAGAGCTTAGTTCTAAATGTACCTAAGTCATTTTGAGAAAATGAGGTTTAAAGTTTTCAAAAACCCTACTTTTACAATAGAAATACGCTAAGATTTCAAACCTCTGTGCTATTCAAAAAGTGATTTCCTAAAAAGATTTTTTGTCAGAATATTTCTGGCTAGTAAACAAACAATTTTTTCAGCTTATCTCATTTTTTCAAAAATGTGACTTAGGTACTTTTAGAAATAGGGTTTTCAATTGTACACACTTTAAATAATTTAATAACATGATCTTATTTATTTATTGTAATTTTCAGATCTAAATTAATGTTGTTTGTTTAGAAGCTACAAATATGTCTTAAACGACGCCGAAAATTACTCGGTCACAAATAAATTAAAGAATAATAAGTGAAGTGGTTTTTGAGTCCGTTTCGGCAATAAAAAACGGTAACAATGTTTTTCATCATCCTAACTGTTTGGAACGGTGATACTGCTTCTGACCAAGACGATGTATAACCGAGACGGCGAACCTTTTTTTAAAGGAAGTGTCAAAATATGATAGTTTAATTATCGGATAAAATAATTTTAAAAGTCTAAACGTTTTTGTTTTTGTATTTTTTATGAAACAGAAAAGACTATTTTTGATCTTAACTTTAAATTGACGTATCTTTATAGATTTCGTCCCTTAGAATGCCCAAAACCAAGAGCACAGATCGGTGAAAACCAAAAATAAAAAGATCTTCGCTTATTAATTATAGTAAAAAAAGTTTACGAAGATAGTAAAATATAGCCTTTTTTAAAATTTCGGTGCGAGTCAATAATTAGCCATCTCTGATGTAAAATAATTAAAATTCTTCCGCGGGTGACAGATAATGCTGCTGCAGACCTTGGTTTCAGACTATCTTAAACAAGGTAATGCAAAAAATTTTTAAACTAAACTTGATTACAGCTAACACACTATTCAATCAGTTTTCATTTGCAATGCGCTATCTTGTTGTATTTCAAGTTTTTAATTTCTGCAGTGTGAATAAAAAATAACGTTGCCTTTTTCGTCGCACTGATTACTTGCGTCACAAACGCACTGAATTATTCGCTACTCGATTACTTGTTCGTAGTTAGCATCTCAAGTAATAAAAGTGCAAGCTAGCAAACAGTCGTTTTCATGTTGACAATTTTGTGTGAAGTTATTTAGATAGCTTAGATTTAAATAAATATTACCAAAAGATTGAAGCAAAAATTATTTAACCTTTTATAAAAAAAATATAATTTCCGATTAGCAAGATATTTTGTTGAAAAGAAAAATTATTCTTTATATAATTGTTTCAACCGACAAAAAAAATAAAAATAAAAAAAAATAACTTATAAAAAACACCAACAACGTACGATACCGAATAAGTCATCTAGACCAGAAAAATTTTCTATTAACGCACAAAAAAGCTAAACATTAAAGACCAAAACTACTAAACACCGAATATTAAAAAGTAATAACTTAGAAAAAAAATTAATTTTGATTTATTTTTTATATATAACGCAGGCAATTTATGTTAAACACTTTGTTGCTACTTTTGTGAGAGATTTTCACAAATCATGCAGTGAAAGCTATTTCAAATATTCGTCACCATTATTAAGTCTAAAAAAAAAGATAAACACTTGCTGAGATTCAAAATACAGCTACACAAAATATTATAAAGCTTTTGCAAGGCAATCGTATAAATTTTTGTGCATAAATAATTTATTTATATTTAAATACTACCATCATCGCTAATAATTAAATCCAGTACTGTAAGAAAAAAATCTTTTTTACCTTGGTGACAATATTGCAGTAACAATTTTAATGTTCACCAGGCAATTTTAGCGTTAGCTCTCGACCGTGACATTTTAAATTGATCTTCACTTTATTTCAAAATTTTAAACAGTTATTTATACTTTCAAATATCATGAAAACTTATAAGATAAGTTTATGGGGAAGAAATAATAAAAAAAGAAATATTTTACTTAAAACATTATATAAGTGTTTTTAAACATGATTTAATATCTTTTTTTTTGTTTTTATTCAATAAATGGTGATTTCTGCAAGAAATCAACAAAAACGTTCTTGTGGGCTTTAATATAGAAAAACCCGAAAAAGTAATCAGCCATTTTTTGAATAGATATATTTTAGAAATTTTAGTTAATCTTTTTTGTAAAAAATCAAACAAATTTTTCTTTAATGGATTTTTTCACATTTTTTTTGGTAAAAAATGAAAACTTGCGGTGAACAGAGAAATAGCTTGTATTTATTAATTCGACAAGATGATTTATTGCTGTAATTGATGTAGCTATAAAAAAAGAAAGATTTTAATTTATTGAAAATCTAAATACTTTTTCTATTATTAAAAAAATTAAACGTCACATTTATTTTACAGTTGAGCAAATTATGTTTACGTATCAAATTAAAAGTTTTCTCTTTCTACTTTTATGTCTAATTGCCTTTACCAGCCGACACTTGCATTATAATTTTCATCGTTACATATAGCTTAAATCTAAACTGAATGCCAAAACAAGGAATGCTGAAAATTAGTTGTAATATAATTTATTCCTCAACAAACTATTCCTACATTAGTAGAAAAACTGCACATTTTTTAAAGTAATGCATCTGTGGGTTATACAATGAACCTGTGCTGAACAAATAATGAATTGTTTAGTTTGTTTATTCTTTTAGTAGGCCTACATTTTAAATATTTCAAAATATTTTTTCACAAAAGTTCGGTTTCAAAATAACTTTAGTTTAAAGTTTTTTTGTGGGATGAAAATTTTTTGTTTTGGTTTTTTGTTAAGACTTATATTGTTTAAGGTCAAACTCTAAAAAACTTTTTACTTTTGAGCCATCTTTCGGTAATTTTTTGTTTTTGTAATATGCAATTTCATGCATTAGTTAAAAAATACAAAAGAAAAAAGGGAACTTTAATAAAAATATTTTTACTGGTGGTTGTCATAGTAAATGTGATGATTTTTTTTAATACAGTATTAATCACAATAAAAAAAAGACATATTAAAAATAGACACAAACTTTATTAAAAATTTGAAATAATTTTTTCCCAGAAAACGTTAGAAAAGTAGTCAATCAAATAAATTAGTGTATTATTGTTAATGCAATGATAAATAAAAATTTAAAATTGACTTTTACCACTTTTTATTTGAAATAATCAACAAAATTAATTTATTTTTCGATAGTAAACTACAAAAGCCTTCATTATAAAAAATGATTATTATCACACTTCATTTGCAACTTTATTTTAACTTCACAAATTCATAGTTAATTTTTTGTCTTTTTCAGTAGTTTTAAGTATTAGTATAACGTAATGTTTTTAATATCAAGTAGTAATTGCATAGTAGATAAATTAATTTATTTTCAAATTGTTTGAGAAATGTAATTATTCGTTTGTCATAAAGCACATTTGCCCCTTTTTTTCTCTGTTTTTCTTTTGTCTCTTTTATCTCAAAGGTTCATTCTATGATTTTAGAATATTCTAGTTAATTCGACGTTACATAATCGTTCTCTGGCGTGTCTGTGATTGGCTGTTGTAAAATATGTCCTTAATTTAATTGCTATTTGGAAAAGTCTACGTTAATTCAGAAAATTTGATTCCAGTCATTCCGGATTTGAGGTGTTGCATTGCAGTTGAGTCGTTTGTTTTTTGTGGCTGTGTAACCGCAGTGTTCTATAAAAAGATAGAATTGTTAAACTTTTGTGGCGGACAAACTATTAAGATTAATATTAGCCATGGGGCACTAATTCATTTTTATAACTCATTAGCACAAAATTGTTAAAGTGATTATTTGCAGTTGTGGCGCTGTAATTGTTTTGAAGTTTTGATGACTCTTGGAAGCCAAGTTTGTGTGAATCAATCAAGTTTTTAAACTTTGTAAATATATTCTTTATACTTAGAGATAGTGGTTTCTGTCTGTATGCAGAGAGAAGTTTTCTAAAGAATCAAATCAAACTTAGCTGGAACTAACTGTATTAAGAATTTCAGTCGCACGGCGGACTATTTCTTGAGCCAGATTAAATAAAAAAGTAGACACAGTTTTACTACAGCGCTGGTATTCGGATTCCTAGTTCAACTGGTCCTTTTGAATTCCCAACTAAAGTCTGTGACAATTATAGATCGTTTAATTAATTGTGACAAAGAAAAAGTGAATAAAGTTTAAATTCTAGTTGATGGATTTGTTTTCTTTTTAGGTTAGACAGTTTATTTCAACTTTTTTTGCCAACAAAAAGCAATAGACATACTTAACGCTCAAATGCATGAAATTGTTCCGGTGGGACCCAAGACATTTTGTTTTTTAGTGTGTGTCCGCTGTGGAACTGCAATTTAATTGTTATTTCCTGTACTCTTCTAGTAACATGTGTTTGTACTTTTCCCAAAGTCACAATTGTGTAACCTTTATAGAAAAAAATTATAAGCTTAAAATTAACAAAAATGTCTTGGGTCCTACAGGACCCATTTCATGCAAAAATGTCACAGAAAATTGTTTTTCTTACAAACTACGTTTTGAGGTGCAGCTTATTTCTGACGGTATCATTGTTGACTTTGCATTATACTTTTATAACGTAAAAGTCAATTTCAAGCTTGGAACAAAATTCATTTATGACGTGTAAATGACAGGAACAACCAAACACCGTAGCTTATTTCAGTCTTTTACATTTTGTTTTTACAGATAAAACATTACTATTATTTAGCATGGAAAGGAAAAGATATTCTGCTTCTCAGTCTGCAAACATAATCAGGCACTGGTTAGGGGAGGAAACTGAAGACGACGATAGTAACTGTAGCTTCGCAGAATCAAGTGATGACGAAGTAGATGACATTTTGATTGAAGATGCAGCAGAAACTGACGATAGCAGCTCAAGTAGTGCCGAAGAAAATGATGTTTTTATAAGCTCTGTGGTTTCTACCGCATCAGCTGAATACTTAGGCAAATTAGGGCGTCTTTGGTCAAATACCCCACCACCCACATTTCGTACAAGAGGCAGCAACATATTTACTGTAAGTAACTGGGGAGTTCAGATAAGTCCACAAAACAAAGTAGAATGCTTCGATTCATTCTTTTCACCAGCTATGTTAGACCACATTTTGAAGTATACAAATCAGCATGCTGCTGCTCATTATGCAAGAAAGAAAGTGCAATGGGACCCCACAGATATGGTAGAGCTAAAGACTTTCTTTGATATTTTATACTTGCTTGGGGTAAATAAAGGCTTTTACGAAAGCATCAGAAACTTGTGGAGTAATGGCCCAATGGTAAAATCTTTTTTCAAAGCAACCATGTCTGTCAATAGGTTTGAAAGTATTTGCTACTATTTGATTTTTGATTCAATGGATAGACGAGAAGAGAGAAGAGCTCTAGACAAGTTTGCACCTTTCAGAGAAGTTTGGAACTTTTTCGAGAGTAAATGCAAAAAAAACTACCAACCATCAGCAGAAGTTTGCATCGACAAACAACTCATTGAGCTACTTCTCAAAAAAACTACTTGTGTTGGAACTTTGCAAAAAAAACAAGTCTGACATTCCTGCAGAGTTCCAAGCTAACAAAACATGACCAATTGGATTAACTTTTTTTGGTTTTGATAAAGATACAACAATGGCGTCATTTTTTCCCAAGAAGTTGAAAAGTGTTTTACTTGTTTCCACAATGCACCACAATGACAAGATGGATGATCAAACTGGCAAGCGTGACATCATTTTAAAATTATAATCAAACTAAGCGACCAGTCGATACAGTGGATCAGATGTGTCACAACTACAGCGTGCAGAGGAAGACTAAATGATGGCTTTTGACATATTTCATAAATCTGTTAAATCTTGGTGGACTGAACTCCTACATAAACTACATTACTCGGAATCCGCAATGGTGCCAAAAATTATCTCACAAACGAAGGCAGTTTTTAGAAGATCTGGGCTTAGACTTGGTGAAGTCAATGATGCAAAGAAGAGCAATGTCTTTTGTTGGCCTTACTAAGCCAATACAACAAGCCATGTCTGCTTGTGGCATCACACCAGCAGCTTCTGTTGATTACAGCCAAGATGAGCAAGGTCCAACAAAATCTACGAGAAAGAGATGCTACAGATGCACCATGGATCGAAAGTCTGCTCGGATCTGCACAAAGTGCAAAAAAACTGTTTGTGCCCACCATTCTACCAAGACTGAAAAAATCATATGTCGACCTTCATGTTAGCTACAGGAATTCTGTGTTTTTTCAGGGAATCTGCTCCATTTGCAAGAAATGCAAAAAACTGTTTGTGCGCTGTTTGAACAAAAATGAACAATTTCATGTTGACTTTAATGTCAGTTACGTAAAATCTGTTGTTTCCCTATAATTTTTTTTGTTAAAGTGTTGTGTTTTTATGTAAAAACGATTGGCTTTCCGAGGACCCATTTCATTCAAAAACGTTTGCAAAATATTGTATGCATTTGAGGGTTTAATCTTTTTGCTAATTGGATTTAGCAAACCAAAAATATTCAGAAAAAAATATCAAGTAAGCTAGAAAACGTCAAATTAAAATTGATAAACTTTTTTGAACTGTGCTCACTTCAAGTGCGCTGGCATAGAAGAAGATGATCTTGAATTTGTTTGTGATCTTTGTTAAATGATCAATAAATATTTTATACGCCTACTTGTGAATTAAATTTTCACTATTGTCTTGTACGCTACTGCTGTTTTTAAAGTGGGCTTGAAAGTTACTGGAAATTGTGCTTTTTTTACTGATTTGTTGAGATTGTACGATAAATATTCAAAACATATTCTGTGTCTTTTATCTTGCTTAAATATGTATCTACCTCACGATATTTCTCTAAAAAATACGTTGGGGAAAAATAGACTATCCGGTCCCGATGGTAAATTTTGCCCCTATGAAATATTCATATTTTCATATATAAAGCGAAAAGCGGTTTTTTAAGAGAAAAAAATAAACAGTTATTTTTCACAAAATCTCCAATTTCATTTACTGTATTTCAATTTTTGCTTATTTGATTTATGTTTACGGCCTTGATCTAAACTGGGGGTATAGTTTCTCTTCAAATTTTATCGTAGGAGGTAGAAGCTTTTCAAGTTAAGGGGTCCGTTATGCCTACATTTCCCAAATAGTTTGAATTTGCATTATAAATGCTAAAAATTACAATAAAACAAATTTTTTGTTCTAGAAAATGAGCCAATAAAATATTACCACTTTTTGAATCCTTGCTATTTCCAAAATAACAAGATTTATTTATTCATTTTGTTAAATATCAACAACAAAACACAGAATTCTCATTCCAATGGATGAAAAAATAAATACTATGAATAAGAAAGCGAAGATCGTGGAAGCATAATTTAAATTAAAATTCGTAATCTAGACTCAGCAACGATTCATGATTGACTTCCAGGAAAAAATCTTCCAAGTAAACCGACAATCAGACGTCTTCTGCGTACATTCAAAGAAACAGGAAGTGTGATCAATGCAAATAAAAGATATAGTGGTAGGGCAAGGTATGGGAGAACAGCCATTAACAAAGAAACCATGAGACAACGTCTGGAGGAATCATCAAGAAGATCAACCAGACGTTTATCACAGGAGACTGGTCTCTCAAAGGCCACTGTTAGATGCATACTGAACAAAGATCTTCGTTTCTTTTACTACAGAATTCAGATTTTACAAACTCAGACAGCAACAAATAGAGAAGAGAAACTAACTTTTTGTAGAAACATCTGCCAAAGCATTGAAAACCTTGTGATAAACGTTTGATCGATTCAATTTATTAATTAATAGCTGATCTTTGCATCCATATAAATCCTTGATTAACCTCTCTGTTCTTCTTTTAATATATCATTCTTTATGATATGAGTATATTTTTTTTCAGTTAAAATTGATTATTAATATTAATAATTTTCTGAAACGGATTATTTATAATGTTATGTTATTCATATATTTTTTTCAACTTCATCAATTTGGACTACTATAATAGTTTTTTTATGTTAATTTATCTTATTTTTTATATGATAAATATTTTCTTATTGTTTGATTTATAATTCCTTAAATTTTTTATATATACTGTACTCTTTGCTTTATTTACAATCCCTTTAATTAATATTTGTATAGTTACCAGATGTATTTAAAAAAGATTTCCGGACCTGGTAAGGTTTCCTTTTATAAGTGGTTTTCTTTACTCACCTTGCTCAGTTGAGCTACATTCCTATCTCGACTAGCTGTGCCACCTATCATCATTGCGCAGAATAGTCATGCACTGTGTCACACTTTATAATAATTTTAATCATAACGATGTAGTTATTCCCGTTAAAAGTAATTCGTGATTTTATTATAAGAGAATAATCGCGTCTCTTTGAGCGCTGCTCTCTTGTTATACGATATAACGCCCAATTTGTTGTCTATTGCGTTGCATTTATCCTTTATCTCTTTCGTCGACAAATTGACGTAATATGTTTTTCAAGCTTTACTATAGCTCGCTACTTGTAGAACATTCGCGTATATACTACGTGGTTCTAGCTTAGCGTATTTTCTAGAGAATTATAGAATGTCTAGCGTTTACAAGCGAATTTGAGTCACGTGATATTTTTCTATATAAAGTCGATGCGTAGCGAATTATTATTATTATTATTGTGAGATAATTTGAAGCGACTCGAGGGACGGCTCGAGCAAAAGCGATTTTGTTTGGCCACAGGAGGTGGACCGTTAAATTTTGTATCGGTTGATGATTGTTAAATTTATTTTGCGCCAGAGGTTGGGAGTTGTGTTCTACAGAGGCAGAATTATTTGTGTTGATTGAATCAAACTAAAGTGTTAATTTCGCTTTGCAGTTTGGCAAAGCGTGGATTAGAAGTTTCTTCGGTCGTGATTTTTGTAATAAATTTGTTCTTATTAGAGACAGTGGCCTCTGTTTGTTGTAAAGAAGAGTCTTCAACGAAACCAATCCGAGCTTTCGTTAAACCAACTGTATAAAAGCTTCAGGCTTGTAGCAAGACTACTTCTTGAGTCGGAATAAAATAAAATTTAGACACAGCTTTGTTTCAGCGCAGTTATTTGGGTTACCTAGCTCAACTGGTCCTTTGGGATTCCCGAACAAAATCTGTGACATACTGGTTATACAATCTTTTAATTTATTTGATTATTGTTTTAGTAATATTAAATATATTCTTTTTTTTTTTCTTCATTTTTTTTAATCTCTATATTTATCCTTCTGACTCGCAGGAAAGCGACGGAGGCGCTATACATAGGGTAAGCAATTATCCCGACCTGCTTCCGGAGATGTCAAGATATTGCTGTCCGCTAGTAATTTAATAGAGATATTACTGTAATTTAGAACTGCTTACCAAAACTACCAAGCAGGGGAAAGTGCCCTAAAGTGTCTTTCCCAAGGACACAACAGAATGGCGCAAGTGGGTTTTGAATCGAGACCATGTTGATCATCAGTCCGGTGCTTTAACCACTCGACCACGCTGCCGACCAAAAAAAATTTCTTATATTTTATCTGATTAAGGTGTTTCGGTCATGTTTCTATTGTTTTATACTTCCACTTTCTAGTTATTTTATGCATGTTTTTTTACGTCTGACGTTGTGTTGCTTCTTCCTTTTGATGATCTTTTTAAAATTTATGAATTTTTGTGTTAAACTGTTTAATAGTGATTGAAAATAAAATGAATTGAATAAATATTTTAACGATTTGAATATTCCGAAGACAAACCGATTGCACCTATTACAATCTCCCAACATTGAACATTTCACACGCTCTTTTTTATTACTAACGTCATGAGGCCGTGAGTTCGGGAAATCTTATTTATTGAGTTTGGCAAAAAAACAAGTCGCTTGAGTTCAAGTACAATGAAACGATATTAACTTAAACACATAAAAATTAAAGCCCGTTTTTTTTTTTGTCAAAATTTACTAAGTTGAAAACGTTTTTTGGACGTAACATTTCTTGACAAATCAGATTATTGAATACTTGATAGACAAAACTTTCCAAAACTATTTAAGTGATTTAATTGGTTTTTACGCTAAACAATTTGTAAAAGCTTTAAATAGAACTAGCACAATTTTAAGTAAATTGTATGATGATGGTAAAAATACTTGGTAAAGATATTGGTAGAAATAAAATATTTAGAACTCATTATTTTGAATCGTGAAGTTTGCATAAATATTAGTTAAAGTAGTCTATTTTTCCCACTACAGAGTTTCACTGATTCGTGGTATTTTTGAGTCAAAAAAGCTTTCCTTAACATACTCTCCTGCTGTTTGAGTCAATTATAACTGACGTTATGGTGTACATTTTTACCTCGTTTCATAAAAAACCTATACTCAAATCGCTATTATTTCATTACAACTACCATCGCTCCTCAACCGCTTCTATTTACAAATCACTACCACTTACATTTGTTTTAACTGTTTTCTAAATAAGGTATTAACACACAGTGCACCCTTTTGATCTGTCAATAAACTAAAATATTTAAAGGCATAGACTATGAAGGTTTTATACAATAATTGTATATTCACATTATTACGGTTTTTGATTAACCGTTCCATTTACCAACATAAAAATATTCGTGGTAAACGTGAACGTTTATATTTACTTGAGATTTAATAGTAAGCTATAGGGCTAAGGCGCACAACTAAACTTAATATTCTTACCAGTATCTTATTCGAATCTGATGATCGCAGCAGAAATTAAGGAATAAGTTTTTTTGAAAACTAATTACAAACACTCGGAGCAGAACTCTGTATTTTCAGGTGAAAACAAATTTCTTTCTTACAATGCAAACATTACTTTCTACAAGTCTGAAAAGTGGGACTTCTCAAACTCCCTTCTCTCACAGCAGCGCTTTAAATAAAAATTAAAAATTAAATTAAATTACGACGTCTAAATATATCTAAAAAAAAACAAATAAAAACTTTTTTTGTATCAATTACAAATTACAAATAAATCTTTTAAATCTTCTTGTTCAAACTAATAATTGCAAATAAAAAGCACTTTAGATCCTTTTGTATCAACAACAAGAATTGTTTTCGAGATCAAACAGTCTTTTAAAGACATTCTATTACCGAAATCAATAGAGGCAATTTTAGTCATAATATAAAAGACATAAGAGTATAACGTGTTTAAAAATGTTTGAAAATTCCAATATATTCAGTTGCTATGTCAACTATTGTTCCAAAAAGGAGATGCAATGTTATAATAAAAATTCAATATTTCTTTCTATACTACAAGCTATTGATATGTTTAACACATAAAAACAAATGTCAAATTAAAATCCGCGTATTTCAAAAATTATTAATTATTCTGTATAAATGTACGCAGTTAATTTCACTTCCGTCAAATTTGTTTTATTTATAAACTTGGTTTTACCGTATAAATCTTTGTAAAAATTAAAAAAATATGTTTTAATGCCAAACTTGAATTATACCGATAACACAAACAATAATAATCGTTAAAAATTTAAATGGCTAAGCTATTTTGTTTTCACTACCTTCATGTAAAAAGCATTTTTTTAGACTTTTTTCTATGCAATATAAATGTATATCAACCATAAGCTGTTTTACAAGTTTGTAATTGCAGAATGATTATTGTTTCTGTTTCACATAGATTGGAAAGTTAAGGTAATCGTTTTTGTGATCTTCGAAATTCGGGCAAACATTTTCATAATGTGAGGAATTTTCAGAGTACTCTAAATAAAAAAAATAAAGTAGAAATCAAATTTTAAACTTTTGCCTTCAAATGCTACTGTAAATAATTATTTTTAATTTATAATCTATCAAAAGTGTCTGGTAAAAAAACCCAAAATTTACTATCCTAAATTCTTACAATAAACTTTTAATTTTCACCTTCACCTTTATTTTAAACTTAAATATATTTCATGTAAGAGTTTTTTAAATTTCAAATCACATCCAACTAGTTATGTTGAACTTCTTTTGATCGCTCATATTGTTTGTAAAAAATAACCCTTTTTTATCTTAAGACATCTAGTAAGCCTCCACATTGTATTTTCAATACAAGAAAATTCTTTGCTTTTACTTTATAAACATAAAAATATCTTTGGCTATAGTTCCACAATGTAGACTGATGGATCATTTTTCTAATGCTCAGCAACAGTTCTGGTATATTCCCACCAAAATCACTAACATTCAATTTTATCAGTTAATACTCTTATCTTCCTTTGTCGAAAAATAATTATATCAAAACAAAGTTGTGTAAACCGCTTTTAGCCCAATTTTTGAGCCTGAAAAAATATTTTTCTGAAAAAGAGTTGCTGCCGTCATTAAGTGTTTAGTAAAAGCATTTAAAATTTTACCCAAATTGGCGTAAATTACACCAGATAATGTATTAGCAATAAGTTACTGTTTTTAAATAAACAAAGTATTCTTTTGCAAAATAATATCATAAGGTAACGTTTTTCGAAATAAAAAGCAGAATCAATTAATCAATCTTAAAAATAAACAACAATGTTTGTAATTTGTAAAAAACATTTGTGTCTACACTTTGAACATAAAGTTTGGCCAAAATCCTGTTACAAAATTGTTTTTTTTGCTAATTTAATAGACTGAACAAAAATTCAATATTTAAATTAAATTCACTAAAAAAGTTATTCGATCTTACTTAAGCCTATGTCATTTTTTGAATTTTCTTCAATATGAACTCTGAAAAAATTAAATGAAATGTTTTTTGGTTAGTTTCTGTTTTGTAAATTATGGAACAAACAACGTTAATTAAGCAAAACGTAATATATTGTTTTTTATAAAAACTTAACTTTTTTGCAAACTAAGCTAACTTGGATAGCATATTCTAAACGCAAATAATTATTTATTAAAAAAATTCCTAGCATAAAATAATTTTCAACACAAAATTGTTCCCTAAAACAAGAATTTTTCAAACCAAAAGTTTTCTGTTACGTCTTGATCACTAAGAAATATATAAAATTAAATGTTAAGTGATTAATGAATTTTTTTGAGATAAAACGAATATTTTCTATTTTGGTTTTGTATAATGAACAAAAAAGCTTATACAATATTGTCTCTGAAGTTCTGCAATCAAACAAAAAACTTAAAATTTATAAAAAAAAAACAGATAGAAGAACAGCCAGGCTGAAAATTCGTAGTACGGTTTTTTAAAATCATAAAAAAATTATTTAAAACTACCTTTTTAGCCAACATTTGGTAGTAATACATGCTCCATTTGTTATTTGCCAGTATGTGCTGATTTAAAATTATTTTTTTAGATTGCTGCATCTAAATCTTTTAATGAAGTAACACGCAAGAGCAAGTATCGTTTCGGTAGTCAAGATTAAAGTTGTCTGTGCATAATATTAATGAATTGTAATATTTAGTAAAATCACTCAATAAGCAGGATGATTTTGTTTCAAATTTAATAATAAAGCAAAAACAGAATGTTTAAAACTGTTTAGGGAGACGGGCTTGTGATGAAAACATTTAGTTTAATCAATGGCGCAAATTAACGTGATACTTTTGTAAATTTTAAGTAGATTTCTTAAGTATATGTTTTCAATCCAAAATGTTTTTAATTATACTTACATCTGCAAACTTGGAATGAAAAAAGAAACTTACTCAGTGTCTAAAACGGTATAATTAATTTTTAAAGAAGTAAAGTTGTCACAAATTTTAAGTTTTTAGTTGATCGGTAATTTGAATAAATGCTTACTACTTGTGTCCCATTGTATGTTATTTTTAAGCTACAGCACCAAGTTTCAACTTACAATTGCATAAAAATTTGGTAAATTTACCTGTTAACTTCTTCATCAATAGCAAAATTTTTTTGGTTACTAAAAGTAGTAGTTGTTATCATGTTCTGTCCACAAATCCGCCAAATAAAATAAATAACAATTACAAAAAAGAAAATGTTGGTTGAAATCAATGCCCAAATTGTGATGTTTAAAGATCTGCAAAACAATAATAATTTAAACATAAAATTCAATTTTATTTTGGCTATGATTCATGTTTTTACGCTGACAAAGTTTTGTAGAAATCACAAACCCAAAATTTGTTCACTAAAACCGTATTTGTCAGTTGTCTTTGAGTAATCAAGCTTTTTTTGCATTGCAAGAAAATCTACACTGCCAAATATTCAGAAATAGCCTACATAGAGAAAAAATTGCAATTGAGCAAAAGAGAACATATACTCGTACTATTTATTATTCATAAGATATCCGTTGGTGGGCAAACGTTTTAAATCCGTGAATAATTCTTTAGGTGAAATTCCGAAATGCATTTCTCGAAACCTAGCAAATTTTTTGAGTTCATAACAGTTCTCACACCGTAACTCGAAAACAGTGAAGTTTATTAGATGTTTTTAAAGAAATCAATGGAAAGCAAAGCACAGAATCACGGCAGTCACGGGCGCAGTAACTGAACGGTTACTACAAACAAAAGACATCTTTAACATAATTAAAAAAAAAAAATTCTATGTGACCTTAACCTGGTTATTTTCCGACAAAAGTTCAAAAGCTTATCTTTCTTTACATTAAAATTGAGCCAACATGTATGAAACACGAAATAATTTTTGAAACGACAAGAAGATCATACTCAAACAAATATTATAACTAATGATTAATGCTGACTACAATAAACGCTATTCAGGAAAGTTTCCAACGCAGATTTAAACGCAGGTTGAAGCAAGAAACTTTAAATAGTATTTAACATTGTTAACCGCGGTTTAGATATTTTAAAATTTATTTGAAATGTTGATAAAAGTAATAATAAAAGAAGTCAGAAATTAATTGATGAAAAGCCGTTTTTTAACTATTTTTAAAGTTTGTATAAATGATCTATAATATAAAATAGCTTTAGGAAAGGCATGTTAAACTCGTAGCCTCACGTTTTCATATAAACTTAAGGTACAGTAAATTTAAATTAACATTTGGTTTGATTAATCATGCATAAATATAAAAGGTTTTTGTTAAAATAAAATTAATAAAAAATAATAAAATTAATAAATAAAAAACTAATTAAAACAGGCTTTGCGATTTCATCTTCAAAACTGACAATTGTTATTCATTGAATTTTTAAGTTTTTGGCTGGAATTCAGAAAATTTTAACTGAACACAAAAATTTCGATCAAGATTAATAAAGAGTAAAAAGTTAGAAGGCGGAAAGTTGACAAATCAGATTGATGCGGGAAAAAATGTTGATGATTAGAAGACAAAAAATATTTTTGAAAAAAATTAACCACTTGTTTTTAATAATTTATTGACCACTTGCTCTTACTTGTTTTTTGTTGCACAAATAATATTTGTAGAACAAGGCTCTGAAATTATTTGAGTATATATGCTATCTCCACATGTTAAAGTCCTGTAAATCTTACATTATACAAAAGTCCAAAAACAAATTACAAATCTAAACCAAACTCACATGTGTTTGCTTTTGAGTTTTGTACATGGGTCACACAATGACCACTGCAACCAGTCATTATAGTTAATTTCAAATTGATTTAAATTGTTGCAAAACTGAGTTTTTATTTTTGTTATGAAATCACTGCTATCTGTCAAAATATTATTTTTAAATTGAAAAAAATTCATAATTTAAATTTATTAAGCTAACTTAAGCTGCTTATATATATTAGGTCTATAAAGTCTAAAAAACAAAACCTTTAATTAAACACATTTCGCTTTATTCTGGAAATATTTAAAAGAGAATAATATTAATAAAATCAATCTCTCGGCAAATTTATTTTTTTGTGTTGTTGAACTCTAAGAAATAATACATTACGTTACTTTGCTCTGCCGGACAGTCTTTACACGTAGCTTTTCATTACAGTCAAAGTACCCTATTATAAAATTATAAAAATAGCCTTGAAAGTTTTTCACATTTTGTTGGTCGGTGTTCATTAAGAAAATGCTCAATGATGTCGAGTCAAAGCGATTAAATGATCAAATTTGAGACAACAAAATTTTTTCATTTAACGTTAATTTTATTTGAGCCAACAGACTGTTTCACTTGCCTGGGCTCGTCAGGGGGCGGTTAAAAACCTGAAAAAGACAAAACAAATAAGTAAAATTGCAGTTTATACAAACCGCTTGAATGCCAGCGAAAAGATGTAAAACAACAAGAGAAACTACGGTTGTAATATTGATCAAAGAATAAATTTTATTGCCAAACAAGAAGTTTTTTATGTAGCTTGCTCTTTTGTCTGAAAGTAATGGATAAATTAAAAAAGTTTGCATTAAAAACTGCGTTAAAATTTTATTAAATAGACTGCACTGGAAAATACGATAGAAAGATGCTTAAGAAATGCGTTCAAAAATTACAATTGTCAGGGTACGTGTTAAAATTAAAACAAATACATTTTCTTTACAGGGTATAATCTAAGATTATTCTTAATTGAATAAGTATGTAGTGTAGAGGTGGCTCATTCTATTTTTTGATCAAGAAAGTGGGTAAAGGTGAGATGTAAAATAAGGTAAACCGATTGTGTAAATTAGTAAACATATTTATTAAATTTATTATTTTATTAACTTTAGAAAAATTCACTGTGTGATTCCTTTATTAAAATTTCTTTATATCAATCCAAACTCGAATCGCTCTCCCAATATATAAAATATAACTAATCAAAATGATTTGATCACGCTTATCAAAAAATTCATACAACTTACAAGAGTTTAATAAAATAATTCCGGAACACCAATCAGCCCTTGGAAATAGTGGATACAGGGAAAAACAAACCTACGAAAAATAAAAACTAAAAAAAAACAGATCAATTCAACTCAATCTCAAAAAACGGATCAAAAAACAAATCAATAAAGATTATTTGGTTCAACCTCCCTTTTAATGAAGATATCAACACTAACATTGGAAAAGAGTTCTTCACCATCTTCAACAAGCACTTTCCACCCAGCAACAAATACCAGAAAATTTTTAACAAAAATAACATAAAATTAAGCTATAGTTGCATGCCAAACTTAGATTCTATAATAAATAAGCAAAACACTTCACTTCTGTGCAATTCAGATCACAAAGTACACGCCAAACAATGCAATTGTAAATAAACCAAAAATTGCCTACTTAAGGGAAAATGGCGCAGAAACTACATAGTATACAAAGTTTCTTAAAAACTGGTGAAACGGACAAATTTTATTATGGTAGCTGTGAAACAACATTTAAACTCCGATATAATAACCATTACTAATACTTTAAAGATAACTGAAAAGTTAATTCCACTGAACTATCAAAAGCCGTTTGGAAATTAAAACAATTAGGGCAATCGCCACAAATAAGATGAAAAATGGTACACCATGCAAATCCTTATTAATGTGGTTCAAAAACATACAACTTATGCTTATCAGAAAAATTACAAATATTTCAGGCTGACCTCAAAAAATATTTGTATAAACGCTCTGAGTTGGTCTCAAAATGTCGATGTGGAAATAAATTTAATTTACCAAGTTTTAATCACGCTGACTGTTAATAAATATATTTACTAATTTACACAATCGGTTTACCTTATTTTACATCTCACCTTTACCCACTTTCTTGATCAAAAAAAAAAAATGAACACCTCTACACTACATCCTTATTAAACTAAAAATAATCTTAATTGAAGGCTTTATTTCTAAAAGTACCTAAGTCACATCTTTGAAAAAATAAGATAAGCTGAAAAAATTGCTGGTTTACTCGTCAGAAATATTGTTAAATGTTAATGTTTATTTATATTAAAAACTAATAAAAGAGTTAATTGCTAATGTTAAATTAAAAAATTTTGTTGTCTGAAATTTTATTATACATGTATATGTATACATATATGCATACAACTGCTGGCACGCGTACTGAATTTTAAGGTAGCTGTAGATTAACTGTAACAACCAAGTTAAAAATCCACCTACGCTTTCTCGGGCAACAGTTGCATTTAGGCTAAGCTAAAACTACATAATCCTACCTATTTTTTTGCTATTGATTGAGTATTTTTGTATTATTTTCTTACTTTTATTAGTTATTTACGTAATCAAATTACATCATTTTTCTAAAATCGGATTAATTTGATATGAATGTTTTTATGAGTGAGGGTGTGAGTATAAGCTTTTAAAGCATTCCAGACTTGTTTATTTTCAAAAGATAAAATTACAGTAAATTTTTTTTAATCGGATTACATGTATTTAACAGATGGCCCTCGTAACAGATGGCCCTTGTAACAGATGGCCCAGATCTCTCAAAAAAATCTTTATTAAAATAAAAGTCAGAAAGTTGTAAAACTAAAGATTATAAAGTTTAATTTTAAGTTTTTTATCACTTTAAACTGAAACACTGTTTTATAGCCAATGAGTATTGTTCAATAGAGTGCCGTTCTTGAACAACTACAAAATTCATCACAACAATGTGAAGTAGCTAAAATATTGAAAAATGTCCGGTTTCGATACCAATTTAAAAAACACGAGATCGAGGCGACACCATTTTGAGATCAAAGCTAACACCGCCAGCATAAGATCGAGACCAAGAGGAGACCGAGACAAGACCGAGACGAGACCAATACCAAAAAATGTATGTCTCGGGACCATTGTTTGGTGCTGTACCACCTGGTACCATCTTTGCGAGACAAATTTCAAGACCTTCATTACTACTTATTAGAGTTTTCACCGTTTTCCTATGATTTTTTTAAAAATTTTATTACAGTAACGAACATTTTTTCACTTATTTTAATTAAAAATGATATAACAAGTTTAAAAGCTTAAAACCTGTTGTTGATTGACTAGTTAATGAAGTTGTTTTGCAATCGTTTGCGTTGCAGCTTTTAGTTTTTTTGCGTATAGTTCGATTAGTACTTTCTAAACAACAAAAATATAGACTAAGTGTAATCCAACAAAGTATAATTTTTTGAAAAGAAACACAAACATATTGAGTATTGACTCTCACAAATTACAGAAGGTTAAAAATTTTTCCTTTTAACACTGGAAGGACCAAGCGCGTCAATTGACGCGTTTAAATTTTTGCATGCCAATAAATCGCGCTTTGTGAAGTATTATCGCTTTGTACTTTTTGACTTTTATTCTTTTATTGGTACACACTCTCAGACCCAATTTCGTGACTTGGGGGGCAAAAACTAACAAAAAAACTACTATACTAACTAGAAGAAACAAGCGTGTCAATTGACGCAAGACGCGTTAACACGTCGAAATACCCATACCGACCTGTCATCAACAGTTTCTTGGTAGATACCGTCGTATTCTTTTTTTCTAAAGCAGTTTTTTATGACATCAAAGAGCGTAGGCAGGGTACATTGCTTATGACTTGATAATTGTGTTTTAAATTTACTTATTCCCTATTAAATTAATCTTATCAATCGCTCGTTGTGCTGCTACGTCCAGATCTATGATGTAATTTCAATTCGTTGTCACTCTTTTCTGGTAATTCTTGTCCTCACCGGCTTAGGTAATAAATGTTATGGGAAATTTACGGCGCATGGCGGGAGAAGGGAGGGGGAATTTGACAAACAATACGCAGTAGTTTTTGGTTTCGCCTTAAGTACAAAAAGATCAGGAATAGCCGAGCCTTGTGTAGTGAATATTACTGCCATAAAAGTTAGTATTGTGAGCCATAAAATACAGAAGAGGATAAGCTGTATTTGAGGGCAGGGCTGGGAAGCTAGCTTAATTTGGGAAGGCTCCGGCTCCGACTCTAGCTCCAACTTAATAATACACTTATAAATGTTGGCCAATAAGGGATTACTAGATGATATATCAATCATTAAAAATTCACTAACTAACACTTTGCTGCAACTCAAAGATAAATTATATATTATCCAAGGGCTTAATATTACCCAAGGGTCCAATTGTTAGAGTTACACTTATATATTATCCAAGGGTCCTATCAATTATATATCTCAAACAAAAAAAGACTCGATATATCCAGCACATATACTGTACATACAAAAAAAATCATCTAAGCACAATCATTACCGCAGATGTCAATGCAATTATGGTACCCACCGACTAGGAGAACTGATTAAATAATTGAAATCACGTCACATTAAACACAAACACTCAACACGTCCACCACCAAATCAAACACCATAGCTTACTTAACCAGACATCAGTGCTTCAGCAGACTTGCGTGATTGCACTAACTGGAAGACCATCCCCTCCTTTACATTAGATCATTTATTAATTGTTACTCACCGCCCCAAGTATATATCACAAAACCAAAGAAATTTCATATCACTTCATTAAAACAATAAAAAACAAAATTGGACATCATTTAAACGTCATATTGAAGATCTCATCTTCTACAAACCACATTTCACAAATGTCCATCGGGCTTCCATGGGATAAATAAACATCTTGTCCAGGCGATACTGGATGCCGTTGAACTCTTCATTCTTAAAGAAAATCAAAACAGCACAAATTGTACTCATTTTTCAAGGCATATTCACAAGTTCATTCAACAACGCAATCACACTTGCGAAAGAAAACAGATCACCACAAATCATTACTTCAAAAATCACATTAACAAACAGATACATGACCAAAAAACAAACACCCAAAAATAGTCGTGGTAAAATTTACCTATGGTGGAATTTACGGTGGTAAAATTTACCGGTCACCCCTGAAACACTGCGGGTCACCTTCATCAAATACCTCACAAATATATTCAACATTGCCCCCAAAACTAACACAATATTACATTTTGGAAAAGGTGCCCTAACCATTTTCACTTTAAAACTAAACGGACCACAACATTGGCAAAACATTGACCAAAATCCATATCACTTTTATCAACCATTGCCAAAGCACTAGAGAAAGCGCTATTACCATAAATAACAGAAAACATTCCAATTATTTCTTATTGATATGAATTCAAATATAAACACTCAATATATACTTTTTTGCATAACATTTTCCACCAAATCACAAAAGGCTTTAACAATCCAAGGTAACATCACATTGTAGCAGTAGCTTTGGACATTAGCAAGGCGTTTGATACAGTAAAGAAAAACAAACTTATACTAGCAAACATTTCAAAAACCATCATTAAGTTCATAGCCAACTACATTTAAAAGACAACAAACATGTACTCAACACAATGACACACTCTCAAAATTTAAATAAATCAACATCTGGAGTACCACAAGTTGGAATTCGGTCTCCAACATTACTTAAAATTTACATCTCTGAGATTACTCTCCTCCCAAAAGACGTACAAATCTCAACATAAGCCGATGACATAACAATCACAGCATCTCACACCAATCACCATTTAAGGACCAACAACTCATTTAATCATATTTTTACAAAGTATTACATTTTTTTTTACTTGACTGTGCTGAATATGGCACAACTTTATCACTTAATTTAAACAATCAAACACTATCAACAGCAAAACACCCAAAAACTTTTAAAATTACTTTTCACCCAAAACTAACATTTTCACAATACATAAATCTGACCGTTATTAAAGCACAACAAACGCTTAACTTTCTCAAAGCATTTACTTCAAACAAATGGGGTAAACAAAGCGAACTAATCATTTCTACATTTAAAGCTATCATTCGCCCATATTGTAATATGCAAACGCCATATGAAGCTCTATCATATTAAACACCAACATTAAAAAACTGCAAACCATTCAGAACACAGCTTTGTGCATGGCTACTGGCTGCACACGAAAAACCAACATTCATAGCCTGCATGACAAAACCATTGTCCTACCAATGGGGCACCTATCTCATACTCCATGCTACTCATTCTAAACAAATGACTCAAACACAAACACACACTTTACATAACCTTAATGCATATTTAGATCCACAAATTAATTAACTGGGTTTTAAATGTAAAAAAAATATTGTTAGGAGCTGGATCCAGCAAAAATTTTGTGGCTCCGGCTCCAGCTCCGGGTCCTTTAAAATTGGATGACTCCGTGGCTCCGGCTCCCCAGCCCTGTTTGAGTGCCATCATTGCAGTCATAAAAAAAAGCTTAAGACCACTATGCAAAAGTGACGATTTTCAACATTTAGCATGTGATTGCATCAGCCATATTTTATTATTACATCATAAGTTAGTTTTCTTCGTTGTGTTACATTTCGCGCCAATTCTTACTTCTGTCCACATTTCTTGGTTGATTTGTTTGCTATTTGCTGATTTTTTTGTTGCCTAAAATGGGCAAGAAAAAGTTTCTAAGCGAGGTTCAGAGGGCTCAGATAGTTGCCTTACACGGCCAAAATCTATCTGAAAGGCAAATATCTGCTCAAAGGTGTGCAGAAAGACAGCAGTGCATCAAGCGATTGCGAAGTATCAACAGGATGGCTCCTATACCGATAAGAAAAAGACTGGAAGACCGCTTGTCACCACTGCACGAGAAGACAACGTGATGAGGAGGATAGTTGTGAGGTCACCCACGAGTTCAATGAAGAAAATTAGGGCCGAAATGTTGCGCAGAGGTCGTCGAATTAGTCATATAACCGTTTCCAGGCGTTTATCCAAAGAATTTAATCTGAAGTCATATAAACCGGCCAAAAAACCAAGGCTGACTGCGGCTATGAAAGCCAAGCGTCCACAGTTTGCTAATAATCATCAACATTGGACCGCCGAGCAATGAAAAAAAGTGCTTTTTCCAACGAATCAACCTTCCAACAGTTTGTGGTTTGAAAGAGGCACGTCCGTAGACCAACTGGAAAACGTTTTGATGAGATATACACCATAACAACAGTGAAACACCCTCCTAGTCAGATGGTTTGGGGGCTATGTCCAGAAATGGCGTCGCTGCTCTCAGTTTCCTGCCTCTAGGAACCACTATGAATGGGCCAAAATACGTGCAAATGCTCTCAAAGAAGCTAAAACTTCACCTGCAGTTCACACTTGTCAAATATTTATGCAGGATGGCGCCCCTGGCCACCGTTTCAAAGCTGCAAAAATTTTCTGGATAGCAACAACATCGACCTTCTCGAGTGTCTAGGAAACAGTCCGGATTTAAATCCCATCGAGAATTTGTGGACCAACATAAAAAATAAAGTGTTGGAAAAGCAACCATTAAGTGGCGCAGAGTTGGTAAAAGCAATAAAGGAAGTCTGTTTAAAAGAAATATTCAAGGAGTACTGCCAAAGTTTGATCGAAAGTATGCCAAGAAGAATCAAAGCTGTGATCAAAAACAGAGGAGTCCACACAAAATATTGAGAATCGGAACATTTTTTTGTATACGATTGTTTAGACTGTATCGTACCGTCTTCCATGTGTTTATGATTGATTAGGTGCAAAATAAAACAATTTGCCAAATTTAAATAAAGTGTTATACTACCTTGTGCTTAGAAAGTCGTAATAATTTCAAGTGGTCTTAAACTTTTGTTCATGACTGTATTACCTTGACTAGGCTACATCTCAGTCAGGGAGATCTAGATAGATTATTCTTGAAATTGATATGTTAATTCTTAGCACCACAGGAGTAGCAAGTTTGAAATAATTTGTGCAACGAGCATTCTGCGTAGTACAGTGCTCTTTAACAGGGGTTCCGCAAAACATTGAATAGGGTTCCGTAAGTTTTAAAGGTTCCGCCAGAGCTCCTTGTTTTGTAAGGAAAATGATTTCTTACTTCAGTACGTTGATGCGTCATTATTAAATTGTTTCTTTAGATCACCATCACCATGCCGCATTTAAACTCCAAGTAGGCAAGTTAGTTAAATAAGAGGTTGAGTGCAGTTTATAGCCGAAAATATTGATAGTTGTTGCGTAACGGCGCAATTTAATGTTCATTGTTATGAGGTTAACAAGAACGTTATTCAAAAAAAATAAATGTTATTGTTGCATCACAGCTATGCATGATGCTGCCGTTTACAGTAGTTAAGTAGACAATGAATAGAGAATAGAATAACAGACTACAGCAGAGCTGCTGTTCAGCCTTTATGGGAATAAAGTAAAAGTAGTGCGAAAAACCAACTTTTTACTATTAGCCAGGTCAGATGAAGCAAAGTAGCATATTTTCTTATGTGAAGCGAAATAGTAATAGCAGCGAAAGTGTGGAAAGTATTGAGCAAGAGGCACCTCCTTCCAAGCGGGCCAATTGTAATGAAACCGCCAAAGTTAGAAAATGGGATGAAACATATTTAAAATACGGGTTTTCTTTGCCGGATGACCAAATTCCTAATGTAGTTCCTCAGCCCAAATGTCTGATTTGCTGTAAGAGACTTTCTAATTCTGCCCTGGTTCCAGCTAAGTTACAAAGGCACTTGGAAGCCAATCATGCTGCGTACGAGACAAAGACTATTTCATTCTTTAAACATATAAAAAGCAGCGTATGCAAGCAGAAAGATTTGTTCTTAGGAGCAGTTAAAACTGATCGAGATTTGTTGTTGACTTTATATCAACTGTCGCATCATATTCTTAAAACAAAGAAACCTTTTACTTTGGGTGAGGAAGTTATTAAACCAGCGTTGCAAATTGCGGCAGAGCAAAAACAAGATACTGAACGAAGAAAAGACTAGACAAAGAAACTGAACGCACGTTTCAAAACATACCTCTTTCCGATACCACTGTAAGCAGAAGAGGATTTCATATGGTCGAAGATTTGTTGGAACAACTTTTGTGCAAAATCGGAAAAGTTCCTAGTTATGGACTGCAACTGGATGAATCAACTGATATTGGGAGAAGTGCAAAACTGCTTGTGTTTATAAGAATTCCTGATACTGATTCATATAATATTGTTGATGAATATTTGTGCTGCCTAGACTTGGAAGTGAACACAAGTGCTGAACAAGTGTTCAGTAAACTCAACAAATTTATGATTGAAAAGCAAATTCCATTGGAAAAATGTTGTTCTCTAACTACCGATGGAGCAGCTGTGATGACTGGACGCTTTTCGGGAGTTGGTGTTTGTGTCAAGGCAGTGACTATAAACTGTATATTGCATTATTCATCAATCATCATGAAGCTCTAGCTGTAAAACCGCTTAGTTCTGATAAGCAGAGAAAAACAAAACTAGAAAGTGTTTTGAATATTGTTGTGAAAACTGTGAATTACATAAAATGTGGTGGTAAAGGCAAATCTGATAGGGTTTTTCAAAAACTGTGTGAAGAAATGGATTCTGAGAATGCCACTGTTCTGCTACATACAAAGGTGCGCTGGCTTTCTTGTGGCAAAATTTTGACTCGTGTGTTCAAATTAAGACGGGAAATATCAGTTTTTCTTGCAGAGAAAAATCATGAAAATGCAACGAATTTTCGTGACCATGAATGGGTTTCCAAATTGGCATATCTGGTTTCAGTATTTCAATGTGTTGTCCATACTCAACACCAGTCTTCGAGGAAAAAGTTCAGATACATTTTCCCAAGTTGGAAAAATTGATGCTTTAAAAAAAAATTGACTGCTGGGCCAATAAAGTATCAAAAAATAATTTTTATCCTTTTCAGTTTTTTTGAATAAATTTCTGAGCGAGGACTCCAAAGTTGAGGATACAGCTGAAATAAAAGAATTGTTGTTGGAACATTTGAAACTATTGAAGAAAAATTATAGTAGGTATTTTCCTGAAGAAGAATCTGAGGCTTTCCGTTTGCTGAAGTGGGTAGTTAATCCTTTTATTTTGACTTTATCAGAACAAGAAGAACTTCTGGACATCTGTAATGATATCAATTTGTAGAAAATCTTTTAAAAAAATGTAAAGGAATATTTTTGGATTTTTCTGTGCCAAGAGGAACAACAATTGCAAAGGAAGCACTGAAACGTTTGTGTCAATTTCCCAATACTTATTTGTGTGAAACAGCATTTTCTGTTTTGACCGCTATCAAGAACAAAAACAGAAGTTGTTTGAAGAGTGTAGATTTGTGTATGAGGAATGCACTGAGCAACGAGCAGCCACGATTTACAAAGATTGTAAAAACAATTCAAGAACAATCTAGTCATTAAATGTCTTGCTTTTTAACTTCTGTAATAACTGTTTGTTTGTTGAAGTGTCTAATAATAAAACATTTGTTTTTTTTATTTGTTACTCGTATTTTTTTAACTTTTTGTTAATGGGGGTTCCATGACAAACGTGAAAGTGCTCAGGGGTTCCAAGATAACAAAAAGGTTGAAGAGCACTGGCGTAGTATCTAACGGTGGGTTGTTTTTCACAGGTCAAAAGCCAAGTAAATTACTGATATAGTATTTTATTTGCGTGTAAAATGTCTCAAAGGTTTGCTGCTGATCAAGCGTTGCAATTATTGCAAAGTATTGCTTTAGAATCTTCTGATGGTGAGTACTTAGATTCCGTATCTGATGAAGTCTGCAATGTAATGTAGAATATTTAAAATAAGGAGGATTCTTCTGATTTGGAAAACAAATATGCAGACCAAGAAGCACCAACCAACACAGATGATGGGGCGCGTGCTCAAAGCAGCAGTGATAGTAATGAACAAATCCTTTTGCGCAAAGACGGATTTCACTTTCGGCTCTCAGTTCGCTCCCAAGTCACTGCCGGACGACTAAAGCAGCACAATATTGTCAGAAGCCATGCAGGACTTACATCATATTTTACATCCCGCATCATACGCGGAAGCCCTCTTTCTTTGTTTCGCATACTTTTTAATGATTTCATGCGGAGGAATATTCAGAAGTGCTCTAATGCAGAGGCACATCGTCCTACTGAATACATCGTCCAACAACTATGCAGTTACGTTAGATAAACAGGAAAAATTTTTAGGACTCAATGTGGCAAGTGGTCTAGTTGGTAAAAGAACTTTGTCTATAAGAAGTATGTGGGATAAATCTCGGGGATGCCCTTTATTCAACATTACTATGCCACATTAAAGATTCTTGGAAATCATGAAATACTTCAGGTTTGATTTGAAAACTGAAAAAAGAAGGAATTTGGAAAAGAACAAATTTTGCTTGGCATCTTTGCTATGGAATAGGTTTATAAAGAATTGCCAAAAGGCCTACTATCCCAACGTGAATATAACCATTGATGAGCAACTGATCCAGATGGCAGGTGCTTTCTTTTAGCATGGGATGTGAGTACCAGGCCTGTTATTTGTTATTGCTCTCAAACATGACAAGCCGAAACCAAACCTGCCAAAACGGAAGAGTATTCACCCATAACGATGTTCAGCGAGGGTCTGCTGATCGGAAAACGGCTTTTTCAGGACGGGGCAATGCCTGGATAAAACTGCTTTTTTTAGGGCATATTGCCAACAAATTCTGAAGACCCACAATTCTTCAGCTGAACATCGAAGGCCTCACTGCAAGCAAGATTGACGTTCTTCATTACCTCACTATGCAGTTTGAGGCACTCGTCATCCTTCTACAGGAGACCCACTGCACTGATGCAGAGAAGTTGGTACTTCCAAGCTACCGACTATCTGGGTCTTCTTTAAGCAGGAAGCGTGACATTGTCACGTTTGTCCACGAGCAACTAAGGTACACGCTTTTGGACCAATCTCCACCAACATCGGAGATCGAGTGGTTGTGTGTGGACTTTGATGGTTATAAAATAGTTAACGTCAACAAACCACTACCAACAAGATTGCGATTTCTGGATCTCCCAGGGTTTTCTCAGCCATGTCTTTATGATTTTAATTGTCGTCATGATAATTGGGGTTACGATGATAACAGTCCGGACGGTGAGTGCTTGGCTGGCTGGGCAAGTACGTATTAATTACCTTGCCCTCTTATACAACACCAAGGACGCCGCCAGTTTTTCGCTAGCATACTTCCAAAAAGTTGCTTACCGGATAGATGTGTCCTTGAAAAGTTTCCCATGTCACAACATCAACTTTCGTTTATTACACCACCAAGGTTTGCTATGGCAGTGCCAAGCATACCTTTTAAGCGATGAAACTTCCGCAAGCCAAACGGAGTTACTACAGTGCTTTAATCAATAAATTTGCAAAGACTTTGTTGCCGCCTGATTCACTTGATGTGGATGCGGCTTACCAGGTTTTGTCATCACTCACGTTTTGTCATCAACTAATGGCATTGCGAAAAAACTATTCTCGCGCGTCACACTGCTGAGGCGATTTGTAGGCTCAAGATGGGTTGCTGGTGCCAAAACACTACACATAGCCACCTTATCTTTGGTATATTCAACAGCTGAGTACTGCGCACCAGTCTGGTGTTGCAGCGCTCATACTCGTATTATCAATGTCTTGAACGACGCCTTGCGCACATTCACTGGTTGCCTGCGTCCCACTCCACTGGACCAACTTACCATGCTTTCAGGCATCCAGCCAGCTGAAGTTCGCCGACTGGGAGCGAGGCTCTCCTTGACCCATCGTGGATCTCTGGACCCCAATCATATCCTGTATGGTCTTAAAGTGGGTCCTCAGATGCTCGCCAAGTGAGACTAACATTTAGACGCCCATTTGTGCCAACCGCGCTGAATCTTTTGGATAACTTTGCCTGAATTGGTATCCGCGCTTCCGAGACGAAAAATCATAAATGGAAAGCGGAGTACTGTGAAGGTGCTTCCAGGTTCCGTGTTTTTGTTCCCAGGACTGGTGCTAGGCCTGTTGGGATGGGTTTGTCCCGAGCAGCTTAATTGGTTAAGCTTAACCGCTTGAAAACTGGTGTTGGGCGATTCCATTCGTCCATGCACAAATGGTGTCTCGCTCTTTCATCCAATTACAAGTGTGGTGCCGCTGAACGAACCGCAGACCACGTTCTAATAGCGTGCCCTATACATCGGACACCACATGGAACACGAGGTCTGACAGTTTTGGATGACGAAACTCGATGCTGGCTCAACATCATTACTGCCAGCATCTGATCCGGTATGATAGTACAGCAGGCTAAGGTAGTAAAAGGATAAACTCTCGGCCCCAGTCCTGTTTGTGTCTGACCTGGAATGAATACCCTTCAAACGACGACGACGACGACGAGCAACTGCTTCCTTCCAGGTGACAGTTTTTCAGTATATGTCAAAAAATTCCGATAAGTTTGGCATAAAGTTTTGGATGGCCGTCGATGTAGTGAGCAAGTATCAACACAACAAATTTCCTTATTGTGGGAAGAACTTAACGAGAAGTGGAGATGCCAGCTTGCCAACGGATGTAGTGATGAAGCTAATGAGTCTTTTATTCAGGCAAGGTTTCAATGTCATGTATGACAATTACTTCACTTTCTTAGACCTTTGATTGAGATTCGTAAAACGGCAGTGCAATTTGGTGGGGACAATTTGAGCAAACCGAAGAGAAATTCCAGACTTGTTAAAAAAGGAGTGTATGTTGTATGACACCATGGTTGCACATTCCACAGGGAACACTACAGCGACTCTAACTTTTTCTCGTGCTAACAGTCAAGCTCTGTAAACATTCTGAGCACCCTACATAAAGACATTGTCATTTCAGAGCACAATAGTCCGAAGCGTAAGCCTAAAACTGTGCTTTTTTATAACCAGAAGAAGGTCGGTGTGGATGTTTTGGATCAAATATCCAGACTGTATTCAGTAAAAGCTGCTAGCAGAAGATGGGCAGTACATATCTTTTATGATGTCATTGACATGGCTCTAATAAACAGCGAGATGGGACAATTTGGGAAAGCCGTTTTGGCGCGGCCGTTTTGGCGCCAGTCATTGTGGCAATGTGTCGTTTTCTTATTTGAAAAATCTTGAAAATTTTAGGGTTTAGAGTTTAGGGATTTGGTTAGGGTTAGGGTGATTGATTATACTGTTAATTCAAATCTTCCAGTTAGTTTTAAATAGACTGGCGCCAAAACGGCCGCACCAAAACGCCACGCGAAAACGGCTTTGCCAAATACAGTGGTCCCCTACCTCAGGGGTTCTCAAACTTTTATTGTTATGGAGCTCATGAAGAGGTTGACCATTATTTACGGAGCCCCACAATAAATTTATCAAAATAAAAACAAAAAAAACACATTATTACTTACCATAGCCGTACCAGCCCAAAAAAATTTGGGGGCAATGAAGTTTTGCCCAAATTTTGTGACGTTTTCCCAAATCATGAATTTATAGTACATTTCGGATATGACAAAATTGTCTGAGATTCTCAGACAAAAAGTCAATTTTGTCCTAAAATCATGGTGATCTCTAAAAAAAAAAAGGTCTTCACCAGTGGTGGATATTCCAATTTAGGGGCCCGAGGCAAGAATTTTTAAAAATTGATGCTGTCTGAGAAAAAAAAGAGGTCTGATCTCGGCTTGCATATTTTTCTCCCAAAATCAAAGTATTCTCTAAAAAAAAAAAAAAAAGGTCTTTACTTCGATTTTATCTCTGATTTCCCTCTTTTTCTCCCAAAATCAAGGTGTTTTCTAAAAAAAAAAAAAAAAAGGTCTTCACTCCGAATCGTCAATATTCAAATTGCGGATTAATTGAAGTTACTTGTAGGTTGTTATTGCTTCTTTGGACAGTTGCAAAATTAGCCAAGTCAGTATTTTAATAAGTAAACGAATAGCTCGCGGAGCCCCTAGGTTTCTCTCGCGGAGCACTTTGAGAACCAATGCATTAATGCATATATTCAATTCGTGATAGGCAAGGTTTTTTGTAAATACAGCGAACATGTTCAAAAAAGTGCTTCAAAAAGTCCAAATATTGTTCTTCTGTCATTTATCTAGATGGATTCGCACCTCTTTTGCTTTTAGGTGACGCTCCATTAATAAAATGCCTTTGAAATTTTACTCGGGGAAAAACAAAGTAAGAAGAAATAGAATTTCTACTTGCTGATATGGTGCCTACTATAGTAATAAGTGTGCCTCGCTCAATAAAATTCCTTAAGAATTTTAAAACCTAAAGAACTAATTTTGTAAAAATAAACAGGTTTCGCAATTCTAATGTTAAAGAAAACCAAAATATTGCAAGTTTTTTATAAACAAAGCATTTTTTGTTCGCAGCGTGGTCGAGTGGTTAAAGTGTTTGAATTGTAATCAACATGGCCTCGGTTCAAAACTTCTCGTGCCATTTTGCTATGTCCTTAGGAAAGACACTTTACGGCAATTCCCCTTCTTGGCGGTCTAGGCAAGCAATTTAAAATTTTAATAATATTTCTATAAGTCTAAAAAAACCAAAATAACAAATTCAACTGCACAACAATATCTTGGCATCTTCGGAAGCAGGTTGGAGTAATTGCTTGTCATATGTATTAGCGCCTCCCACACTTCCTGCTAGTCAGCGGTATAAATACTGAGATACAATAAAAAAACTATTTTTTAACTTGAAAAGAATGAACTGTAATAAATTGCTTGCAATTGCTTTTTTTAATTGACTAAAGTACTCTTTTGTTTTGTTATTAAATAAAATAGTACTAACATTACTTTAAAATATCAGTGCCTCACCAACCACGAGCTTCACGGCACGTCACTGTATATGATTATATTATAATCGATCACTTGATATGTGGATATTAGGTGACCATAGTTTCAAATTTATTTATTTTTTGTTGCTGTAAGCCAGCTGCTCTCAAATTTTTTGGTTTACGGCACACTAACTATTTATAACTTTTTTCGCTGCACACTTGATATATGTAAACTAAAAAAAAAAGCTGATTAAAGAAGTTAAGGCTCGGTTGTTATAAATTTTTGCTTTGATTTTCGTCTAAGCTGAAAATCTGTATTTGCAGAATAAAAAGATTGTTTCAATGACTTTTTGCTAATCAACGATAAGATTTTTAGACCAAAAAATATTGAAGTTTTATAGAAAAAATGTTGATTCGAGAAAGGGGTCCTCTTGCAAATTAATAACTACATTTCTTCTTTGACCTATAGGTTATTTTTTTATTGCTTTCGTAAAGATTAATCACTCATATTGTCGGTTAAAAAGAAGTAATATTGGAGTAGCAGCTGCAGTCGGAAAAGATTATCAGTCAATTTTAGAAAGATTCATTAACAGATTTTCTTTAAAACTTGTTCATTCATAAAATCAACTTTTTATCGATAGAATTTAATTTTGCTGTTACCGCAGCGATTATATTTGCTGATGGTTTATCAGACAAAGACGAAAGAAACGTTACTGCAGCCACCAATAATCATCATGAAAGCTTCACTAAGCATTTCAAAATTTTCTTTTGCGAAAGCAAAAAGCTAAAATTTTTGACCACAATAGCACAAGTTACCATAGTCACAATATTAAATTTTTTTTAATTTTCTCAAGCCGACAATACACATTAGCTACGCACATTTACATTTACTATGATGCAAAACAGACGTAAATCGATTTAATAATGAGTTTTTATAATTTATTTTAATTTAATATTTTAACATGTTTTTTTCGACAAACCAAAGCAATAAAAACACCGATGCCAAATGTAACTTTACAAAATTTAAGAAAACGAAAGCTTCTTAAAATTGAAACGATCTAAGGCAGTGGTTCCTAACTGGTGGAAAATTTTCCACTGGTGGGAAATTCTTCCTGGTCCGATGCAGTGGAAATCACAACATTATTTAACGAAGCCAATCTGATTATACAGTATAGTGGCAAAATTATTTTTTTTGACTATCATTTACCAGTCCAAAATATATTTTTGCAATTATTATGTTTATTTTAAAATTCTTAATGAAAAAAACGACGGTTTTACTTTTTTTAGATATTTTTCATTTCAATAATTATCTTCCTGCCTCACCAGAAAGCGCCAAAAGCGCTATATTAGGGCGACGTCAAAGGATTACCCAAACAGGCCAATCTGCTTCCGGACTTATCAAGACATTAGTTTACTTCCCAATTGAGATTTTTATTTGTTATTAGAGTTTTTATTTTGATATAAGATACGACTGAAATTTTGGAGTTGCTTACTAAGACCTTCAAGCAGAGGAAAGCGCTGCAAAGTATTTTTCCGAAAGCCATAACAGAATGACGCGAGTAGGTTTAAAAACGCGACTGTGTTGTTTGCGTGCACCATCATGTCATTTTTAGTTGCTTGACCACACATTCGACCGATGTTAAAAGTAGCCACGGTTGCTAAAGTAGGTAGTTAGAGTAACGGTTAAGAAAAGCAATATGTAAAAAAGTTGATTTTAGTTAATTAAAGTTAAATTGCAGTTAGATTTCAGTAAAAATTAAGTTGTGTTATTTGGTAAAAACAAGGAAGTGAGAAATGGCTCCGAACATACAATTTTTAGCGTAAAAAGTGCCAGCCTGCTTTTTAAAAGTCATAATTTTTTGTTGACATCCAGTATGAAACAAAAATGTGTAATTACTTGCACTGCCCGCTTTTAACGGTAAATCCTTACATAAAGATCTTCACAAAGAGAAACCAACCGCAAAAATTAAATTAAAACAAGTACTTTACTTTTGCTGTTGATGCCATAAATTGCACTGTAAATAAATGAAATCTTTTTAATTGTTATATTTGTTAAGCGAATCCTATAAGATAATGGTCACCATAGGGTAAATTGCGTCTCATAAAATACAGTCTTTTAAAATATAATCTCATGAAATATAGAGGGCAATTCGAGCTTGATCATTGGACTAAGTGAAAAACGTAACCGAAAAGTTAAGAACCGCTTATATAAAGACTCATGCTTTTTAAAAAGTTTCGCAACACACTTGAAAATCTATCACGAGATACAGTTTGAGAATCATTGCTGTAAGCCATTAAGGTGTAATTTTTCAATTTTTAAACACGGTATTAAATACGTTATAATGTAAACGAAAAATAGTTTAAAAGTATTTGAGTTGTTATTTCTAATTACATCAATTAATTTGCGCTGAAACGAGTACTTGTACTAGCAAGAGTTGTACATCTATAAGGGGTACAACTTTTTTAGAACATCATATTCCTGTATCATAATTTGATAAACTTTTATGAAAGATTAAAAAAATCCAATTTTTGGTTTATTTGATGTAAAAACCTCACGCACAAAGGCATTTTAAATAATTTAATTAACAGTATTTTCACCAGTTCTTGAAATCACACAAAGCCTTTTGCAGTTTGAATAAAAACTACCAAGACTCATATTTATAGCAATATTAAGGTTCAGAAAACAAATAAAAAAGTCAATTAGTCAAATTAATGTTATTGGATTGGATAAATCTCAGGGAGAGATTGTCCTAGTTTCTGCAGGATGCCTGCAACTCCTGCATTACCTTTATTGTACGCTTGCAGCATTGGTTGCTTCTTGCAATATCGAAGGATGATTCATCTCTTTTCCAATGGTATTTTAAGTATTTGAAACCTTTTGGGTATCCATCCAGAGTATTTGATAGTTTATCAAAATTTTCATTGTGGAACAATTGGTTGCTAAACCAATGGTGAACCCATAAGTAAGAAATAAATAAACAGATTTTACAAAGCCTGATTCGAGTTTAAGGCATCAGAATGAATGCAAGAGAGCGAGGATGGCACAAGAGTTTCAGCGTTTATTGCTGATGTTAAAAATCTGCTGAAAATTTACAAAGGGGACTTTATTTTTCTTAATAAGTGACGAAAGACACGTGAAGGTAGTACAGAAATTTTATATTGTCTCTCCAACCGCCTATTTTCTTGATCTTAGCTTTTTTATTGCTGAAAGCTTTCTTCAGATGATCATACTTGCTTGTCAAATCCTTCACAAAGAAGTAATCAATGTCAGGGGATTTGGTCTAGCCGTGCAGCTCATTGTTCATAACTAGGCGAAGAATGCAATCAAGTACATGATGCTGGCAACTGATAAACTTGGGTCTGGGGCTCCCATTCTTTTTGAATATCTGCTGCAGCCGAATGACCATCTGGTTTTCTTTCCAGTATTGAAGCTTGTCGAGTCAGCAATGAGCATCAAAATTGATCCCCACAAGCTAAACTCATCGAAGACACCCTGGACCTTTTTGCAATGGTTGCAGCTGTATCATTCTTCAATTGAAGCACAATAAATTTGAATTTTTTTGCTTTATTTTTTAGGACAACTGGATATTTAGTGCCTTGTATTCGTTTACCATCGAAGTGTAAACTCCACTTCTCGCAATGAAGTGTGCTAATCAAGTGCTGTTTCACTTCAGTCGCCCTCTTGAAGAGAGCCTTATAGTTTCCTTGCTGACTTGGGGTTGGTATTTCAATGCCTTCACCAGAAAGCTGACGGCACAGACTTGCTGTTCTATAGGTCGATAGCTTTGAGCTTATAAAAAGTCGCCTTGTGACATTGGTGGGGTTATGCTTTGTGGTGCTTGTTGATGGTGCAGCCTCGTCTTCCCAATAACTGTCTTTACTGGTATCACATGAGTTTGTGCTGTTCTCAGAAGAATCTGATGCTACTGAGATGCTTGCAGTTGCCAAATTTGATACATTTGCTTTCAGTGTCTTCCTTCGCTTGGATGGGTGGATAATCTGAGTACTAGCACGTTTGTCAGTGGAATAACCAACCTGGCCTTTGCTCTAAATTTACCGTTTGTATGGGTTCTTATCCTCTTTGCAAACCCATTCGCCTTTCACCTTTGTCACGTCGGACAGTTTATTCAATGACTCAAAGTCATCCTTCTTTCTACAATAGTCGTACTCCAGCAAGAGCTTTTCAAGTTTTGCAGAAATGGCTTGATCCGATACAGGGGAAGTTCAATTTTATGCTCCATAATGCTTTCATCTCTACAGCAATCATACTGATCCTCTCCTTCTGTTTTTTGGTGGTAGATTGAAAGTATCTGAAACGTCCAATCAGGTGGCTTTTCAGGGGCATGCGGTCCCGGTCACTCAGGGGTTCTTCGTAGATTGCAACATTGCCTCTTTTTAATGGTGCGTGAAACTGGACCAAGTCTTTTCTTTAGGTTTCCTTGTTCTTCTTTGTGGTACATGAAATTTTTTTGGACATGTTAAATTAAATAAAATGCTTCGAAGTTTAGAATAAAACAATCCTTCAAGAAATTCACAATTCCATGCTTTTAAAATTAAATACAAAAAATTCTCTATTTTCAAAATCAATAAATTTAGGTACAGGAACAAACATTAGCCATCAATGCAAATTTTTTATAAGTGAGGTTTTTAATATTAGTGAGACATAGGACCGACTAACCAATTCTAAAGAAAACTTGTGCGCTTGTCTCAAGTCAATGATACTGGTTTATGATATCACCATTGCCTTCGAAGAAAGTAATAGTTTATGATGTCATCATTACCTTCGTAGACCACGTTTTATACATCAGGCCCCTCACAGAGCCCCAGGTTTTGACGGTTTCGGATGACAAAGCCCGATGCTGGTTTAACAACATCACTGCCAGCATCTGATCCGGAAAATGCAGCAGCCTGGGTGTTACGGCAAGTACTCGAGTTTCGAACCCGGGTTTATTTTCTGGCTGTAATTTACTTAATTTTTGTTTTTGACATTTAATTTGATTCACTTCATTTTTTTCACGGCGCTCGCTTGCTAATTGATTGTTGCTTTGAGCCGACATTTTCCATTATCTCACTACTAATTGATTGTTGCTTTGAGCGGACATTTTCCATTATCTCAGCGCGCTCGATTGCTAATTGATTGTTACCTCGAGCTGAGTTGGGTGTAATTTGTGTAGAAACCCTTAGTTTTGCTACTTCAGCCTTTGTGGAGCGGTCGTAGATTTACTGTTTGAAATACTGTTAGACGCCGTTGGGAGTGCTGTTGAGGCTTTTGAGCTGTTTATAATACTGTTGAAGATACTGTTTGATATTGTTAGTTTTGTCGGTCTGCTCCGTGTCAGTCTACAGTTGGTGAGTGTTTATAAGTCTTTCTTTTGCATTAGTTATTTATGTTTACGTTTATTTATAGAAAACCGTCCGACTGTATTATTTCGTCCAATCATCCAAATCGTTCGTCCGTACTATTTCGTCCGACTCTATTATTTCCTCCGATCGTCCAATCTTCCATTTAACGTCCAATTTAGTTCGTCTTATTTCGCATTGTTTTTATATCTTAATACAAATTTAATTCAAATCAAGGACGCGTACATTTCCGGAGACAGCCACACGGAGTTTAAGACCGCGAAGAACTTACTGTAACACTGGGGTTGTAAAAGGATAAACCCTCGGCTCTAGCACTGCTTGTTTCTGGACTGGAATGGGTACCTTTTCAAACGACTACGACGACGTTATCCACAAAGAGAAAAAGATTTTAAAGCAGGTTCTGTTTGTAGAGATTCTTTGATGAATTTCCGTAGTTTCAATTGAAAAAATTTTTTTATAATTTACAAGGTCTTGTCGTTCTTCAATAATCCTATTTTGCCCTTCATTTTAAATTCCATTTTTGCCACAAAAAACCAGTACAGATTTAATTTTATTATCCACAATTATATACAGCCGCACTAATCCATTGATTTTATTGATTCATTAATTGAAATGCTTCAATTCTGATATGAACAGATTAGATCAATGGTTGTATATAATAGTGGTATGGTTAAAAATGAATACTCTCTCCCTAAATTGTAGTTTTATTATTTGCACAGAAGCACTGCATTTTGTAATTGAGTGTTTGGAAAAAACATTTTCTCAGCTTTTTTTAAGTTATCTAAGTTTGCAAACCAGTATTAATGAAAGTGAAACTTTAAAATCTCACCGGAAAACGTTAAAAATAAATAAAACTTTTAGTTAAGCCTAATTTATTCGCTTATTAAAAAAGAGATGTTTAGCTTTCTTTTGGCCACTCTCGTTTTAAGATACGAATCTTGGTAATCAGTGAGCCATGAATATGTATAAGCTTTAGAAGCATTACCAGACTTCTATGTTGTCGAAAGGATAAATAAAAATTAAGTATTTTTGCAATTTGATTAGCTTGTCACAGTTGACCCAGATAACAACAAAAGCTTAAAGACGTAAGAAAGATGCAAGACTAAAAGAGTAAAGAAGTTTGAACTTTTAGTTTTTTACTTCAAATTGCATCAATGCTGGTCGAATGAGTGTGGCTCCAACTTAATATGACAAAATTATCACCAACACATCAACTAATAAAAAATGTCTAGACTCGATATTGTAATGAAATAATTTGTTGATTGCTTATTTGAGAATTCAAAACCAGATTAATATTTTTTGTGCTTTAAAGCGTTAATTGATCGATCTTGATCTGTAATTTAATAGAAGTTTTATGCTAGTAGCCAGAAACTTTTGATGTTAAAACTTTTTCTGTTTAGTGTTCTTCAATAATGTTCTTCAATCGATCTTTGTATGTAGTTTAAAGTAACTATAATTGCTTTGCGTGTTTTTTATTTCTAAGTGCCTCTTGTAGCAATTAATTGGATAGCCCAAGTATTTTCACACGAAATACAACTTTAATTATTATCGGAGTTATAGAATTTAGTTCAAAACGTTGGATTTAACTTTCACATGCTCTATTTTTATGCAATTTCGAAATTCACATCCTGCCGTTCCATATCGTATGATCACGTGGTAATACGCCCACTTGTATACAGCGACGTGGCTTAGTCACAAATTGAAATAAAATGAGTTGCTCTCCGGCAGATATCGGTTAGATAAGTTAACTTCTGTCATGATAATGCTATACTAAATTGTTTCTATTATTGTAATTATTTGTTTTAATTTTTATTTTGTTTTTAATTCTATTTGAATAAGTGGTTAACCTTCTGATTTTGGATTGCTGCAATTAAACTTGAACATAACGCACCTAACCACGACACTCTAATGTTTTTGTTAATTAAAATCACGATTCCAGTGGTACTCAATATAAAAATATTATATCAATTTAAAAACACTAAAGCGAGACCACATTACTTTGAGACCAATACTAAGACCATCAGCACACATTTAAGTTTGAGACTTTAACCACAAAAAGTTGATCTTAAGACCAGTCTCAAGATTTTCTTTACTGATAATATTAACTCCAATACATGTCTTTCAGTCAAATAAAAAGTTTCTATGTTTAACAACATTTAAATGTCTAAGAAGTTTTAACATGATCTTTTTAGCAAGAATTTGCACAAAGACCTCTTAAAAGTTGAATGTAAACTTGCGAGGTATTGGCACATAAATTATAATTTAACGTAAAAATTTGTTTTAATCAAAAAAGAAAATTTGTTTCAGTAATTGGTAAGTTAAAACTATTGTTACAATAATGTCAGTGTTTTACTCGCGATAATGTTGTTGTTTTTACTTAGAAAATTTTGAAGTCAATTTTTAAGATATTTTTAATTGAATTTATAAAAGTACTATATAATTTACTTTAGAAACATGAATAAGGAATCACTCCTAACTCTCCACTGCTTTAGTGAATAGGACCAAAACCACTTTTGGTCTGTGATATATTCATCTTATCGAGAAAATGCACACACAGGGTTAATTTTATCTTTTACCGTTGAGGTAAATGGCAAATTACTGTGCGTAAGTATAAAGACTCATTTAATTATTACATTGGTACTTTGCGGTTTACAACCGCATTGCACTAGTTTTCAACACCAACACAATTACTGGTAAAAATTGACTTGATAAAAAGCAAACAATAATCAAACTACTAGTTTGAAAAAAAAGTTTATCTTGACATAAAACATCAGAAAATTGCAGACATAGTTTGGAAGCCTCAAATTGTAAAAAAAGGTAATCTTGTAAGGTATAGCTTAGCTTGACGCATTAACCTAAATGAAGAAAACAAAAATAATATTGGGAGCAAAATCTTCCACCAGATAGCTGTTTTGACTACTGAAGTGTTTTCAATGGCGGGTTAGTTTTGCAAAATATTAAAAAAATTGAAAAACCAAAATACAAAACTGACGATTTGATTTTGCAGAATGTCAAAATTTGAAGAGAAAATTGAAGCACTCAGAGAATTCTTTTGTAAACTGGAATTCTAACTATCAAGGTCAGGAACTAAAATAAAATAAAACAATCCGAATAATAAAAGTTAAAATTAATAGAATGCCAAAAAAATCGGAAAGAGAAGATTAAAACACTAAAATAATTTTTTTCCAAATTAGCTAGCTTTATTATTGTTTGCACTTAACCAAGTCAATTTTTACCAACAATTGTCCTGGCCGTTAAAAAATAGCGTAATGCAGTTGTAAACAGCCAAGTACCAATGTGATATTGGTCAAAATCGAATGAGTTTTTGTACTTTGACACAGTAATTTGTCATTTGCCTCAATAATAAGAAGTCAAATTACCCCTTTGTGTGCATTTTCTCAATCAGTTAAATATATTACAGACCAAAAGTGATTTTGGTCATATTTATTAAAGCAGTGACAGAGTAAGAAATGATTCTCTACTCATCTTTCTATAGTAAATTTCTTGCTTGCCATATTACTATAATCTATTCAATCAAAAATAAATATTAATTTTGCATTGACAAATTTTTGAACATCTTGACTTAATATTTATTTTAATAGCAAGAAAAAATAAGCAGCAAAAATTATTCAAAATTTCAAACTTTTTACTTGTGTGTTTTGTGCGTTCCATGGGGCAGTTTTGTGTCCGTCGCAAGTTTCATTGCAATTGCTTGAAATTATTATTTGGTATAAATAATCATTTTTTTGTGCTGGTGCACATTTAATTCCTTGTCCTTTATCACATTCTAACTCACTTTTTAGATGGCAATTTTCTGATTCAGAACAAGAAGTCCAGTTCGACCATGATATACCATTAGAATAAAACACAATGCTTGCAAAAAATATTGATATTTTGAATACGAACATTTTGTGCTATATTAGTAAAACAACAATTTGTAGAAAAAAAGTTTTTATTTTGTCATCTTGAATAAAATAAAAACAATGTAAAACTAACAACGAGATAAAATATTTATTTGGTTTAACCCTTATTTACCTAGGATGTTTTTTTCTATTGACTACCTAAGGCGGTCCTCGGAGGACCCTAAGTTTACATGTCCAGTACTCTTAACAGACAATAGCTGCGCAGTTGATTTCTTGATATGTTGGAAAAAATTGTTCTAGTTTAGTCAAATGTCTTTACTTTAAATATATTTGCTATTAGTGTCTTCTTATTTGCATAAAGTTGAAGGTCTTCAAACTTTTGTTGATTGCTTTTTTTGCGACATAATCGGATTAGTTACGGTCTGCTGCAAAACAAAAATTACTACGTGGCGCAGTAATCTTGGCAAACACAGCAAAACGTTCAAAAACCTCATAATTTTTATACACAAAAAGTGTACGAAAATCATGAGGTGAGTAAAAAAATAGCCTCTTACACTAAAACTACTTATCGGATTTGCTCAAGTAAAATGCCAAAATATTCAAGAATAAATTTTAGGAAAAGTCATAAAATTTTAGGTTTTTATCATCCGAACTTTGTCAGTTGTAACGTTTTCATATAAGGGGAGTCCTTTATGGACTCCCCCTTAGGTAAATTAAGGTTAATGCAATTTTACTAAGATTAAAAATTTGAAGTTATTAAAGTGTCACGAAGTTTAAGAGGCTGAGTTCGATTGAAATATTTTCCGCTAAATTTATACTTTTCACACGAATTCACTAACAACAAATTATTAATTAGTCTTGAGTATTTTGAAAAATAAGTATTCTAGTGATCTTGTTAGAATAATAATACAGTTATTGATATTTAAAGCTGCTTATTCATACCACCAATTGGAGAATTATTATAAAGGGCCCTTGCTAACGATTAACAAAGTAGCAAAAGTTAAAATTAAGTCCAAACTATCTGGATTGAAGTTGCTTTTAAATTATAGCATCAACTTCTTCACTGCTCAATCACATTATCACTTATCAAATATTCTTTTTGTTGATTCGAAACGACTGCAAAAAAGTGCCTCAAGATTATTAGTTTACATTCATAGAATTATAGTTAACAATAAAAACTTTTTTGGCTTCATATTGTTGATACAGTATAACCTAGAAGTTTTTGTAAACATTTGAATATTTTTAAAGACAACTTATTCATTATTTTATTTGCTACTCAAACAATAAAGTGATTTTTTTTTGAACTGAGTTTGCATCAACTTGGAAAATTATGAACAAATAACTGTATGCCTACATAAATTTAAAAAAGCTTATAAATTTAATTTATCAAAACAAAAGAAATTACAAACTGTGTTGATGCTTCGGCGTTTAACGCCTGGTCAATACTGTGCTGGTCATTCTTTCTCAAAGCAATTTAATTAGTCTAAATTTGATATGGGCAAACTTTTTAGCTCGCGGGTCGCATTCAGAAGATAATTTTAATCGAGAGTCGCATTAGTAGTAGTAGTACTAGTAATATTTACAACGTGAATTAGGATTACCATATTTTTGAAGGAGCAAACCGTGACGCTCTTTAACAAAAAAAAATTCTTCTCCAAAAAGTAGTATTGCCTAAAAATAAAAGTCTTTACTTTGAATCGGTCTTGGATCTCATGATTTTTGTCCCCATAAAAAAGTGTTCTTCAAAAAAAAGTCTTCACTTGGGATCTGTCACAGATGTCATGATTTTCGTCTCTAAAAATTAGTGATCTCGAAAGAAAACAAAATAAAATTGAGTCTGCAAGAAAATCAAAATAAAATTGGGTCTGCAAGAAAATCAAAATAAAAGATCTAAAAGATTCCTAAAAATCGGGATTGTCCCGCCAAATTCTGGACGCATGCTAAGCCAAATGTGAATAAACATGAAGTTGATTGAAAGTGATCTTTCTTTGAGATCACCGCAATTGAAACCGAAGAGAGAATAAAGTTATTTGCTTGAGGTTTCTGCGGGCCACACAAAAAGTCGTGGCGGGCCGTAGTTTTCCCACCACTGGTCTAAATAAATTATTGCTTTTTTGCTTTTTATATTCAGTAGAGGTCAAGATTAAATGTAAAGTACGCTTATTTGCTAATCAAATGTGTTATATACAAAAATCTGCAACAATTATCGTCTTATTAACTGTTTTCTAAGTGTGATTCCCAAAATATTTGCTACTTTTTTGTGCTTGAAATTAGCAAAAAATCGATGTCTTTCAAATCGTTTTGTGAAATTATTAGTTGCGACGAGTTAACGTCATAACCAATTGTATGCATTTTTTGATAAGTTAATAAATACTTATACTGCGGAGAAAACGTTCCGAGAATTTTCTACAAATTTTTTAATTATTACTTTTTATGACAGTTTTTCTATTAATAGATAAATGTTTTGATTAGTCTTTTCAAACCTTTGTTTTGATTGAAACTAATTAGATGCACTGATTTCTATTGTATCATTTGACCTATCTGTAAACTTTAAATTCTCTAATTTATTTTCCAGTATACGTCGAATTATTATTTACTTTGATTAAATTTGATAATTTTTATCCAGTTCATTTCAATCCACTGATCAATTTTTTAACGGTTTTTAAAAACTACAAGTATTGTTTTGGATTATCACCGCATAAACTAAAACTCGCAAAAAAGGCAAAGAATCAAAAATAAATAATACGTAATGATTTAAATATACCAAAAGAATAAGTTTTGTCAAGTTGTTTTTCCAAAAAGTACAAAACAAACAACGTATTAAGAGAACTTCAACAAAGCTGAAAGTAATTTTTAAAACTTTAAGTTTGCAAATGACAAATATTTAAGAATAAAAAAATTACCACAAGATGAAAAAAACTTCAACAAAGCTGAAAGTAATTTTTATAACTTTAAGTTTGCAAATGACAAATATTTAAGAATAAAAAAATTACCACAAGATGAAAAAAACTTGCTTTAAAGGTTATGTCGATGTAAATCTTTTAAATGCAGAAGTATTATAGCTTGCTAGCGCGTTTTATAATCAGAGCGTAGAACTGTTTAAAATAATAATGTTCAGTCGATGTATTTCTGGCGAAGGGAAGGCTAACAGTTTCATACCCAAAAATTTTAATGCGAGACCGTTTCTCGTTCAGGGCTTGAACATTAAACACTAAAGCTATCCACCTGCGAGCTAATTAGGTGTCTATTGCAAAACCATCTCTATATAAAGGATTGCAAAAAATTTAAATAAATGTTTAGTAGTATTTAGCGAGCCCAAAGAGTGCAAGAAAAATTTTTTGTTATTTAATTTTCATATTAAGTGTTCGGAAATTTTTTGTAGCAGAGATTAGGTCTTTTATAGATACATGAATTATACCGGTATAAACTTTTGTACTAACATGTGTATGCGTTTATTAGATTTTTTTGGACGGAACACTTACACGACCACATCCAAGAAAACTTCAAAAACTTTTTGTGGCGGTTCCTATTGATTATATTTATTTTACTCAAAACAAATGTTTAATCATTCAAGTTTATGATAAAAAATAAATTCATAAAGTTTGGGAACAAAATCAAAAAGTAATTTTAATTTTAAGATTTAAAAATCAAACCGGAAAAACTGTCCTTTGGCGTTTCAATCGATGCCCATATATTTTAGTGGCTTAAGAAGTACTTAGGGCAAGGTAGGTATTATTTTTTAACTAGTCGCCCAAAGATGTCACTTATTAAGTCCCTGTTTTGCTAATAAAAAGTAAGTAATACAAAGTTTTTTTCAACTTTAAACACAAAATTGTGATTTGCAAGTAAATCAAAAACTAAAATTGGTTCGTTTTTGAACCGTTTAGAATAATGTTACGGTTCAGGTTTGGCAAATTTTATTTTTATTGTTTTAGTTCCGGTTCAGCTAGGTAAATCTAATTCTTATGGATTCGATTACAGCTTAGGTTCAAAGAATAATAACAGTCAATAGGGTTTATGGATTCCGTTCGGGTTCGATTCGAGGTTCTGTTTATGATTAATCGAACTTCCGGTATTTTCAAATTTGATTGAAGATTAATAATAGGTCCTCGTGGCTAAAGTTTTTGCCATCAGTTATTGCTAGAATCGTATTAAAGCCAACTGCTACGGCAAACCTCGAAGCGCATTCGATACACGGCAAAGAATTTATTAAAACTTAATTTAATAAATTAAACTAATTTAACTTATTTAACTGATTGAATTAACTATCAAAAAGTATAATGAGAATTTTTTAATTTTCTCATTCTACCTGCATCGTATTGATTGAATTATATAAAATATTAGTTTAGATTTGAGTTTAAGTGATCAAACAAATTATACAGCCGTCATGTGCAGCACTCGTACAGCAATATTTTTTAAAATTAAATTAAGTCATTGATAAACTATTATTGCAAATATTGTTCAATGTGTTTTAAAGAACTAAATAATCACTTAATTAGAAACAATTTTCTGAAATGAATGTCATTGCTTTGAAAAACTTTAGTGTCAAGTAGTCTAACAATTTAAAACTTTAAAATTGTTAAATCTCCTTCAAAAACCTTTAAAAAAATTTCTTGAACCTAATTAATTGTTTTAAATCTTAGTTTTTAAATAAACGTAATAATTTATGTAAAAAAACCCTGTTATAACAAAATAGTTGATTTGAATAACAAAATATGATAGTCGGAATTTAAATATAAAAACAAATTTTTCTGTCTGTATAGAAAAAACCTAAACCTCCCTTTCCATTGCTCTACTTAATCTTTCTAATTAAATGAAGTAAATGCAACACATTCGAACAAAATTCGAAATGTTGAACCAACAACAGTTTGACAACTGTTTTATAGCCAAAACATAACGTGAGATAGTTGATGACAAGCAATACAGACAAGAAGCTACTAACTTATTAAGCAGTGCAGTCTAAATTCTACCATTTGGCTTTTGTAGCTATCGTTAGCAGCATATCTAGCATGTTTCACCAGTCAGAGGTGAAAATCTTTATACTGTGGTGAGCACTTGCGCTACTTGCTCAATTCTAAAAGTTGCGACAGCACAGTAACTTGCAATCAATCTTTATATTTCTGGCAGCCCATGGCAAACGTCGCAATGCTGTCAAAAAAAAAATGAAAGCGCAACTTGCGCATGCACTTATATTAATTGCTTCCAAATTAACCGGCAAATGTCCAGAGCTTTGCTTTGCCACAGAAATTTGAATTGCTTGAATGGCAATTGCATAAAAACGTTTATGAAGCAATTAAATCATATCAAAGAGTGAAGTTAGGGATATTTTGGTTTCAAACCTGTGAGACAATTTATTATGCTATTGCATAAAAATCTGATCATATATGTCACTTATTGTTTTAATATAACTAAACTTTTTTGTACTCATAAAGTGTTGCATTAGATTTTAACATCATAAAACATAACTTATTGAAATAATGACATGACATAAAATAAAAAACAAAACCTATTGTAAAACCCGGTTGGGAGCAATAGCTCTGGAGCTGAAAAGATTAACTCGTAACTTCATCAACGGCTGATTATGCTTTTAAAAAACCTCGGTTTTATTCATTTTAACTGTTATAATAACTTAAGTGTAATACTTTTGTGTTACACAGTTGTGGAAGACAGTGTAACACTGATGAAAGGAAAGCAAGCATACTTTATAAAAAATTATTCCATTATAAAAACAATGCGGCAACTTGAACTTGCGTTTAACTTTCCAGCTGGGCTTTTATGAATTTATGTTTTTACAATTGATTTACATTGCAATCAAAGATGATAAAAACTTGTTCGAGTGTTTTTAGAAAATACTCAAATTATTAGTCTGCAAAAAGTTTTAACTTTGTGTTTTAATGTGTTTATAAACTTCACGTTCATTTGCAGTGCTTATTAAAGTTGCAAAATTTATATAAATACGCAATGTCATAAACCGACATAAAAACAAATGTAAATACCTAATTTAATAAATAGCAATTAACCTGCCAATATTTTTTGAGTTATGGTAAAAAGGCGGTACAAATTTCTGAAAAATTTTTGCATCGTTTCGTAAGTTTATAAAGATGGCAGAGCACAGCATTATTTAAGATATCCATTTGACAAAACATCATAACATGCCGCTTCTTGTTTTTTTTTAAAAACGTTTTCCTTCATTTTAGTGGTTCCAGTAATAATTTTTCAAATTTAGATCAGTTTAAAATAAATGAGTGAGGTTTTGTGTGCAAGATCTCTTTTTATTAACGGCCTTTTACTAATATAACAAAGTTACCTTATTTAATATCAGAGTAGTGGCAAAAATTAAATGATTAATTTGCATCCCAATTTTATAATTAGTTTGTATGAGGAGCACGGCAATATATTTAAACGCATATCTCGATGTTTTTTGAAATGCCTTTTCAACATAACTTTGTAGGATTACAATAACTCTAAAAAAATTGAAAAATTTTACCATGAAATCAAAATCAAGGACGGTTATTTTCTTATTTTTCTATCTTTCAAGAGTATGAAATTTGTACTTTTATATAGGTTCGTAAAGCCGATTTCGACACATGAGCTTTTCAATAATTGCAGACAACGATTCTTTATATATTACATCAAACAAGAAAACTTATTGCCGTGGTTAAAATGTTATGCAAACGTTTGTTGACATTCTATCTGAGAAGATCGATGACTAATCAAATCATTGCTGACTAACGGTTAAGCGCACTTCTTCCCTAAACAACTTCACAATTACCTCAGGTCTTCCATATTTTATCAATACCACATAATGAGTAATAGTTACTGTATTTCAATGCGAATATTTTGATGGGCAAAAAGCAACTAAATTAGTATGGTCCGAGCTTGTTGCTCCTGCGGGCCGCAGTTGGTTGGAGACTATCTCACAATCCAAAAAAACGGTTGTTAAAACCTTTTCTTTTGTCTTTACTTGATTTTAAAGATAATGGATGTTTGGACGGAGAGAGAAGGATTCTTTTTAGTTTTAACTTTATTTTTCTGTAACTGCCGTTCTTATTCTTTAGTTGTGGTTGTTGATTATCATTATAAAAAAATTCATGCCGGTTGCCATCTCAATGTAATTTACCAAAACGCTTTGTTTTTCACGTATAAGCACTATTAATTGCTTTATTTTGCACCAAACGCACGTGGCTTTTTTCCTACAGTTCAGTAGCACTAAGTGTCTTGACACAGAAGGGGAAGATGGGGTAAGTTGAGCCACTTTGTGAAGAAATGCATATTGCAAAAAAGTTTTTATTTTTTGCGTAAAATTTTAAATTGAATATTATAATAATTTCTTTTCTCTTCAACATGGAAAAAGTTTTATTTGCATATGTTGAAAAATTATCAAATTATGAGCCATTGCAATTAGAGTCTTAAATGGCTCTACTTACTCGCTTCGTGGGGGAAGTTGAGTCAAGCTATAGTTTAACATGATCCATAATTTTAAACTCAGGTTTAAACAATACTATTCATAATACTCTCATGGCAACAGTTTACAAAAAAGCTAGCCTTATAGCTTGTATTCATAAATTTCATTATAGCCTTATACCTCGTATTCATAAATATTGTATTCATAAATTTTAGAACTAAATTAATGTTGTTTATTTAGAAGTCTTAAACGACGCCGAAAATTACTTGGTCACAAATAAATCAAAGAGCGATTAGTGAAGTGTTTTTGTAGTCCGTTTCGGCCGTAGCGATAAAAAACGGTAACAATGTTTTTTATCATTCTAACTGTTTGAATTGCTGATGCTGCTTCTGACCAAGACGATGTATGACCAAGACGACAAATCTTTTTTTTATAGAAAGTGTCAAAATATGACAGTTTAATTATCGGATAAAATAATTTAAAAAAGTCTAAAAGTGTTACGTTTTATATTTTTTCTTGAACAGTGAGGATTTTTTTTATTTTAATTTTAAATTGACGTGCTTTGATAATTTTGTTCCTTAGAATGCCCAAAACCAACAGCACAAGGTCAATGAAAACCAAAATAAAGTGGTTTTCGCTTATAAATTATAGAAAAAATCCTTACAAAGATAGTTAGAATATAATTCTTTTTTAATTTCAGCGCAGGTCAGTAATTAGCCATTCCTGATGTAAATTATTAAAATTTTTTTGCGGAAGACAGATAATGCTGCTGCGGGCCTTGATTTTGGACCAACTTGAGCTAAGTTATGCAAAAAAGTTTTAAACAAAATTTGATTACAGCTAACAAACTATTCAATAAGTTTTCATTTGCTATGCACTATCTTGTTATATTTCAAGTTTTTAATTTCTACAGTATGAATAAAAAATAATCTTGAAGACAGTGAACTAGCTAACCATTGGATATTGTGGATGTATAAGGGCGGCATGTTGTTGAGGGCGGCAAAATGTAATGACTTTTTTAGCAATTTTTTTTTTCGATTGTGACGCACTGTGCTTCCTGTGAAGACATAGATTGCTAATCACTCTGCTGAAGTCATGTCGGCTGTATGCTGGGTACTGTAGAGTTTGTTTAGCCTATAGGTTTTGGAAAAAAATTATTAAAGATTTGACAGTTTTACGCCAGACTTAGTAGGTTATAGCTCGGCTACAGCAAATTTGCTACTGGAGTTTTGTTTAACACTAGAATTACCGCGAGCGGTCAAAATGACCGTTTGTACAATAAAGAACAAAATGCGCAATCATTTAACTTTGTTTATCTTATAAGTTTTTTTTAAACTTTTTTAGTGTACCAAGTAATGACTTGAATCTTTGTAGGTTTGAATTTGGTGCATTTTAGGTTTCTTTTTAAAATAATGTTGTGGAATATATGCATAGGCTTTGATCTTTGAATTACATTGTAGGACTTCAACCTGCTTTTTAACTGCGTGGTTAAAATTTTGTCAAAATTTTCATTGTATTTACAACAAACATGAACACTAAATTTAAATAAAAAACAATTTACTTTAAAATAAGCTCAAAATATTCAATGGTTATTTTTTATCAAGCTGCTCTTTACATAGACAACAAGCGGCTATTCAAAAGCACACAAAAACAAAGAAAATTGCAGCTCTGCACGGTCCACACATTCGAATTTTACACAACTTGTACACTTTACGCAAACTGATCTACGGCATCCACAAATAAATTTTGCAGTTTTGTTTTGTTTACAGTTCACATTAAATTGGCATTGCTTTTGATTTCTGCTTCCATCAACTATCAAATTTTGTTAAAAATCGTTGAAAAGTGGAAGCTAAACTGCGGCTAGTGGAGCTGCCTTTTCGTAAACATGAGCTTCCCTCAGTTCAGTGGCGAGGTAAAACATAAAATTTCTTCTTGTACACACATAGGCGTTGATAAAAGCAAGGCCCAAAATATTGTAAAAAACAGTCACCGGCCTCCAGAGCTGCGTGGCAAAATGTAAAAAATTGTCAGTTGTGACGTTTCTTCCTTGCCCAAGTATGATTCCATTATCTTTACTACCACATTCTCAGACAATCTTTGTGTAGCTGGTCTGGGTTCATCTTTGTTAAGATATGCTATGGTGTTCAATAAATATTTATATTCCTCGTCAACAGCTAGCTAAAAATAATACGGAATTTGTTTGGTTTGTTGTCCAGGTATATTTTATAAATCTGCAGCACGCTTTAGTTGGGAATAATTTTTCGTCCACTGTAATATTTTCTCCTGCTTTGTAGCAAACAACACAGTTTTCAATAAACTTATCCCAGACGGCAGAAATCAAAGCAAATTTATTCGTTTAAAGTCGAGATGGTCTTGGTACTTCGCATATCAAATTGAAAAAATCTCATGATTTCGTAAAAGCGATTTCTACCCATAGTTTCTTAAAAAAAAGGTACCCCCAATCTTTATCCCAAAGCTCAAGAATCAGTCGATTCTTTCCACATAATGCTCCTCGTTCATATAGCAAGAAAAAAAAGCTTTTAGTTTACGTAGTGGTAGTTTCCACTCATCACTACTTTTCACTCTATGGGTTCAGCTTCTGTACATTGTTGAACAAGGATAAGCATTGAATTATGGACGAGTAGCTTAAACGCACTCAGCGGAACATCTAACATACAAATGGCATATCGCGTTAGACCTTCGCTTTCTTTTAGCACGTTTTGAGCCTGCAGCCTACCCCTCAATTCTGAAGAAAATTTGATGTAGGCTATTCCCATTTTGTTTTGTCCTTAGCAACCAAGCCAATTCCCGAGGTGTTTGGAGTAAGCCATCACCCTGCGCTTGTGCTGCAGTACTTGTATCATCGCTGCCACTGCCAAAGCAGACAAGTTGACATAATGTAGAATCAGTTTGCTCCAGGTCATCATATCAGTCTCTGAATTCTATCCATCTGAAGAAATCACTTCCTATGTAGGTTGAACTTGGTCTGAATTTGCCGACCCATGATCTAAACTTTCGCAAACATTTTCACCTTCGGCTTCATCTCCCAAATAATTTTTTGCAATCGCGTTCAGCCAAGCTAGAGCTTGGATACGATTAATTCGTTGTGGTCTCGGCATTCTGCAAATTACTCAACATTATCAACTAACTAGTAATTAAATATTGTCATATATTGTAATAATTGTTGCTTGATTGTTTTAAAACAATCACACAACAAAAGGCTTTATTGCAAAGGTAATTTTAATGGTAGAGTAATTACAATTTGCTTTCCAATCAAAATGACCGTTGGCGAATATAAGGCAAATTGCTCTCGAACATCCGCTGTGCTTATTGCAATGCAATAAAAATTAACATGCTAGAAGTTGACAAAGACTTAGGAAAAGTCAGAAAGTTTCAATATTCTAACACTTATCTAAGCAAAAATATGAGCAAATTAAAAATCAAAAACGGTCAAAATGACCGCACCGGTAATTCTCGTGTTAATATTGCAGATTGCAGTTAAAAATTTTAGTAGCTAATTTTTTTAAGTTAATTAATTTACGTAAAGTTAGCCTATCAATGAAAAATGTAAAAGAAAGTGGAGCTTTTTTAAGAGAAAAAAAATCCGAGGAAGAAGAGCTAAAAAAGAATGAAGGATCCATTTTGAAATTTCTAAACATTTCTTTACAGTCCTTACTCTCTTCAGCTAACGAAAGGGATGAGGTTAGCAGTTTCAGCAAATCTCTACCTCACGCGAAAACGGAAAAAACAGTTGAACTTGAGCAAAGTAATCAAGAAGTGATCATTGAAAGTATTCTTACCAACGAAACACTTATGGCTAAAGATAAAATTGATGATATAAATGATGTGGCTACTTGGCCAGAAGTCATAACTAATTACATGAGAGCTGAGATGGTCAAAGCAGGACCTGAAAAATATCAGAATAAAGAAAGACCGTTCAAGCCAGCGATTAGAGTAATTAAAGAAGGAGACAAAGAGCAGGAGTTGTTAAGCTTTTTGAGTAAGAAGTAATTTTATGAGACGTTAAAAACGGTGATAAAGTTCTTAGATCATGGTTGCTTTTTCAGGATTATTATTGTTTCTGTTGGAAGTTGTTTCAATCAAGAAATAATAATTCCCAATTCGTTACCAAACCTTTTGTTAATTTCTCGCATCTAAATCTATGTATTTTTAATCATGAAAATTCAAAAATTCACAAGCAGTGCTTTGATAAATGGAAGGAGCTTGCACTGAGACTTCAACTTCATCAAACAATTGATAAAGAAATAAAAGATCTCATAGATAAGGAAAAAAATAAATGGAAATAAATTCGGCATAGTGTAGTTGAAGTTATAAACTTTCTATGTAAGCAAAATATTCCTTTAAGTGGCTATCGTGAAGACTCTAACTCAAGAAACCAGGGGAATTTTCTGGAAAATTTAAAATTGCTTGCAAAATATAATGCAGTCATTAAGAAACAACTTTCAGTTATTCAACTTTCTAACAAGGGCATGACAACATAACTTTCACCAAAAATCCAAAATGAGTTACTGTAATTGAGCTTTTTGGAAAAAAGTTAAAACATCTCATTCTGAAAGAAATAAAGGCAGCAAAATATTTTTTTATTTTACTCGATAGTACTCCCGACGTCTCTCATATTGATCAAATGGCTCTTATTGTTAGATACGTAAAAGTCGACAACAGTGAGGTACAAATAAAAAATCGTTCCTAAATTTCTTTTCACTGTACAGAAAAAACGCAGATGAAATAACTAAGTCTTTATTCTCGATGAACTTCAGCAAAATGGTTTGGACATAATGATGATCAGAGTTCAAGCATACGACAATGCTTCCACCATGGCTGGAACCGCTCTGGAGTACAATGCAGAATAAAACAAGTTAATTCTAAAGCAATATTTATTCTATGTGCTAATCATTCGCTTAACCTCGGAGGCGTTCAAGCAGTGGCATTGTCTAAACATTCTTTTGCCCGGCTGAAAAGATAAAGTAAAAATAATTTACTTTATCTTTTTATCTTTTCAATTCATACATTTTAAATTTATTTAACTTCCTTAAAAGTTAGGCTTTTTTTCTATTTTTATTGAGTAGATAGTAGTATTTTTTTGCATTGAAAACCAATTTGCGTATAAATTTTAACAAAACATATTTATTAAGATTTTTAATTTTCTTTTTAAAAACATTCTTTTCTTAATTAATTAATTAAAATAATGCATATAAAATTTTTATAACTCTGTATAACTTTTTTTGCATATAAAATATCAAAAGCTTTTTAGATATTACTCATAAACATTTTAAAATAAATTTAAAAATGAAGTTATTTTTTATGCATTGGGCCCAGTTGGACGAACTCGTCTCCTGAGTTTAATTAAGTTTTATATTATTTGTATTTGAAAAGTGACAAAGTAATTGGTTTTCCATACAAGAATAAACTACAATATACTCATTAAAAAAAAAAATAAAATGCTTACATTTTGAAGAAGTGGTATAGATTTTAGTTTGAATATGACCTTCTCATTAATTCCGTGAAAGTATAAAATGAGTCACGTGTTAAACAAAAAAAATAACCTATCTTTCATCAAATTTGCAAAAAAAAAGGTTTTTTTATAAGTTTTTTATTGATTTTTATTACAACAACGAACATTTTTGGAGTTATTTTAATTAAAGAGATTACATGTATAACAACTTTAAAAGTTTCAAACCTGTTGTTGATTAACGAGTTGTTGAAGTTGTTTTACAATCGTTTGTGTTGCAGCTTTTATTTTTTGTGCGTATAGTCTTATCATTACTTTCTAAATGACAAAAATATAAACTAATGTAATCCAACGAAGTATAGTTTTTTGAAAACAAACACAAACATATTGAATATTGACTCTCACAAACCAGAAAAGGTTAAAATTCCTACTTTTATTCAGTAGAACAAATATCAAAGGTTGAAGCGTATTTTTAACGCTTTTACAGTAAAAAATTATACAAACACTTTAAAACAAATCCTACTAAAAATGATCATTAAGAAACAAGCCAGTATTGTCAAAGGAGTCACAATACAATATTGAAAGGCTCAATCTTAAAACAACAGTTATTCATTATGTTGATAATCGCTTTCTAAAATCGATTAGTTTAGACTAAAATTGATTTAGCTATTGAAACTTACCTTCACATAAAGTTGACACTGATCTGTTAAACACACAAGTTGAATTTGAGATTTTCGTTCCATTACCACAAGATACAGAGCAAGCAGTCATTTCACTCCATGTTGACCAGTTTGCACAAGTGTGTGTATTACAAGGCTGATTTATTGTTTTTTGTGTAATTTTTCCAAAGTTGGTTCCTTTGCAATTGTAAGAACTGTTTCTTGTATAAAATAGTTTTTGTTAAGCTATTTTCTAGGAAAAAATTTTTTTGAGATAAAAAAGAAAAAACAAAGGTAGCGATTATTTTTGTTTTCTTACAAACTATTATGGAAATAGATATGTTTTCTATTGTTGCATATATCAAAATACTTTTCTTAAGCCAAAATGTCTAGTTTACTATATGTTTTTTCATATAACATTGACGTTTTTCCCTATTCATAAATTTACTGAAAATCTTACAGATTTATTTTAAAAAATGTTTTGTGTATTTGCATATTAAATGCTTAAAATTCGTAAAAAAAAGGTAATAAATTTACTCATAAAACTTTTTAGTTTTTGAAAGGATGTGTTGGGCAGAAATGGAATTAGAAAAAAGCATTTATATGAATACAAAAAGAAATTAATTTTGACAAAAACATAATTTTCATCGCTATATTGACACATTTTTAAGGGTTATAGCCCCAATCATGAGATAACTTTGCCTAAAATTCGGCATTGCGCATCACGCATGTCAATGACCAGATGCTTGAAAAGATAACCAATACACGCAGATTTGTCTGATAACAGTTTCAAACCAAAACCATATTCAGGCAGTGAGCTTAAATTTGATAAATGTGTGTTGCACAATCTGCTGTCTGCCGTAACTGGTAGACATTTCACGGAATAAAAAGAAAAAAATTTGTAAAGCAACTTTATTCAAACATTAATTATCTTAAATGCAAATTTTTTATAAATAAAAGCTTCATATTTGCTAGTAATCTCGATAAATTACTTTGCCTGTAATTGGATTTGAACAAGTAACTGTTGATGTTTTTATTCCACTTCCACATGTAACTGAACATTGACTTGGTGATCCTGTTATATTTCACACTCCTGTACATGTTTGTTTATCGTAACAACGAAAATATTGAGTTCGTTTACATGCTAGATTATTTTTGCAAAAGAAACTAAAAATTAGTGTATTATAACAGTTGCCTTGACGTGTTTGGAGAACCTGACAAAATCAAAAAATACAGTATTTCAGATAAACACTCAACATTTTAACTCATTGTTTTTTCAAACTTTTTGTCATTAGACTAATTTACCAAATCTTTTGAATCTTGCGTCACATTTTAGTAAATCAATCTTTTCATTAATTAGTAAACATTATATTTCAAAAAAACAAAATTAGTTTTTTAATTTCTTAATTTAAAAAAAAGAAAAATAACAATTAGTTGTATTTAGCCAAATCATATTTCCGAAGTGGTAAACCGGACATTCGTTAAAAGAAAAAACTTTGTTCCAAAAAAGCAGTTCTCTATAAAAATAGTCTTCACATTGAATCTGTCTCGGGTTTCTCGATTTTCGTTCTTAAAAAGTAATGTCCTCTAAAAAAAAGTCTTTACTGGAACAAACCCACTCTCAGCTTCTCTTCTACAAAAAGAAGTCTTTTTTTCTAAGTTTGAAATCTTTATGAAGTTACCGGTTATTTCATTTTTAATTTATACAAAGTATAAGAAATTGAAGACTATATTTTTCGACACACCGGAGCCCATTTTGTGATAGAGTAAAGTGTCGCGACACAGCCTTTGAGAAACACTGTTTTAACTGATACTAGTATAGACTGTTCCGATGTTCAGTGTGGGTCTGCTAATTGGCAAACGTCCTTTTCAGGACGGGGCAATGTTAAGATAAAACTTCCCTTTTCAGGGCACATTGCCAACAAGTTCCGAAGACCGACTATTCTTCAGCTGAACATCGAAGGCCTCACTGCAAGCAAGATGAACGTTCTTCATCACCTCGCTATACAGTCTGAGGCACTCGTCATCCTACTGCATGAGACCCACTGCACTGATGCAGAGAAGTTGGTACTTCCAAACTACCAACTAGCTGGGTCTTCTTTAAACAGGAAGCATGGCCTTGCCACGTTTGTCCACGAGCGACTGAGATACATGCTTTTGGACCAATCTCCACCGACATCGGATATCGAGTGGCTGTGTGTGGACGTTGATGGCTATAAAATAGTCAACGTCTACAAACTACCGCCAACGCGATTGCGAACACTGGATCTCCCAGTGTATCCTCACACCTGTTTTTACGCTGGCGATTTTAACTGTTGTCATGCTGACTGGGGTTACGATGACAACAGTCCGGACGGTGAGTGCTTGGCTGGATGGGCAAGTATTAATTGTCTTGCCCTCCTATATAATGCCAAGGACGCTGCCAGTTTTTATTCCGGCCGCTGGAACACTGGCACCAATCTAGATCTAGTTTTCGCTAGCGTAGGTCCAAACAGTTGCTTAATGGATAGACGTGTCCTTGAGAAGTTCCCCAGGTCACAACATCGATCTTCGCTTATTACACCACCAAGGTTTGCTATGGCAGTGTCAAGCATGACTGTTAAGCGATGGAACTTCCGCAAGGCCAAATGGAGTCACTACATTGCTTTGACTAATAAATTCGCAAAGACTTTGTTGCCGCTGATTTACTTGATGTGGATGCGGCTTACCAGGACTTCTGTAACACCATTAAAAAAGCAGCCAAAAAGACTATCCCACGCGGGTATCCAAATAACTATATTCCGTGTTGGGATGCAGAGTGTGAATCCCTCTATAAAACCTTTCTGCAGTCTCCTCAGGGAGACGACTCAAGTTTGGCTGCTACAGCTCTGCTTGCCAAGCTTGACAGAAAGCGGAGGGATTGATGGTCCGAAACAGTTCGGAGCATTGACTTCTCACACTCTAGTCGAAAAGCGTGGAGTATTTTGAACAACCTTACTGGTAGGTCACGACACTCTCCTCGTCACTGTCCCGTTTCAGCCGATGCTATTGCATCTCAGCTGGTTAGAAATGGGAAATACGAGGCTGTTGATCGCAAGTCATCTCGACTTGTCTTTCAAGAAGTGTCTGACCTTTGGAGGGCCACAACACCAGACGCAGTAAATATCTCTGACAATGTTTCACAGAGAGAATTTACTGCTGCCCTCCAACATTTAAAACCAGGTAAAGCTCCGGGACTGATTCCATCTGCCCCGAGCTTATACTCCATGCCGGAGCTGCTTTGAAGTTCTGGTTACGTGACTTCCTTTTTTCCTGTTTGCGCCGACTCAAAATTTCCTTGATCTGGAGAATAGCGCTTGTGGTCGCGATCCCAAAACCAGGAAAGCCCGTGGGGGACCCAAAGAGTTATCAACCGATATCTCTGCTCTGTGTCCCCTACAAGATCCTCGAGAGGCTTATCTACGCCCGCATTGAACCATTAATCGATCCACTGCTCCCTAAAGAGCAGGCTGGATTCCGACGCGGGAAGTCAACCGTAGATCAAGTTCTTCTGCTAACCCAGAACATCGAGGATTCTTTTGAGGCTAAAAAGAAGGCCGGTGCCGTATTTATCAATCTGACAGCTGCTTATGACACTGTCTGACACCGTGGCCTTACCTGCAAGCTGCTGAGAATACTTCCGGATAAGCACATGGTCAAAATGATCATGGAGCTTGTCCGAAATCGAAGTTTCACTCTTACTACCGGTGACAGCAAGCAAATCAGGCTACGCCGTCTTAAAAACGGCGTTCCTCAGGGATCGGTCTTGGCTCCACTCCTATTTAACATCTATACGTACGATCTTCCTTCCATGATTTCCAGAAAGTTTGCTTATGCTGATGATCTAGCATTGTTGCACTCTTCTGGAAACTGGAAGGACTTGGAGGGTACTTTAAGCCACAACATGTCTACACTTTCAGCGTATCTCCAGACTTGGAAGTTGAAGCTCAGTCACACTAAGACGGTGACGGCAGCCTTTCACTTAAACAATCGAGAGGCTAAACGTGAGCTAAAGGTCTACAACAACGGTAGACTTTTACCGTTCTGTCCAACCCCTACTTATCTTGGGGTAAAACTGGACAGATCGCTCACGTTTCGTCACCATTTAGTGGCATTGCGCAAAAAACTATCTTCGCGCGTCACACTGCTGAGGCGACTCGTGGGCTCGGGATGGGGTGCTGGTGCTAAAACACTACGCATAGCCACCTTATCTCTAGTCTACTCAGCAACTGAGTACTGTGCACCAGTCTGGTATCGCAGTGCTCACACTCGTCTCATTGACAGTGTCTGGAATGACGCCTTGCGCATAGTTACTGAATGCCTGCTTCCCACTCCAACGGACCACCTACCTGTAGCCTCAGGCATCCCGCCAGCTGAGCTTCACCGAATGGAAGCGACACTCTCCTTGGCTTATCGTGGATCTCTGGACCCCGATCATATCTTGTATGGTCTTTTAAGTAGGTCCTCAGGTACTCGCCAAGTGAGACTAAGATCCAGACGCCCGTTTGTGCTAGGTGCACGGAATCTCTTGGACAACCTTGCTAGACTTGGCATCCGCGCCTCTGAATGGACAAATCACAAATGGAAAACGGAGAATTGTGAAAATGCTTCCAGGCTCCGTGCTTTTGTGCCCGAGACCGGTGCCAGGCCTGTTGGGATGGGCTTACCCCGAGCAGCTTGGGTTAAGCTCAACCGCCTGCGGACTGGTGTTGGGCGATTCCATTCGTCCATGCACAAATGGGGTTTCGCTCCTTCACCGAATTGCGAGTGTTGCGCCTCTGAGCAAACCGCAGACCATGTACTAACAGCGTGCCCTATACATCGGGCACCACATGGCGCACGAGGTCTGACGGTTTTGGATGACGAAACTCGATGCTGGCTTAATGACATCACTGCCAGCATCTGATCCAGGCAGTACAGCAGTCTGGGGTAGTAAAAGGATAAACCCTCGACTCCAGTCCTGTTTGTGTCTGACCTGGAGTGGATACCCTTCAAACGACGACGACGACGACCAGTATAGGCTGATACACTTCTCGTAATCAAATAAAAAATTTGCTTTGTATAACAACATGCAAATGCCGGAAAAATTTTATAGGTGGATTTTCTAGCAGGAGTTTGTACAAGACCTATCCCAAAAACTTAAATTTGCACAAAAACTTTCAGGGTAATGATATATATAACTTAAAAATACAGTAAAAGTTTTTTCATAACTGAAGAAAATTTATTTCTACAGCTTGTGATTTAAAAACTATCGTAACGATAAAGTTTTACTTTACCCGCAAGGATTTTCTTGCTTTTACTTTTATAAATTTTATAATAAATTTTCAAGAAACTTTAATTGAATTTGAAGAAGTATTATAATTTTTTCAATCAGAACAAACAGATTGACAAATTGTCTAACATGTTAATTTAAATTTCTTTCAATGGCAAGATAAAAACAAGAAACAAAAAATTATTCGATTTTTTTCAGTTCTTACTTAATTACTTATAAATTCTTCAACCCTGTGTGACGTGTGCGTCGCACGTTTTGTTACAATTTCGGGAAATATCTGTTTGATAAATATATATTTTTTTATTATTTATTATTGCCGGTGCTTATCGAAATTCTTCTTCTTTATCGCATTCTAAGAGTCCAGTTTGACCAAGATGTGCCGTCAGAGTAAAACAAAATATAAAAAAAAATATAAATATATTTAATACTAACATATTTTCTTATATTCACAAAACTAAAATTTTCGACAGAAGTTTGTATTTTATCATCTTGCGACAAAGCAAAAACAATGTAAAAATTTACAAACGGAATAAAATATTGATTTTACTGAGATTAAAAAATTAAATGCGAATAAAGTTATGTCAGCCAATTCTTACGGCTACATTTATTTTAAAATAAAAATTGAAAAACCAAATAAAAATAACTTCAATCGTACAGCAATATGTTGGCATCTTCGGAAGCAGGTCGGGATAATTGTTTGACGGATACGTCTCCGACGCTTCCTTATGAGTCAGGAGGATAATTATAAAGATAAAATAAAAACAAACAAAATATTTTTTGCGTTTTCCGTCAAACGTTTTACTTTCGTCATTTTCAGTCTGAACCGACCTTATATCTTCTAACTTTCAAATTTTACATAACTTCTCAAACTTTCATTGGTGGTGCAAAAAATTTTAAAAGTTTTGTTTTGTTATCTTGTCTAGGTAATTTCTCAAAGTTAAAAGCTAATGTTTGATTTTTAATTATGAGGCTTTACAAATAATATGATTTTAATGTTTTAACGATTTGCAGTTCATTTCTTCAACAGGTTTATAAAAGTATTTTCAAGCATAATTTAACATTGTTTCAATTTCTATTTTTAAAAAAATGCGAAAGGCCATTAAGGCCTACCTCCCGACCTCAATATCAATCAAAATGATTAATAAATTCTTATAGTATGTTTGTAACTTTTTGGTAATATTACCCGGTTAGTCCAGCTATGCCAGTTGTTTTTATCCAGCACGAGAAGTTAGAACTTGATCTATGGTTTGACCGAATTTAGCTTGTCTTTACCAAAGGGTCGCCAGCACTGCAATAGTTCCAGGCAAGTGGCCATGTTGTGTTTGTGCAATGTCGTAGAAATATGGGCATCGCAAAATAATGACACAGTTTGACAAAGGACAAAAGCTTATTCTTCAAAGATATCTAGTTTTTCCTACAGTAGAGGCTTACAGTGGATCACGGACTTAACCCTCTATCGTCCGCTTTTAGGTTTTGAATGAAAAAAAGTTTATTTAGTGTGTTTTTGCAGTTGAAATTGCATTAGAAATGTATCTAACACAAAACTTTGAAAAAAAATTTAAACTGCCCCATTTTTTTAAACGTTCCAAATTTGTAGCGGTGGTCAATTTGATCAAATAAATGACTAAAATGTTGAATTTTATTGAAGATTTTGGTACTTTTTAGAGAGTCGTACTTCAATGTCAACTACTAGAAAAAAATTTTTAGATTTCTTATTACTTTTCAACTCTGATCAAGCACGATACAAAATTTCTTTTTTGCGACGTAAAAAAATAAGAAAAAGTCAAAAGATAACTTGGTTAGAAAATCTCACTGATTGAGGTTTTTCCAATTTTCCAATTAAAATGATAAAGTATGAGTTGTAACAAATCTGTTGATAAGGTCAATCAAGAAAAAATTTTTTTAAGGCAAAAAAAATACAAAAATTTAAAACATGACAAATTTGTTGAGTTGGGCGATAGAGGGTTAAGATATCTTTTGCAAGTCTTAAATAATTTCAAGAAAGCTAATTAACACAGAGTAGTAATTTCATAAAAGTAAATATGTGAACAAAACACAATTCAAACAAACATTTTTAAACTTGATTTAACATTCCAATATTTTTTTAAAGCAATTTCTGAACAGTAATGAAATATAAATGAAGGTGAGTGTAAAATCTAAACCTGTATTTTTAATCGATATTAGTAGTATGTTTCAACAAATTTTTAAAGTTTCATGCAAAAACCGTCTTAAAATTAAACTTAAAGATTTCCAAAATGGTTAGTTTGCCTCTTAATTAAAATTTATATTTTACTTTTTGTTTTAAACATATTTTGTTTTTATTTATAATGACTTTAGAAGATCAATTTTAGATTGTTTTTAAATTTATAAGAATTTATAGTTGCTGTTTCAGTACGTTTAAATGCACGTATGTTTAAATGCACATCTAGATGTTTAATATGTTTAAATGCACATCTAGATGTTGTTACGGACAATTTTCAATCTTATTAAGTTATTTTGTTATCCTTCGATCCTATTTAGGATCCGCATAAAACTTAAATACATGGCGGTAAAAAAAATCGTTCTCTTATGTGCCAGTCCGTTGTATCGCGTGTACGTTAAAATAATAATTTTGAAAACTGTTGGTCATCTATTAATCAAGGCATCTCCGAGGCAAATTTCTCTGTACTCGTGGTTATTAATGGTGAGTGCTTAGTTATTAAACTACCTTTTGGTGTTATTTGAGTGTTTTCTGACCTTTCGAGTTAATGAATTTGTTATCGCATCTCTGCGTATTTTAATAAAGGTAACGATTCTTCATGTAATTAGCGTTCACTATCGGTTACAACAGATGTTTTCTGAGATACTTGTTCATATTTCATCAGTACTTATTTAGAATTGTAATATTTATATAACTCTAAAAAGTTACAAAATTTTTAGTTGTCACAACTTTACTTGGGAATTGAAAAGGACCAGTTCCACTAGGCAACTCAAATACTTAAACTAAAGTAAAGTTGTGCCTAATTTTATTTATTCCGGCTCAAGAAGTAGTTTTCCGCTAGACTAAAGAACCTTAAACAATAGGTTTTGGCTAAGTAAAAATTGGTTCCTTAGAAAATGTCTCTCCGCAGCTAGAAAAAATACAATGTTCTAACTATAAGGAATATATTTACAATATTTACAAAAGTTGAGTAATTGAATAAACGTAACTCCCAAGCTTTAACAAACTTCAAAACACTTCCAGCGCCAAAAACTGCGAATAATTGCTCACAATTTTGTACAGACTAATTACAAGAAAATTAGCATCCCGATAAATAATATCATGCTTAATAGTTCGTCCGCCACAAAAGTTTAGCTATTTTATCTCTTTATAAAACAACTGCGGTGACACAAGCGCAAAACAATTCCAACCACTTCGCAGTAGAGCTTCAACTGGAATAACTGACTAAAATTTTGACTGGCATAAAATGAAAACAAAATATGCGCTTATATAAGATCACGTCACCTGAATCCAGATTACAGTAGAAATTACAAGAAGTGGAGAACATTTACCAATTAAGAATTAAAACAAATTTACCATTCGTCATAGTTTACAATAAACAATCAGAAGATTGTGACAGCGAATGGATTACTAGTTAGAAGTCTCGCAGTAACTGAACAATCCATTAAACTCTTGAGAGAAGAGAAACAAAACAAAAAATAAAAAAGGGGTAAATACTGTACAAAGTTCATTTTGTGCTAAGAATTAAAACAATAATTTGCATATAAATCAAATTAAGTGGTGTACCGATTAATGATAGTTACTGTATTTCAATGCAAATATTTTGCTGGGAAAATAACATAAACTAAAATATTTAGGGTTGTCCAAGTTTGTTGCTCCTGCGAGTCACTATCCAAAAAAATCCAAAACCAAAAATGTCAATAAACAAGAAAAATGTCAAAAATAGTCGAAAATTAATACAATAAAATTTTTGGACATTTTTGTGCAAGTCAAAGATACGCGGAATTCTATCTAAAAACATAAACGCAGTGTTCGTTTTCCAACAATATGACAGACTTACAAAAACGAGAATTTAAAGTGCGTTTTACTAAATGAAGAAATAGCATTGAAACGAGAACTCAACACAAGTATTCTACGTAGAAGCAAAAATAAAACAATTGAATATTGAATAAACTTTAGAAAACGCACTGGCAAAATGAAATCTCGTATATGAAAAGAGAAACAAAAGAAAAAATATTTTATGATTAAACAAATTATAGCATAAATAATAAAAAGTTTGAAAATTTGAAATATCTTTTTAAATTGCATACTAATTACCTACAACCATTGGTAAAAATAACCGAAATGATACTGCTTGTGTTAAATTTTAATCTTTCAATATGTGTAATCAAGTAGGATTTTAATAATGTCCTGAAGTGCAGGTCAATAATCAAGAAAATTATCAAGTGATTATTCCGTGCAAGTTTTTGTAATTAATGGAATAAAAAAAAGTGTATTGATATACTTTTTTTTTCTTAATTTAGATTTTTTTACAAAAATGACAAAAGACATTGGGTGAACAGAGGAGTGGCTTACCTCTTTGTGAAATTTTTGTAAAATAAAAAAAAGAAATTTCCGAAATTAAAGCTCGACATTTTAGCTTTTTCTTTCTGGCATGATTTGATCAAAAATTAAATCGAGAGTGTTTTAAAAAAGTTAGATCATGAAATTAATTTTTCGAATACCTTAGTCATTAAACCAACTTTTCTGAAATCACGGGCAACTCGAACGACTTTATTAAATTTACAACATTTTCTGAATAATTACAAATAAACAAATATTAAAGTAAAATCCTCTAAGATTTTAACGTTATTAAATTAACAATAATTTATTTTTGTATTAAAATTGTTAATAATGTTTAATTTATCACGTTGGAGTTCAATTACCAAGTCTTAAATTTGAAATGATATAAATTTATAATACAATTGTTGAAAAAAAAGTGAAGCTACAACAGCGTTGCTTTTATGTTAGCTAACTTTGCTACAATATAATAAAAAAAGAAATGTAACAGCTTCAATTATAGTGAAAAAATATAAAATGCAATATAGAAAAAATGAAGACAAAAAAAAGTTAATGACTTTGCTGATTAATGATATAAATAAATAACTTTAAATTTATTATATATTAACAGTCAACTATGAAAACAGTCATTAGAGAATGGACGTATCTGGACAATTGTTCGAAAACCATTATCAAATACAATTGTTATCTTGACAATTATTGGAAAACTAGAATCAACATTTACAAACAATAGGGTTAGAATAAAGGTTAAAGTTAGGGTTAGATATTCAATAAAAAACAAAAGCAAGCGTTTATAGAATATACAGTAGATATTTTTAGACAACTGCAGATAACGTTATTTTTTAAACAATTATCAATTCGAATAATTTTGAGTCGAACAATTGTCCGTAAATTCGAAAATGGAAAATGGTTCTTCAAATGATAATTTTGATAACTTTCATAAAAGGGAAGAATCCGATACTTACTGAATGTATTTCCAAAATCTATTTAAAAATTTGATAAATATTTTTGGAGAGTCAGCAAAACGAGTGCCTTGAACGATAACTCAGAATTTTGACCGGGGGCAAGAAATGGGTCAAAAAATTCTTTTTCGAAACACAATTAAATTAAAATCGATGAAATAACTTTTTGCTCTCTCTAAAATTAATTAAAGCATATTTTGATATTACTTATAAAGATTACAAATGATTACACAATGCGCTCATTCCAGTATTTTATACCAAACAAATACTAAGGTTTTATTGCAAGAGTCGATTCAGGTAATTCTTAAGGGAACTAAATTTTAAGTTAATCTTCGCCAGCAACTCTTTACAGGGGTTTGAGCAAATAAATTTTTTTTTGATCTTCTTTTCTCAAATTTAATTTTTTTTACGTATCAATTGTTAAAACCATTATCTTCCTTGATACCGATTCCGATAATTCTTTATACCAATTTTTTAATACAGAACTTCAAACAAGATAGCTGTGAATATCAACAGGAAACCCTTGGTCTGACCAACTTAGAATCAAACTTATGTTTTCAACTTCACATTCAAACGCTGTAATTCTTCCACCAAATAAGCAAACGACCACTTGATAATTTAATCAATATGAAAAGTTTAAACAATTTTTACGGTTTATATAACTTTTCAATCTTTCTTAATAAAGTATGCGAAGGTTTGAGGTCGGCTTCTGGTCGAGTTAAAAATTAAATAAAATAATAGTTTAAAACTGTCAGATGAAAATGATTATCTTACCTTTTTCAATCACTGTAACGTCAGGAAGCAAGCTTTCATATATTTTATTGACAAATGCAAAGGTGTGTCCCGATTCTTGGACTTTTGACAATGAATCTGCAGCTAAAAATTAGTTTAAGCTTTAAGCAAATATTTTTGATGTTAAGATTTTAATTTCAAAGATAATTTTGACATTACTTAACCCTTTGGTGGCTAGAACTAATTCCGATTTTTTAGAAAATATTTTAAAAGAAGAGCTTTAAATCCTTATTTATGTGTATAAACCCACTAAAGATATATATTTTCAGAGTGGAAAAAGGATAAAGATTCAGAAAAAGAACTTCAGGGATCACCTCATCTTAGTCTCCATCGAAGATGAAAGATCTTGGATTTCATGTATTCAACAATAAACACATATGAACGACTACATTGTGACACCAATCAGTCATCCACAGGTGTTTTGATTACTTTAGACCTGTAGAATAAAATAAAACAAGTATTATTGACAAATTTCATTTCCTACCTTTTTTTACAATTGTAGTGCTTGGTGGTAGAGGTCGTGGCATGAGTCCGGACAAAATCGAACTTCACATTCTGCATAGCCATACATAGTTTCTTTGCGAAAATTACTATTCCTCTTATTTTCTCCCTTTGAACAATACTCATATCGTCCTCTCTTTTTTATATTCCTATTTACAATATTCACATTTTCATATCCTTGAGATCTGACAACTGGAAGGCGGTAACACGGGTTAGGTCCAGGTCTTTTGAGATATGAAAAGTTCCCAACCAATTCTTTCACTAACTTAGATATAAATTCTAATTGAGTCATGACACTTAGATGATTCTCTTTACATTTCCACAGATGGAGAACATAAGAGTTCACTACACATATATTAAAGAAGTGATGGAAAGGTCTAATGTACTACCTTCTAGACTTACGATCCATACCATATGACTTTTTGAGTTGATCACTGAGGTCCACACTGCCCATGTAATAGCTATACATGGGAATAACGGGAGGGCACGAAACTTACTTTGTCTCAAATACACTATTACACAACATTTTCCTAACAGCACTATTTCCTGTTTCAACATAACAATTTGAAAGTATATTTACAACTTTGTTATCCTTTCAAGTGGTGCACACCAGATTTTGGTCAACATCATAATGATAATCACCCCTATTCATAGATTTTGTTAACTACAGTATTGTATGACGTCACAAATAAAAATGTAAAATTATCAAATTAAAAAGTCTAGAATATTTAGGAACTATAAAAGAGAAATTTTAGTAAAACCCTGAGTTGATGATAAATAAATGTGATAACAGTAATATTAATTTCTAACTATTCCAGTTGTCAAAATCAGCTGATGTAAACTAAAGAATGTGTTTAAATTATCATCAATGGCCATTGATGATGGTTGATGAATACAAAGTTAATAAAAATGATTTATAACAAAAGTTAGTAATGCAGATGGTATGGGGTTTGAATCCTAAGCAATTTTGTGGGTTTTTAAGGGACTACCCCCAACTATCTTTGAAGCTTCAGGACCGCGCCTATATGCGGGTTTCTCCACCAAAGGGTTAAACCAACTACCTTTAAAAAATGAGATTTTGTTTACGTTTAAAGAGTTTTTTGTCAATACAAATAATTCAAAACAAGCTTATTTAAATATACTGCTAGTTTAAAATTTGATTTTAATTATATTTTTAGAAATCTTTTTTGGTTATCAGATTAATTTTTGATTTTTTTATGACTATTGATTCAACCAAATCAAATAATGTATTTTAGGAGAATTTTAATCAAGCTCTGCAAATCACAGACAAGTCAGGTGTAATAAAACTAAATTACGTTATTCGAAAAATACATTTTGTGTAAATATAAAACCAAATTGATAAGAACCAAAATTTCCTAAATTAATCAAAGTTTTGCTATTAAAATAAATTAATAAAATCAAGCATATGTTTTTATAAGACACAATATGTAAAATATTTTTTATTTCTCCATAAATTTAACATTTAATATAGTTACTAAAAAAATTAACAGATAACAATAATTATCGTTTGATACTTTTTCATTGTCAACTAAATATTGCTTCTCGTGCACAACTAAATACGGTAATAATTTTTGTTTTCTTAAGCTCTAATATGTAAAATGCTTGCTTAAAAATATTGAAAATATGGGTCAAAAATACTTGTCAAAATTTTTTAATATTTACATGGTAACCAAAAAAAGAAATATGCGGATCAATGATTGTTATGACAATGAATTTTCTTACCCTAATTTACCTAAGGGGGTCTTCAAAGGACCTCCCCTTATATAAAAACGTTATAACTCGTAAAGTTCGAATGACAAAAATCTAAAATTTTATGACCTTTTTCTAAAATTTATTCCTAAACATTTTGGTATTTTACTGGAGCAAATTTGATGGGCAGTTTTAGTGTAGCAGGCTATTTTTTAACTTACCTCATGATTTTCGTACACTTTTTCTGTACAAAAATCATAAGGTGAGTCAAAAAACTTTTTAAACGTCTTGCTGAGTTTTTCAAGATTACTGCGTCACGTAGTAGTTATTTGTTTTTGCAGCAGACCGTGACTAATCCGATTATGTCGCAGAACAAAGCAATCAAAGAAAATTTGAGGACCTTTAACTTTATGCAAAATAAGAAGAGACTAATAGCAAATATATTAAAAGTAAAGACATTTGACTAAACTAGAATAAATTTTCTTCAACATATCAAAAAATTAACTGCGCAGCTACTGTCTGTTAAGAGTATTGGACATGTAAACTTAGGGTCCTCCGAGGACACCCCTTTAGGTAGTCAACAGAAAAAAACATTGTAGGTAACTAGGGTTAAGCCACGTCAAAATTGTACATAAAAACACACAACATACTGTACCATGAAACAACTACCCAAATAATTCCCCTAAAAATTAAATGTAAATCAAAAAATAAGTTTTCACTTTGAATTAAATATTGTAAGTATCTTTCAACTTCATTGTCGCTTCAAATCAGCCAAAGTTAAAAAATGATCTTAACTAATTAGTATATTCATCAATTGAAATCTTAGAAAGGTAAAAGAGAAAAATTCAACATTAAAAGACAAATTCAGTTAGATCATTTTTTACAATACACGTGACTTCTTTCGCAATACACAAGAGTGTCAAGGCACATTAGTTTCCAATTACTGCTGTAAAAGAATGAAATTGTATATACGGTAGTGTCGAATGAAAGAATGTCCAAGCAGTATATAGCAGTGTGTCTCTTACTTCAAGATGATTAAAAACAACAAATTACTGTACATTGGTCCGAAAATTTATATCTTGATAATTTAGCCAAATAGCTTTTTGTTTAAAGATGCAATTACTTGAAGTTTGCTTTTTTTTTTATAAAGAAACGAACAAAATTTTTTGTTGTTGATGAATTTCTAAATACTCATAAACTCATCTTCTCCGCTAACTGAAAAGTCAGAGTTTTTGTTTTTGGTTTGTTTATTGACTTTTACATAAGCTTTTCCAGATTTAACAACAATCGACGAAGGACGCGCTAAAAATTTGTTTAAACTACAAAGCGCAGCTTTTCAGTTTTGAATGATTTGATTAATTAAGTAACCATGGTGAAAACTCAGACTAAAAAAATTTATAAACTAAACATTTCAGTTAATAGTTTTCTTTACTTTAAAAATAAATTGACCTCTAAAATATTTTAATTCAATTTTCAATATCTCGGAACTTACTATTGTTTCTAGAAGGTATCTGTTGATAGTAATTTACGCTTGATTCTTCTGTAAAATACAAAATGTGTAGGCCTAATTGTTGTGAAACGAAAGTAATTGCACGTACACCATCAAAATTTAGTTGATTGACGTAATCAAGAAAATGAAACAATTAATAAATCTTGAAGTAGCATAACTACTGTTAAAACTATTAACTGACTTTAAAAAAAGACAAGTTAGTGTTAAAAAAATAAAGCTAATTTTCGACAAGATAAACAAAGAGTATAAAAAATATAGCATTTATTATTTTTTTAAGATAAAAAATATTAATTTTTTGTTTAAAGTGTGCTTCAAATACTGGTTTCCTAAAAAATTAAGTTGTTTTCTCTGTTGATACCAGAAAAACATGAATTATAATGTTGTTCATTCACTTCATGTTCATTTTATGCAAGTTACAACATAATTATTATGTTCATTTATTTTAATCATTTATAAGCATCATTTATTTTATTTGTCTTGTGTTGCAATTATTTTATAAATCTTGCCCTTTTTTATACCATAAAATTGCTGTGGAAAGCCGTCATATTGCATTAAGCATGTTTTAATTTATTTATTTACATTATTAAAGCAAGAAAAAAAACAAAAAAAAACAAAACAGAGTAAAACAAACGTTTTCGGCTAACTCAAGTCCTCATCAGGTTTCGTAGTGAATAGTCTTTCATGCTTCAGTTCAATTTAAAAAAAATTAATTATCTTAAATGCTGACAAAATAATTTTATAAAGAACAAAATTAAATTACATGAAACCAAAATGAAAAACGAGCAGATTTTAAAAAAATGTTCAGTAGAAATGGTGTTTCATTAGCATTTAATCGGCAATTTAAAATAGGATTTGACTTTCTTATTTATAACGCTTTATTATTCTAGTGTGAAATTCTGATTTACACTTGCGGAATATCAAAAATTATTTAAATCAAATTTAACGTCCAAACAAGAATCACATGATAAAGTATGATTTTTATGGCACTCTCTTGAATAGTTTTGAAATTCAGATGTTCCCAGGCTCTTGCTGTCAAATGTCTCGATGACATATCAACCACAATGACATAACATGTCTTGTTCATGTCAGACACGAAGCTTTACATTGACCCTAACTCTCAGAACGCATCGAAGTACTTTGGGCAGTGATTAAAGATTTTCACCGATTTTTTAGAAAAGATATTGGCCGCACCACAACATGAAGGAGCTGCTGCACAAAACAAGTTGTAGGTTTTGTGCGCCTGCTGTGAAGTATACGAGTTAATTGAAGAATGCGACTTTCACGATATTGCAATAGCAAAACTTAAGAAGTGGTTTGTTAAAACCCCCCACGTTATATTTTCTCCTCTACTCCTCGCAACGAGAAAACAAAAACCAGGAGAATCGTTAGAAGAGTTTCTGCAAATATTGCATGTTTTTAGCAAAGATTGCAAGTTTCGAAACGTGTCCGCAGAGGAATATCAGTTGAATCTTGTGCAAGATGCTTTTGTTAATGATTTAGCATCATGTCACATACATCCAAGACTGTTAAAAAGCAATGAATTAACAGAAAACAAAGAATTTAACAAAGCTATGTCGCTAGACCACGCTGAAGAATATTCCACAACGTATACGTCAAAAAATGACCTAATAACGGCTTCTGTTGCTCAAGACAAAAGTGATGGTCGGAATCTTACGCCATCTACTGACCTACGGGCAACAGTATTTACTGGCCGTAAAAAGGGTTATTTTGTGGACCTTCCTATCATCGAATCTTTTTCCTCTGGTTTTCCTCTGGGACAACGGGGCATTCTTCTTGTGTCTGCAATACAAAAAGCATGGAATTCAACAAGAACTCAAAGAGGCAAGTAAATTCTTTAACGTCTCCACGTTTTCTATTTCCTATCTTTACGGTTACATTTTCCGGCAGTTTAAATTTTTCTTCTTTGGGAGTGTACGTAAACGGAACAAAGCTAACAGCTCTTGCTGATTTTTCGAGCTCGGAAAGCTATATTAACTTTAGCACAAGCAAAAAATGAAAGATTATTTCATCCAACTACAGCGTGCAGATGGCGTCCCCTGCAATAAAGGTGAAATTCTTTGGTTTTTGCGTTGTGGAGATAATAATAAATGATACGAAATGTTAAATGTTTTAGAAATCTGTGTAGCGATATAATACTTGGCTTAATTTTCGAATCGAACGCAAGCAACTGTTCTTTAAATTTAAGGGTAATTAGCCTGAAGTAGTTGTAGGTAATGATATGAATTGTGAATTAACTGCAACAGATACAAAAAAAGCTTTGCTATTTTTCAATTTAACGCTTGGAATAAAGCCCATAGCAACAAAGTCGTGTCGCTTCAGCAAGTGCGATACAACTTTTATTTAAGAAAGATGGATGACTGGCTAAAGGGAGGAATCATTCAACAAAGCTCTTCCCCGTAGAGAGCGCAGGTAGTTGTTGTTAAAAACGATATAAATCGTCATAAAAATGGGCTATGTGTTGAGTACTAGCAAACAATTCAGATCTACAATCAATCAACTTTCAAAATATAAAGTGTTCTCGACTTTTGATTTGAAAAGTGCGTATCATTAAATTAGTCTTATCGAGCCTGACTCAAAGTATATAGCGTTTGAAGCAAATGGTAAACTTTATGAATTCACACATATTCAGTTTGGCGTAAAAAAATGCTGTGATAGAGTTTCAACGTAAAATGCGCCAGTTTATTGAAAAGAAAAATCTCAACGGAGCATTTTTGGATGTTGATAGTATCACGATCACTGGGCACGATTAAACTGATTATGATCATATATGACTTCTTTTATTAATGCGATTCAGCGCAGAAAGTTTACACCAAATAAGAGTAAAACCATAAGTTCCGTCAAATCTCTTAATTGTTGGTAATGTGAAAATTGGACCGGACCCTAAGCGTATTCGTGCTTTACAAGACTTTTTTTTCTCATAATTAAAACATTTTGCTTCGTGTATTAGGCATGTTTGCATATTATACCAAATGGATTAATTGTTTTGCCACTAAAGTGCAACTTTTAGCAAAAACTAAAACTTTTTCTCTCACTGGGAGTGAATTGGATGCTTTTGTTTGCTAAACTCTAAATTACTAGGGAAGTAACCTGCAATTTATTAACAAATCGTTTTCGTTTGTGGTAGAATGTAATACCCCTGACGAAGTTATTATATTTCCGCCAGTTTGAACCAAGGTTTTTGCCCAGTGGCTTTTATGTCTCGAACTTAGCAGGGCAGCGGGGAATATTACCCCGCTTACGAGAAAGAAACAACTGCCGTTATCGAGGCTGTCAAAAAATGGTCTTGCATGTTGTCACGACAGGCATTTACTCTAATTACCGATAAGGGTTCTGTAGCTCTTTTGCTGGATATACAATATAGGACTTTTGTCTCTTTTTCTTTAAAGAGACAACTGCCATTATCGAAGCTGTCAAGAAATGGTCTTACATGTTGTCACGACAGACCTTTACTCTAATTATGTCGTAAGCAGTCGTGTGGTTGAAGCGCTGGGCTCGTGACGAACACGGTCTCGGTTCAAAACTCACTTGCGCCATTCTTTTGTATCCTGGGGAAAAGACACTTTACGGCATATTCCTCTGCTTGGTGGCCCCGGCAAGCAGTTCTAAATCACAGTCATATCTCTATTAAATTATAAGTGACAGCAATATCTTGGTATTTCCGGAAGCAGATTGGAGTAATTGCCTATCCTATGTATTAGCGCGTCCGTCGCTTTCCTGCGAGTCAGGAGGATGCATATAAAGATACAATAAAATAAAAATAAAAAATAAAATTATTAATCAGCGCTCCGTAGTTTTTATGCAGGATAGCCGACGACGGACGAAAATCAAAAATTACAAGGTACAACTGAGGCGCATGAATCTTGCTCCTTTGTCGTAAGTCATACAATATCGCCCAGGCCAAAGAAATGTTGAACCCGATATTTTTACTCGAGCTTACTGCTTTGCAACAACTGTGGCTTTCTCACTTTTTCTTGCGTCTTGCAAGACATGCACTATAGGTTGTATCAGGGTTTCCCAACTTTCTTGGTCACGGAACACTACGTCTTATCCTTTTAACTTGCGGAACACTCAGTTGAAACATTTGTTAACACAGGCTTACCAAAAAGTAATGGGTTTCAATTTTACACGTTTTTATCAAAGAATTGCAGTTACTCTCATATGGAACAATAGTAAAAACCAAAAATTTTATAAATTATGCAAACAAATTTAACATGTTATAAGCTTGCAAAGAAGCGGAAATACAGGTGTCCATAAATTATTGTTAAAATTTAAAAAATTCACTATAGTCTTATTTTTAAAAATATTTTCAATCGGCTTTTTTATAGTAAAGGGAAATGCTTAAAGTTTATGTTAGATGCTTTAATACACCTCTACGTGTGCACCACCGGTCGCACGCACGATATCCAACTGATATTCAATTTCTTGTCATGTTCTTGCTAACATATCTACAGTAACTGTATCAAATGTTTCAATTATTTGATGTTGCAAATCATTAATGTATCTGACTTTGCTTCGGTAAACGATATCTTTTACATAGCCCCACAGGAAGAAATCCAACGGTGTAATATCAGGGGAAAGTGGCCGCCATGGAATAGAACCATCATGTCCAATCCATCTATCTGGAAATGCTTCATTCAAAAATTGACAAACTTCAAGGCCCCGATAAAGTGGTGCATCGTCCTGCTGGAAAATAACTTGTGTTTAATACTGTTTAAGGTGTAGTGACACGTATTTTGTCAAAACGTCGAGGTAAATTTGAGCTGTGATTGATTTCTCAGCGAAGAAAAACAGACCAATAATTCTATCATGCATAATTCCACACCACATGTTTAGTTTAGAGAAATCCCGTTTAAGCTCATAAATATCATGCGGATTCTCCGAGCCCCATATTCTCAAATTATGTCTGTTTAGTAATCCAAAAACGTGGAACGTTGACTTGTCACTGAAACAAACACGTTTCAAAAACCCTGGGGCTGAATCTAATATGTCCAGCATGGTCACTGCAAGTTCTTTTCGTCGCGGGTTATCTTCTGGCTTAAAGGCTTGCAGTAACAGCACTTTATATGCATAAAGTCACAAGTTTCTATGCAAAACTTTGTGAATAGTGAATCGTGGAATCTATAACTGCCTAAAAGCCCCGTGAATAAACTTTCTAGGGCTTCTGGTACATGCCGCTCTCACAGATTCAATTGCTTTTTCTGATATTTGAGGTCGGCCAGCTCCCTTTCTCTGTAGCACACTACCAGTCTCCATAAACATTTTATGCCATGTTCGAATTGTAGGTCGCGCAGGTAGCTTTTTTCCATACTTGCGTCTAAAGTTTCGCTGTGCTTGGATGTCTGACTTTGTTTCTATAAACCAAGAAACACACTAGGCTTTTTTCTGCGAAGTGCTCATTTTCATGAACTCTACTTTTGTTACTAAATTCAAAAATATTCTGCTTAATTACTAAATAAATTGTGATTTTAAACTTAATTGTTTCCACAAGGACCTGCTAAGAAAGAAAAAACTTGAAGCATTTTTCTTCACTATAAAACAAATCAAATGAAAATATCTTAAAAATTAAAATTTTGACAAACTTTAAAAATTGTCACAATAATTTATACTTTTAATGTCTAGTGTGATACTTGACAGCTGAATATACATATCCACTTTGGCATCCAATCTGCTTTTATAGTTAGTTTTGTTAACACATATTGTGAAATCCTTGTAGTTGCAAAAGGCAAGTGTTTCTTAAGAATTTCTCTTGCAATTTTAGGATATGCATTTGAACATTTATTCAAAACTTGCTGGGGGGTTGAATTGTGAAATGCAATTTAAAATTACCATCGCTTGAAAGTTTGATAAATTTTACCATAGTTTTACCCGTCAATAGAACAGTCGAAAAACTGAATGGATTACGAACTTAATTTCAATTGATCGTTTCCTCAGAAAAATATTGAAAAAAATTTTTTGAAGTTTCTGCGAGTTTCGTACAATATTGGTTTTCATAAATTGGTCCATTTTGAGATTATTGTCTTTACGAAAGTTTTACAGCAAAGGGAAGCAAGCTAGAACGTCGATGCTTGCATTTTCACACCAAAATTTGAGTTTTCGTTTGATGGTTATAACTTTATGTTTGACTGAAAGAACAAAAATGTGCTTGCTCGGCAAGCTTAAATTAAAATCATTCAACTTGCCAATATATCAGCCATATAAACGAGGCACTACAACCATTTTGGCTCGTGCAGCCGGCAAGATAGTTGTCACACTTCATTCATAATAGTTTTACTCATGACTATGTAGTTTATCCCCGTTAAAAGTAATTTGTAGTTTTATTATGAAATAATAATCGCGTCGCCTTGTAGCGCTGCTCTCGTATTATGTGATATTACGTCCGATTCGCTTTCTATTGCTTGTTTTATGTATCCCTTTTTCTTTTTTCGTGCGACAGTAATGACGTAATATGTTTTTGTCCAAGCTTTGCTATCTCGTTGGTAGTGGAATGTTCTGGCGCATTCAAGCGTAGTGCTCTCTCTAAGGAATTCGAGTTAAGTCTCGAATATACGAGTAAATTTGTTGTCACGTGACTTTTATCGATATATATATATGCGCATGCGAAGCGAAGACGTAAGATACGCCTAGAGAGACGCATAAAGCAAAAAGGGTCGCTTTGCGAGAAAGTAGAATTTGGGGCGAGTGTTGAATTTATTTTGCGCCAGTGTTTTGGAGTTGTGTTTTACAGAGGTAGAATTATTTGTGCTGGTTGAATCAAGTTATAATGTTGATTTCGCTTTGCAGTTTGGCAAAGCATGGAATAGAACTTTGGTTGGTCGTAAATTTTGTAATACATTCATTCTTATTGGAGACAGTGGTCTCTGTTTGTTGTGAAGAAGAGTCTTCAACGAACCAATCCGAGCTTTCGTGTAAATCAACTGTATAAAAGCCTCAGGCTCATAGCAGGCTACTTCTTGAGCCGAAATAAAATAAAATTAGACACAGCTTTGTTTCAGCGCAGGTATTCGGATTACCTAGCTCAACTGGTCCTTTAGGATTCCCGAACGAAGTCTGTGACAATAGTTTAAATTGGTTTTCTTCAAAAAATGTCAATAGCTTCTTCCATAACTCAAAAACTCTCACGAGCACCTTAACTCGGCTCAGCCAACACACAGATGTTTGCTTGAAGTAAAAGATTTTTCTTCCCAAAGCTTTTCATCTGACACTCTTCAGGGGAAATCGTCAGAATGAAGCAGAATTGAAACCGAACTAATTTATAAAGGAAGAAAGTAGAGTTCTCATTGGCTGAAAGAGTCAACCAATGAGAGAAAAGGTTAAGAAATTTTCAAAGAGTATACGAATTCTTTTTGCTTACACAGAAGGGGATTGAGAGATTTAATGAAAGTCGCTTCAAGAGCAGAAAGGTGAAAGGAAGAGCGACCTCGAGCGAGAATAGAAAATTTTTCGTTGCTGTAATGGAGGGCACATTGGGCGTTATCAATAAGATGTTGACCAATGGCGGATTCGTGCCCATTGGTCAACATCTTATTGATAACGCCCAATGTGCCCTCCATTACAGCAACGAAAAATTTTCTATTCTCGCTCGAGGTCGCTCTTCCTTTCACCTTTCTGCTCTTGAAGCGACTTTCATTAAATCTCTCAATCCCCTTCTGTGTAAGCAAAAAGAATTCGTATACTCTTTGAAAATTTCTTAACCTTTTCTCTCATTGGTTGACTCTTTCAGCCAATGAGAACTCTACTTTCTTCCTTTATAAATTAGTTCGGTTTCAATTCTGCTTCATTCTGACGATTTCCCCTGAAGAGTGTCAGATGAAAAGCTTTGGGAAGAAAAATCTTTTACTTCAAGCAATCTTCAAATTCTGTACCATCAAATGTTTACACACAGATGTGTGCAACAATAAGTTGCAAGGAAGACTTCCCATATTTTTGCAGATAATGGAAAAGATTCTGGCTCTTACCTGTCTTGACTTGATAAAATCGATAATTTTTATCACGTCATATAAAACACTGCTGAAGTCAGAAGGCACTCCTTTTGAAGCTAGTTGATGACTGTGTATAGCACAGTAGGAGTTAGAAAATTCTGAATTTTATTTTTTAATTCACGACACGACAACTTTTATTGAGCCCTTTATGCTTTTAACTCTATCAGTGCATACATCCACACATTTTTTTCATGAAATTCTATTTTCATTCATAAATACTGTAAATCTAAAATCTTGAATATTTCGTCTCCTGGTAAAAGTTGTTAAAGTTTTGCACAAAAGTAAATTTTCTTCAACGTCTGCATTATACACATAACAAACAAATGCAAGCAGCACTTCTAATCCTGCAACATCTGTCGACTCATCAATCTAAAGAAAAAAAATCGACCTGCTGTAAACGGGATTATACCTTAGATTTCAAATAAACCTTGTTATTTGAAATCTAAGGTATAATCCCGTTTACAGCAGGTCGATTTTTTTTCTTTAGATTGATGAGTCGACAAATGTTGCCTTGTCATCTATACGAGGGCTTACTGTATTAAACCTTGTCATCTATACGAGGGCTTACTGTATTGTTTGATAAAAGAATGCTTTCCAATTTTTGGTAGTCATCTTTGCTCAGTAAGATTTTAGCAGGTTCCAACATAGAAGGCTTGATGTGATTCTCGGCTATTGTGTGTGCCTCACTAGCCTAAGCAGTTCTTTTGCTTATGAAATAAGATAGCTCCAATAATATTTTACTTGAAATGGTTGTTGAACACATAAATTTCTGCATGCGTTTCATTTCGCAAATTCTGGCCACAAAAAACGAGAGGTTTTTACCGAAGGTAGGGTGATTTCTTTTAAAATGTCTTTTTATTTTGGCAGGCGCAAGAGAACTATTTTGCAGAACTTTTTGGCATATGACACAAAAAGCATCAAGGTAGACTTTGGAACTTGTCCAACTAAATCCGAAGCTCGGGTAACTCTCGGCATTTATATTATAGCAATTTTGGCAGTAAAAGGGTTAAACTTTAGGAAACTTGCGACAAACTTTAAAGAAGTTGATGGAATACAAGTGTTCCGCGGAACACAGTCTGGAAAATGCTGGGTTATATTATCCCGGTTTAACTCACATGTTACATTTTATTTCATGTATAAATTTACCTTATTTCACAACTGACGTCAAGATAATTGTTTCAGCTTGCAAAATATGTGCTCGCGTTAAACTCTTGTTTATTCAAAGAAATCGAGAAACTTTAATGAAGACTATCAGGCTTGTGAAACGGATAAGTATAGATTTCAAGGGTCACTTACCATTATCTACTACTTTCAATAAATATTCATTTATTGTAATCGATGAATATTTTCGCTTTTCGTTGGCATTTTCGTGTAAAGATATGGCTACTTCAATGGTAAAAAAATGTCTTAATCAACTACTTACACTGTGTGGCACTGCTAGCTTTGAATTTTCTGACAACGCCAGCTATTTTTAACTTTACAATTCCAAGCCGATCTTGAACAACTTGGATTTTTTTCAAACAAATGCAGTATTTATCATTCTTCTGGAAATAGACAGGCTGAGAAAACGGTTTAAATGATTTCCCAATATCCCAATAATATCCCAATAACACTTAAAACTGTCGAATTGTCTCATGAACAATGGGAAACTGTTCTGACAGAAGCTTTGCATCCGATTACATCTTTGGTCTGTTCAGCCACCAATGCAAAAGATTTCTGGAGCTGAGTCGTGTAAATCCAAACCCAACTACGCCCATGTACGGCATCTTAATCAACGTCCAGTAAGTGTTTCCCGGCAAGACGTGGCCCCTTATCCGTCAGAAGCAAACTATTCAAATGAAGAAGATCTTTCTAAACGCAGCAGTGATGACACCAAAAATGAAGGGTGTGATCAAGTGCTTATTGAAGAAAATTGCAATAACCTAGAAGAAAAAGACGTACCTCGCAGATCACCACGAACAAATAAAGGCGTTTCTCCCCTTCGAAATGTATTCAAGACTCATCCGTTTAATACGTGATTATGTTTTGTTTTACTTTTACACTACCTGTATTTGACTTCTACCTCCAGTTAATTTTTTTAAGGTGGATAAATGATATAATTTGCGTTGATTAAAATGCCGATTGCGTAATTTACTCTACTTTTTGGTGCAATTAAATGCTGCAATTCTTTTCCTAAAACCTTACAGTGACAAGATTGCTAGCTAACTTATGTGTTTTTTTTTTTAGATATTTCAATTAATTAAGTTGATTTAAGCTTAGATATAAATTAACGTGAAAGCAACAAAGTTGTGTATTTGTTTCTTCAGAAAGCTAAGCAAAAATGAAGCTTGAATAAATAAATAAAAGTTGCAATAAAATAAAAAAGAGTTTAATTGAAAAAACTGATAGAAAAGTTTTTTTGAATTTTCGATTTTTAAATCTTCACGTGGTTTTTATTTTCATACTCAAAACGAATGTTTAAATAGATTTTCTTTAAAAATCAAAAAGAAAAGTAGTTTTACTCAACGTACGTAGTTAATTGAAACTAAATAATGAGTTTAAAATTTAGTTTTCATAACGATTTAGCTTTAATGCAGCATTGACTTTTTTTTTGTCTTCCCTTCATTTTGAAAAAAATACTTGTATAATAATCTTTTTTTAAACTTTACTTTAATTTTTTACATTTTTTCTTTCAAAATGAAACAGAGACGCATTGCCGAGCCGCAATAGTTTTTTTTCAAACTTATCTGGTCCGTGATATTAAAAAGAGTGAAAAGCAATGACCTAAATTACTTTAATGTAAAAGCCCAAAACCCAAAATACTTTTAAAAAAGACAAATTAGTTTTATAGCAAATGAAGCTAATTTTCGACAAGAAAAAAAAAACAAAAAAAAACATAGCTTTTATTTTTTTTAAGATATTGATTTTTATACAAGGCTCTTTTAAAAAGTTGTTTTCATAAAACTTAACTTGTTTCCTTCGGGATATCAGAAAAACATCATTTATAATGTTGTTAATTCACTTCATTGTTATTTTAGAAAATTCGCAACACAATTATTAACTTTAACAGTACTGTATACGTTTATGTCATTAAGCATTATTTATTTTAACTAACTTTTGTTGTTATTATTTTGTAAATTTTGTCCTTTTTGCCAACTACCTTTTCATCAAAATGTCTATGCCACGTGAAAAAAATTTTTGAATATGTTTTTTACTCACCATGCCCAGATGAGCTAAATTTTATCTCTGATAAGTTGGCGTATTCATAGATTAACTTTGACCGTTTCGGCCGTGTTCTCTCATCTATTTTTATTCATCTTTTTTGTTTTTCAAGATTAAAAAATTTTAAATTTTTTCCTAAATCTTTTTGTTTTTTAACATGAATTTTTGTTCAACAAGTAAGCAAATACAGTAGAATTTGCCTAAGTCGCCACTTTAATGGAAACAGAAAAAGTGGAGACTTAGGCAAACAGTAGTTTAAATATGCATAGAACTACACAAATTTAACATGTTTTTGTTTCTGCAAAAGCTGAACGTTTGAAACATACGGAACACAAACAAAAAGCATTTTTTGGATTTAGTTCATATATTTCAATAAGCTGACAGCTTTTGTAATTGTCGTGGTTATGCTGCTTTACATGACAGTAAGATGGCTGACTGAATTACACTAAAACTAATCAAAACAATCTAAAATGATAAAACAAAAGGGTTATAAAGGAAGTTTGTGTTGCAAAGTGGGGTTGTGCTACATAAGTAAGGATTGCAGACAGATAGGTAAAACAACTGCTGAGTTGCAATAGCAGACTAAAAGTCGGGAATATAATCATGCTGGCAAAGTTTTTTATAGGTCTGATAACTAGACAAATTTTTCTCCTCATGGTGAGCCAAAACGGTGGCGAGTTAGGCGAAGACAACTTAGCCAAACTTGATAACACAGAAAACAGTAGAGTCTTATTCGGGACCAAGCAATATGTGACAACTTAGGCAAGTTCTACTGCATAAAATTTGAATAAATGAGTTAGAGTTGCAATAAAGTATATAAGAGGTTAGCCCAAAACATTGACGGAAAAAAAGTTTTCTGTTTTTTTCAATTTTCAAATCTTTATGTGTTTTTATTTTCATACTTTTTATATTAAACTGCAAAAATTATGAAAAACAAATGTTTGAATTAATTTCCCTTAAAAAACAAAATGAAATACAGTTTTACAAAACATATAATTAATCTAAGCTTAATAATCAGTTTAAAATTGATTTTTATAACAATTCAACTTTAAAAACAATGCTGGCTTTTTTTGGGTGGAAAAAATAATAGTATAATTAAACTAATGATTTTTTTTTGGTCTTCACTTTAATTTTTTACATGTTTTTTTTTCAAAATAAAGCAGAACCGCATTGGTGGGCCGTAATAGTTATTTTCCAACTTATTTGGTTCGTGATGTTAAAAAGAGTCGTCGTCGCCGTTTAAAGGATAGCTACTCCAGGTCAGACACAAAGAGAACTGGGGCCGAGGGTTTATCCTTTTACTACCCAAGACTGCTTCACTGCCTGAATCAGATGCTGGCAGTGATGTTATTAAGCCAGCATCGAGTTTCGTCATCCAAAACCGTCAAACCTTGTGCTCCATGTGGTGCCCGATGTATAGGGCACGATATTAGAACATGGTCTGCGGTTTGCTCAGAAGCGCCACACTCGCAATTTGGTGAAGGAGCAAGACCCCATTTGTGCATGGACCAATGGAATCGCTCAACACCAGTCCGAAGGCGGTTGAGCTTAACCCAAGCTGCTCGGGGTAAGCCCATCCCAACAGGCCTGGCACCGGTCTCGGGAACAAAAGCATGGAGCCTGGAAGCATTTTCACAATACTCCGTTTTCCATTTGTGATTGTTAAAAAGAGAATTGTTAAAAAGAGTGAAAAGCAATGACCAAATGCTTTAATTATAAGAACCAAAACCTTATAAATCGCAATATTTATTTTGATAAACAAATCATGAAAAAAAATGTATAAAATTAATAAGTTATTTTACCTGAATAGTTATAATTCATTTCCGATATATTATGTCCAATGTTTGATAAGCGATTGTTGTGATTTGATTCACCCGAAGTATCATTGGAGTGTTCTGAATATTGGAATCAATTTTTTATAAGCGACAAGTTGCTTTTTAAAATGAGTAAAAGCAATTTTTATGCTTTATTTAATGCTGGCAGTAAGTTAGAGTTTTTACTCTTTTTAAAAAAGGAAAGGATTATGGAAAAAACAATTAACTATTTTGACTTTTCACTGGCACTATGAATTGAAATTTAATTTGATCCAAAAAAAATATTAGAGTTAGATCATAATTTTTTTATTTACCTTAATTTTTTTGCTTGGTAATATAGCAAAAAAAAGTTATTCAAGTAAAAAAAATCTTTAAGTGTAAATATAAAAAGGTGAGACAGATATCACGAACAACTCTGCTTTCCTGAAAGAAATATCAGCTACATTTCATTCTTTTTGTGTTTAACATATTCAATCGATGAATAAAAATAAACAGACAGAGGGTAAATTTGCCTCTTACCGCTGAAGCTTATGACAAATTAGTGTTCAAACATAGGCGACTTTGCGCATGGTTTATGTTGATATTTTTTGTAACCCAAAAAAATTACGGCAGAACAGCAAGTAGCATCTACTGCAACAAAAAAAATTGATTTTGTCTTTGTTTTCAAACTTCTCAGATACGGTGCGTTTAATAGGCAAACTAGGAAACCAACTAGGACACAGCTTTTAACATTAATGACAGATTAAAAAATCTTTTGATTGAACTATTTAAACAACAACAAAAAAAATCAAGTGCCGGATAACTGCATAACTTATGCGCACTGTGATGCAACAATTGAGTTTGCTTGTGGAACAAAGTATTCTCCCCCTTCCCTGTCTAGGCCCACGTTACAGTTTAATCCAAAAATACAATTTTTTTTTGTACAAATAAAGTTTAAACGTTTCTTTTTTACAAATTGTTAAAAAGAATTCTTACTAAAATCAGTTGAAGAATTATCTTTCATATCCATCATAGCGTGTTTTTGCTTTCTGCGAATCACAAAAATAATTATCCCAATAAAAATCAACAAGAATCCTGCTCCGGTCCACACAGAAGCATATATTAAAAAATCTGAAAAAAGGAGCAATTTTGTAGAGATTTAGCGATAATACTTTTAAACGCATACCAAAGATATATTATGCGCATTGATACCTAAAACTTCTAGAATTTTGTGTAATTATTGATAATCATATTTTTTAACTATACCCTTGGGTTAAATAAATATCTTTAAAGATTAAAGATGTAATCCTTTATTTACTTGTCCACAGTTAGCTGAAAAGATTATAATATGAATTTGTTTCGTGTTCATAGTGATTATTAACCGTAGGAAAAGAAAAACACCGTCTTTATCGCTGTCGTCGTCGTCGTTTAAAAAGGCATCCACTCCAGTCAGGCAGAAACAGGACTGGGGCCGAAAGCTTATCCTTTTACTGTCCCAAGTTGCTGTACTGCCCGGATCGAATGCTGGTAGTGATGATATGAAGCGAGTATCAAGTTTTGTCATTCAAAACCGTCAGACCTCGTGCTTTAAGTGGTTCCCTATGTATGGGACACGTTATTAGGGCGTGGTCTGCCGTTTGTTCAATGGCCGCAATTCGGTGAAGAAGCGAAACCTATTCGTGCATAAACGAATGGAATTGCTCAACACCAGTCCGTATCAATTAAGCTTAATCCAAGCTATTCGGGGACAGCTCTTTCCAACAGGCCTGGCACCCGTCCTGGGTATAAAAGCAAGAAGTTTGGATGTATTCTTGAAGTACTCCGCGTTCCATATGTGATTTGTCCTCTAAGAAGCGCTGATGCCTAGTCTGGCAAGGTTGTTTAATAGATCCGTGCAGCTAGCATAAACGGGCGTGTAGATCTTAGTTTTTTGTGGAGAGTATCTGAAGACTTACTTAAAAGACCATGCAGGATGTGATCTGGGTCCAGAGATCCATGATAAGCCAAGGAGAGTGTTGCTCCTAGTCAACAAAACTCAACTGTCTGGATGCCTGAGAGTACGGTTAAGTGGTCCGTTGGAGCGGGCGCAGGTATTTAATCACTATGCGTAAAGAGCCATTCAAGACATTGTCTACAAGGCGAGTGTGAGTGCTGAGATACCAAACTGGTGCGAAGTACTCAGCTGTTGAATAAGTCCCAAGATCTGGAGAAGAGCGCTTGTGGTCGCGATCCCAAAACCAGCAAAGCCCGTGGGTGACCCAAAGAGTTATCAACCGATTTCTCTGCTCTGTGTCCCCTACAAGATCCTCGAGAGACTTATCTACGCCCGCGTTGAGCCATTAATCGATCCACTGCTCCCTAAAAAGCAGGACTAGGTTCCGACGTGAAATTGAGGATTCTTTTGAGGCTAAAAAGAAGGCCGGTACCGTATTTGTCAATCTGACAGCTGCTTATGACACTGTCTGACACCGTGGCCTTACCTGCAAGTTGCTGAGACTACTTCCGGATAAGCACATGGTCAAAATGATTATGGAGCTTGTCCGAAATCGAAGTTTTACCCTTACCACCGGTGACAGCAAGCAAAGCAGGCTACGCCGTCTTAAAAACGGCGTTCCTCAGGAATCGGTCTTGGCTCCACTCCTATTTAACATCTATACGTACGATCTTCCTTCCATGATTTCCAGAAAGTTTGCTTATGCTGATGATTTAGCATTGTTGCACTCTTCTGGAAACTGGAAGGACTTGGAGGGTACTTTAAGCCAAGACATGTCTACACTTTCAGCGTATCTCCAGACTTGGAGGTTGAAGCTCAGTCACACTAAGACGGTGGCAGCAGCCTTTTACTTAAATAACCGAGAGGCCAACGTAAGCTAAAGGTCTACAACAACGGTAGACTTTTACCGTTCTGTCCAACCCCTACATATCTTGGGGTAAAACTGGACAGATCGCTCACGTTTCGTCACCATTTAGTGGCATTGCGCAAAAAACTATCCTCGCGCGTCACACTGCTGAGGCGACTCGTGGGCTCGGGATGGGGTGCTGGTGCTAAAACACTACACATAGCCACCTTATCTCTAGTCTACTCAACAGCTGAGTACTGTTCTCCAGTCTGGCGTTGCAATGCTCACACTCGCCTCATCGATAGTGTCTTGAACGACGCCTTGCGCATAGTTACTGGATGCCTGCGTCCCACTCCAACGGATCACGTACCTGTACTCTCAGGCATCCAGCCAGCTAAACTTCGCCGACTGGGAGCGACACTCTCCTTGGCTTACCGTGGATCTCTGGACCCCGATCATATCTTGCATGGTCTTTTAAGTGGATACTCAGATACTCGCCAAGTGAGACTAAGATCCAGACGCCGGTTTGTGCCAGCTGCGCGGAATCTTTTGGACAATCTTGCCAGACTTGGCATCCGCGCTTCTGAATGGAAAAATCACAAATGGAAAACGGAGTATTGTGAAAATGCTTCCAGGCTCCGTGCTTTTGTGCCCAAGACCGGTGCCAGGCCTGTTGGGATGGGCTTACCCCGAGCAGCTTGGGTTAAGCTCAACCGCCTTCGGACTGGTGTTGAGCGATTCCATTGGTCCATGCACAAATGGGGTCTTGCTCCTTCACCAAATTGCGAGTGTGGCGCTTCTGAGCAAACCGCAGACCATGTTCTAATATCGTGCCCTATACATCGGGCACCACATGGAGCACAAGGTCTGACGGTTTTGGATGACGAAACTCGATGCTGGCTTAATAACATCACTGCCAGCATCTGATTCAGGCAGTGCAGCAGTCTTGGGTAGTAAAAGGATAAACCCTCGGCCCCAGTTCTCTTTGTGTCTGACCTGGAGTGGATACCCTTCAAACGACGACGATGACGACGAGCTGTTGAATAGATCATAAATAGGGTGTCTGTGCGGAGTGTTTTGGCTCCAGTACCCTATCCTGAGCCTACAAGTCGCATCAGCAATGTGAAGCACAGATTGTTTTTTGTGCAGTGTCACTAGACGTTGACGATACGTAAGGGATCTGGCCAGTTTTATCCCAAAATGTGTACGGTCGGACAGAACGGTAAAAATTTATTGTTGTTGTTGACGTTTAGCTCACGTTTGGCCACTTGCTTGTTTAAATGAAAGGCTGCCATCATCGTTTTATTGTTACAGAGCTTTAACCTCCAAATATGGAGCTACGCTGAAAGTGTAGTCATGTCTTGGCTTAAAGCCTCCTCAAATAGATGTTGAAAAAAGAGGAGTCAACACCAATCTCTGAGAAACGCAGATTTTTAGACAACATAATAACCTGGTTTGGTTGCTGCTGCCGGTTCGGCTTTGGACAAGCTACATCACTGTTCTGACCATGTGCTTATCCAGTAGAAGCCTTCCACGGTACCAGACAGTGTCATATTCCCCTGTCAGATGGACAATTGCGACACCAACCTTTTTTTTTATCCTCGAAAAATTCTCTATTTTCTGTGTCAGCAGAACAACTTGATTCGCGGTTCAATTCCCGTGTCGAAACTCAGGCTGCTCTTTAGGTAGAAGTGGATCCTTTGCCTGTAAAATAAATCTTGTGACCCTGCGAAAACCATCATTTGCTGTTAAAATTAGAACAATAAAATTTTTGGAAAAGATGATATTTTTTAAACAAATGTGTCATCATTTTTAAACGATTTTCATTCATTTCAAAATATTGGAATTCAATGATTGTTAATTAAATAAATTTTTGGTTGTACAAAACTTTATAATAATCTATGGTACTAACAGAACTACAAAATCTTTTAATTTATTGTAGTCTTTAAATAAACTGTTATCTTTAGAATTTTTCTGTCCAAGTCTTGTTATAAAAAGTTGTTGGCAACAACGAATTCCAAGTAAATGCGATTTATATAGAGTTTGAAAACATAATAAGTAAAGGCGTTTCTGATTGGTTTAAAGAAAAAGATCCCGCTATTGGTTGCGCGCTTACTTGCGCAGTAAACGAGAAACCTTCAGTGTATAAACAATTTTATCTAGCAACAAACAGAGAGTTCAAATCTATAAAGGTGGCTGCTATGAAGGTACCCAAAAAAGTGTCCGGTAGATCTAAAATTACTTTGGATTAGAAACATTTACCTTAAATACGAAAAATAAACAAAAGTCAATGATCAATAGTTTTTTCTTTAAAAAAAAATATATTGCTTTTTATTCAAATGGTGTTTCCCCTGCTCATGAGCAAAGCAATGTTGTACGTAAGTACTCGTACCACTGTGATAATGTGTACTTAGATCGAAACGACTAGAAGAACAAATTCGACAACATGTTTCAAAGTCAATTAGAAATCTCAAAAAGATCACACTAGAAACCAAATGCAAATTCACTCAAAATACACCTATTTCAGATTCAGTTATTGCTCAACATTTTTTGGATAACAAAGTTTGTGCAAAAAAATTCAATATTAAGTGTTTCTTGATTTTAGTTACAGGAAGATCATCTTTTTATCTTGAAACACTTGAATCCACTTTCATAGGGTCGAGTCTAATTAAAAGAAAAACCGATTCGAGTGAGAGTAAAAAAAATATTAGTTAGCTGTCAGAGATAAAAAATAAAATTTTTCTATTTACTGTTTATATATTTGTAGTTACATGATACATTTGCTAAAACAAACGTTTATTACTCTACAATGTTTTTTTCTTCTGACAAAATTGTTTTTGCTTGTGATAAATATACTTTATATGCATAAACTGAGACACTTTCTTGAGATGTTTCAAGTTTTAATTTAATTAATTTAGTGTTATGGCGTGATATTTATAACTTGATTTAAAGTGCAAAATAGTCTTGTCAAAGTAATTTTGTAGAATACTGCGCGTAAAAAGAAATTTATGATTATGCTATAATTACAGTCAGGCGTTGTAAAAAAATTAATGGATAAAAAATTAATTGCAATAAATTGATCTAATTAATTGATTGCAACAAAACTATCAATTAAATAATATTGCCATAACATTGCAATTATTTAAAACATTATTATAATTATAAATTTTTTATTAAAACATTAATATAGAACTGGTATGCTTGAAAAAGTAAAAATAATATATAGGTCAACTTTATTATTTTTATCAAAGCATAAAATGTATGCAGATGCAACAAAGCTTTAAAACAATTTTCATTTTTTCGCTCACATGTGCTTTTAAAATCAAAACTAATAGTGTTAGGCATGGGGCAAAGTAAGTGAAAATTAATAGCTATTATTGATTGGTTAATACATCAATTAATTGGAATTAATTGGTAAAGTTCCAATTAATTTTTTACAATTCCTGGTTAAACCAACGATATAGTTGAGACAACAAACGTCCAGACCAATACCGAAACCCGAATAATTCTAAAAAAAAACCCGAATAATTCTAACACTTTAAATATTTCAAAAACAATAGTTTTTTACTTTTTTTAAATCCAAAATTACGTTTTAAAATAAACAAGCATTTATGTTGGAAAGAGCTTTGCCTTAATGTCAGTGGTTTCTAACGTTGGGCGTGAACTCCACCAGTGGGTTCTGGAAAAAATTTTGGTAAGGAATGGAAATTTAAAACATTACAAATAAATTTTAGGGGAAAAACAAAATGAAAATGCACCTGTTCACAATCGAACTGATTCGGTATATATATTGAGCTGATTCATAGACCTCAGTGCTTCTCGACCCAGGTTCGCAACCCAAAAGTGGGTCGCCGACGATTTCAGCTCTAGTTCTTGATTGTGATAATTTTAAAATTGATCTTTGCTTTATGTCAGAATTTTAAACATTTTTCTTATATTTTCCAAAAAATTTTAAATATTATTGAACGATGACCGAAGATAAACTTTTTGCTTATCCTTAATTTTAACCTTCTGGTAAATTCAACAGTATTCGAAAAAAATGTTTTATCACATTGATTTGATATAAGCTTGAATTTTGTTTGCACTTTATTCCATTTCAAATTTCACCCGAGTCGCTCTAGTTGAAATTCCACAGTCCAGTCAAAGTTTCCATTGAGTTGATTGACAAATGTTGGAATCGTTTTGCGCCAATGTTTTCGGAGATTAATTGTATAGAGAGATAGAATTATTCCGTGTATCGGCGAAATTATTAAGTAGTAGCACTGGAATCGTTTTGAAGTTTGGTAAAGCGTGGGAGCCAAGATTTTGTCAATTGTTCAAGTTTGGTGATTTTCGTAAATATATTTCGTAAAATACTTTATAGTTCGAGACAGTGGTCTCTGTCTGCCTGCGTAAAAAAGTTTTCTGAACAATCTCTTAAACTTAATCGGAATTAACTGTATTAAAAACTTCAGTCTCGCAGCAAACTATTTCTTGAGCCGGAATAAATAAAAAAAGATAGGCACAGTTTTACTTCAGTGCATGTATTCGGGTTGCCTACTTTAGCTGGTCCTTTTGGAGTCTTAAGGCGATCCGTAAACTGAACTACACACTGTTCGATGTTGCACCTACTTCTACGGTTAGTGATGACAAGCTTTTAGTTGTTGCTACTGTAAACATTTTAATGTTTAAAGGTGTCGGTTGACTTCTGACCAACAAAACGTCAATTTAAATAAATATACTTTTCTAATTTTTGGTTTGGTATTATCACCAGAAAAACATTTGAAGTTTTTAGCAATAAAAGTAATGGTATATAATAAAAGTAAGCAATAAATTAATTGAAGTTTTTAGCGTCAAAAATTTAACATATAAGAGTACTTGGTAGAGTACAAGGAATGCGTATTACTAAAGAGACATTTTCACTACGCATAATTTGGATAGGTCTTACTTGTGTACCCAAATTTTGCAAAGAAAAAATTTAGCAATTTTTAGCAATTTTTTTTGTCAAAAATGAAAAATATCAAAAACTAGAGCTAAATCAAAAAAACAAATGTCAGTTTTGGACTCAGTGGCCCAAAATTAATTAAAACCTTTAAAATATCTTGGGCAATTGAAAAAACAAATTTTCCTGTTGACCAGAATAATTTTTTCTATGCAAGAAACAAAGATATTGTGGCTTGGACTGTATAAGATTATTCACACACAAACCGATCAGGTTAGTAAACAGAAATTTTTTTCTATTTAAACGAATTCAATTTAAATGATGGTGCGTTGATAAACTGTGATAGCCTTTACTGCTGGAAATGTTGACAACAAATTAGCAATTACATAGTAACCGATGCTTTTAAAATTTTTCATCTATCAAACTCGTTTACATTTTAATTTTAAAACTACTTTGACCCTTGTTATGCTTTATAGTTTAAACTTAAAAACCAAGATCCGCTAGTTTAAACGCTAAAACCACAGCAAAAGTTAGCAATAAAAATTATTTTAGAATCAAAAATTTACTGTTTGACTTTAAATTAAAAATTAATCACTAGTATTCAGTATTACTTGTTACTTTTGAAACAATCCATTTATTACTTAGCCGGAACAATATTTCTATAATGAATTTCGCTCGCGCACAATCTTTTTATTTATGGAATGATTAGGTTATAGATTACACTGGTCAGCAGCAGATTTTTGAACGGAAGTTTTGGTAAAGGTTTCTAGGAGTCTTTTTGACGCTGATTCTAGAAATGTTTTTACTTTTTCTCTAGCATATCAAGTTTTTGATATATTTTTGCTTTTATAATTTTAAATTAATTTTTGTCACTAACCATTTTACAGTCATAATACAATAGAACTTTTCATTATGACATCATAGAACAACATTCTTAAGTTGTAAAACAATTTATTTCTAATTCTTTTTATTATAATTTTTTTGGCATTTGTGTAGCGGGATAGTATCCCACTACACACTAAATTGGTTCATACAGTATTTAAATTATATATTTTGGCAAAACCTTTTTTCTTTGTCTCGTTTTGTGGATAAAATGAAAAATATGGTATGGTTCTTTCTCTTTTGGGAATAATGTGATCAGATAGACATCGTCAATGTCAATAAAATATAAAGTTGATTTAATTTGTGGACAATGTTAGTCTATTATTGATGAGCTTAAAAGACTTCACTAACAACGTCTACATTTGTAAAATTTTTGTGTTAAAAAATACCTTCTAGTTATTTAAAGATCTAGGGTTGATACCTTAGACAAAGTAGAACGTAATTCAAACTATTAAACAAATTTTACTGCAGTAAAATTGTAGTTTTTTACTTGATTGTTCAAATTTTTCCAGATTTTCTAATATCATGAAACTTTAACTGAATGAAATCATTCCCTAAATATTTGGTGAAAATAATACAAAACCTGAATGATATTCAAAAAGCATGCAGCTTTTATATATACCTAAGTATCTTTAAAAAAAACAATTAAAAAATCCCTAAAGATAAGTTTTGTCTAATTTTTAATTTTGGATAAAAATTGATATTACAAGACCTATTGCATAAATAGAATTTTTTGCTTTAAATTTCTAATCCTTGGATAAAATAAAACAAGGCGATCATATTACAGTACTTTTCCTTACAGGGTTTTAGTGAAATTTAAAAATTGCTGTAAAAAAATTTATTTGTTATGTAGTTAAAATTAAATTTTGTGCTTTTGAAGCAGTAGTTATTTGTTGCATAAACTTTTGTTCTTTTTCTACCAGAAAATTACAGTATGCAAGAAAAAGACTAAAATATTCGAAAACATAAACAAATATATATTCAGTTTCTTTTTTCATCATTTGCTTCGTTAGTAGAACGTTTAAAGCAGTTCAGATTTTCAAAATTTTAAGAAGTGTAGTTTGATTGTGTCAAGAATAAACATAGTTTTTAAAAAATTAAAGCATTTAAGGTTTTTTGATCTTAAAAGGACTTGAATTAAACAAAATCTTGGCAAAAAAATTATTGTGGGAGTGATATATAGACATCCCAAATACAACTTTCAGGAATTTCAAAACTGTTTAAATAATACAATAATAAATTTCGAAAATTTAAAATTTGACTATATAATTTGCGGAGATATAAACATAAACTTATTAATGAGTAACTCTAATAAAAGTATTGCCACATATGTTCAAATACTAGAGTCTAATGGATGCCACTCTCTTATTAACTGAGCAACAGGATACTATCTACGTAGCAAATCCTCATTATTAGACCATATCTACTCAAATAACACTATACATGATAAAGTTTGTGGTATTTGCTTGTATGACATATCTGACCATTTACCAATTTTTATTTCATTCCAAAAATATAATTACATTTTTATTAATATTGATAGTGCGTTGACTAGATGCATGAGAAATTTCAATGCTGAAAGATTTATTGAAGACCTTAGTAGTAGACTTGATGCTATGAAGGACACAATTTTTGCACCTAGTGATTTAGATAGTAATTTCTCAAGTTTTATTTCTTTATTTTTGGATGTATTAAATAGACATGCACCATTAAAACAGCTATCACGGAGTGAAAAAAAAATTTTATTAAAACCTTGGATTACAAAAGGTATATCCACATCCGTTTAAACAAAAAACAGATTATTTCAAACTTGTTATCAACATGAAGATAGCGTCGTCGTCGTTTGAAGGGTATCCACTCCAGGTCAGACACAAACAGGACTGGAGCCGAGGGTTTATCCTTTTACTACCCCAGACTGCTGTACCGCCTGGATCAGATGCTGGAAGTGATGTCATTAAGCCAGCATCGAGTTTCGTCATCCAATGAAGATAGCAATAAACTTTAACTGTACTTACTTTGAATAAATTATTATAGTAGTGGCGTTTTGAAATTTTCTTTAAATGTGTTAATTTGTTGGAGTATGATTTGTACAGTAAAAGTTTATGAAGGTAGCAATAAAGTTTTACTGTACAAATCATACTCCAACAAATTAACACATTTAAAGAAAATTTCAAAACGCCACTACTATAATAATTTATTCATTGAACACAGGGATAACAAAACAGAAAAATGGAAAATAATCAATAACTTAATTTCAAAAAATAAAAAGTCATCCCAACAAACTATTGCAGAAACAATTGCAATTAAGAAAAAGAAATACAAAACTAACACTAAAGAATTCTAGTTTCATGAATAATCATTTAATGAATAATTTAATGAATAATCATTTCACTAATATGAGAAAAAATACGGCTGCTACAATTCCTCCTACACATCTTTCATATTCATATGCATTTGACAGAAATATATTAAATAGTTTTGTAATAAATGAAATAAATGAAAATGAAGTAATAGATAGTATAAATTGCTTAAGAACAAAATCTACTTATGGATTACACGAAATTAACTCTAAATTCATTAAGTTATCAAAAATAGTAATTATTACCATACTCACAAAATTGTATAATAAATGTATTAAAAATGAAACTTTTTCAAAAATACTAAAACAGTCACCATTCCTAACACAAATCTTCCTACTTCTGCTAGAGACTTTAGGCCTATTTCTTTATTGCCCACATATCTAAAGTATTCGAAAAAATTCTTTATAAAAAAATGCTAAATTTTCTCACCAAACAAAAAAATCATAAATACATGTCTATATGAATTTTTGAATAACCATTCCACTGAACTTGCTCTTAGTTCCACACATGGTCAACTAATTAAAAATTTAAAGAATGTTAAAGATATTTGCTCAATATTCTTGGATTTAAGAAAAGCATTTGATACTGTTAATCATGAAAGATTACTTGGAAAACTTTATAGATATTTTTCTGATATCTATATAAAACTTTATAGATACTACTGCTTCCCTTTCATCAAGCAAAATATTAAAAACCAAAATAAGCAGCCATGGTTTGATAATGATCTTTATTTACTAATGCTTAAAAAAAACAAGTGTTTTAAAAAGGTCTTGAAAAAAAAAGTGTTTTAAACAAAGCAAATTTCAATAAAGAAAGAAATACATACAATCGCGCTTTACAAGAAAAAACAGAGTTAGTTTAGACAAACATTTAAGAAATTAACAAATAATTTAAAAGAGACCTGGAAAAATATAAACAAACAATTAGGTAAAGTTAAATCATCAGTATGTTCATTATATTCCATATCCATAAACAATAATTTAGTGAATGACTCTCTCCAGATTATTAATTATTTTAATCACTACTTTGTCAATGTTACAAATAATTTAGTATCAGATTTACCCCAAACATCTCATAGTTTTTAAACATTTATGCAATCTCCCACTTTGAGTACACTTTATATCTATCCAACTAGTCACTGAAATAAAAAAACTAATCAGTGACCTTAAGCCTAAAAAAAGTACTGGTATTGATAAAATTCCCCCGACTATTTTAAAAAGCACACCAGACAATATATTAATAGCTCTAACACATGTGTTTAATCTTTCGTTAGCTTGTGGTAAACTTATCTCTGACTTTAAGACTGCAAAAGTAGCACCAATTCATAAAAAGAGTAGTGTAACTAATGTATGCAATTATCGCCCAATCAGCTTACTTTGCTCCATGTCAAAAATATTGGAAAAGTTAATATACAATCGTATTGTATTATTCTTAAAAGTTTTTTATAAATATCAATTTGGCTTCAGAAAAAATCACTCAACTAGTCACACAACTTCATTATTAATTGAAAATATTGTTGAAGCTTTTGAAAACAAAGAACATGTACTTTTGCATATTTCTTGACCTATCTAAAGCATTTAATACCATTGATCATAAAATTTTATTATCAAAATTATGGCATTGTGAAATTCGTGGTGTAGCGCATGATTGGTTATGTAGCTATCTTAACAACAGAAAACAATTAGTTGAAATAAATAATATCTGCTCCAATACTATGTCAATAAAATATGGTGCCCCTCAGGGTTTAATTTTCGGTCCTTTACTATTCTCAATTTATGTAAATGATTTAAATAATTGCTTGACCTTAGGAAAATGCATCATGTATGCAGACTGTTACCGGTAATTTTGGCGTTTAAGCTATTAATTAAATGATGCGTAAATAAATCTGAATAATGATGCGTAAATATGTATTAATAATAATTAAATAAATTAAACGACGAAACAAGGACCCAAAAATAAATAATGACAGAAAGAATAATTATATGATTGACGGTTGACTATTAACTATTTACGATACGGTTTACGATACGACACGATATGAGATACGATACAAGTTACTGTACGTTACGACACGATACGATACGATTACGAGTTACGATTTAAAATATTACGGTACGATATTTAATTAATTTGGATTCCAAGCCAAACCTGCCCAAAACACAAGAACAATACACAAATCCAATGACAGTTTCAAACAATATTCTATCGATGTTCCAACAGTAGTCGACGTACTTATCGTCGTTTAAACAATAGTCAATAAGTTCCAAAGCTTTAACAGATCTAACAATTTCACTCTACCGATTAACAAATGCAATCCTTCTTTTTCTGTCCATTTGTCTGCGGTCTGCGGTCTGCGGTCTGCGGTCTGCGGTCTTTTTCAATGATTAAACTTAAATTTATAAAAACAAAAATACGTCAGGCGCAGTAAAAAAGGCAAATCAAGTGTACAATAACAAAGACGAGAAATTAACTGAAACGAAACTAAATCTGGTTCAAAACTTGCTGTAACACAGACGATACTAACATATTTTTAAGTAATTGTTATGAAACTTTATATGTAGCTGCAAACAAGGAGTTAGTGAATATAGATAAGTGGCTTCTAGCAAATTGACTATTTCTCGTCGTCGTCGTTTGAAGGGTATCCACTCCAGGTCAGACACAAACAAGACTAGGGCCGAGGGTTTATCCTTTTATTACCCAAGACTGGTGCACTGCCTGAATCAGATGCTGGCAGTGATGTTATTAAGCCAGCATCGAGTTTCGTCATCCAAAACCGTCAGACTTCGCGCTCCATGTGGTGCCCGATGTATAGGGCACGCTGTTAGTACATTGTCTGCGGTTTGCTCAGAGGCGCCATACCCACAATTCGGTAAAGGAGCGAGACCACATTTATGCATGGACGAATGGAATCGCCCAACACAAGGCTGCAGGCGGTTGAGCATAACCGAAGCTGCTCGGGGTAAGCCCATCCCAACAAGCCTGGCACCGGTCCCGGGCAAAAACACGGAGCCTGGAAGCATTTTCACAATACTCCGTTTTCCATTTGTGATTTTTCCATTCAAAAGCGCGGATGCCAAGTCTGGCAAGGTTGCTCAAAAGATTCCGTGCAGCTGGCAAAAACGGGCGTCTGGATCTTAGTCTCACTTGGCGAGTATCTGAGAACCCACTTAAAAGACCATGCAAGATATGATCGGGGTCCAGAGATCCACGATGAGCTAAGGAGAGTGTCGCTCCCAGTCGGCGAAGTTTAGCTGGCTGGATGCCTGAGAGTACAGGTAGGTGGTCCGTTGGAGTGGGACGCAAGCATCCAGTGACTATGCGCAATGCGTCGTTCAAGACACTGTCGATGAGGCGAGTGTGAGCACTGCGACACCAGACTGGCGCACAGTACTCAGCTGCTAAGTAGACTAGAGATAAGGTGGCTATTCCTAGTGTTTTAGCACCAGCCCACGAGTTGCCTCAGCAGTGTGACGCGCGAGGATAGTTTTTTGCGCAATGCCACTAAATGGTGACGAAACGTGAGCGATCTGTCCAGTTTTACCCCAAGATATGTAGGGGTTGGACAGAACGGTAAAAGTCTACCGTTGTTGTAGACCTTTAGCTCACACTTGGCCTCTCGGTTATTTAAGTGAAAGGCTGTCGTCACCGTCTTAGTGTGACTGAGCTTCAATCTCCAAGTCTGGAGATACGCTGAAAGTGTAGACATGTCTTGGCTTAAAGTACCCTCCAAGTCCTTCCAGTTTTCAGAAGAATGCAACAATGCTAAATCATCAGCATAAGCAAACTTTCTGGAAATCATGGAAGGAAGTTCTACGTATAGATGTTAAATAGGAGTGGAGCCAAGACCGATCCCTGAGGAACGCCGTTTTTAAGACGACGTAGCTTGATTTGCTTGCTGTCACCGGTGGTAAGGGTGAAACTTCGATTTCGGACAAGCTCCACAATCATTTTGACCATGTGCTTATCCGGAAGTAGTCTCAGCAACTTGCAGGTAAGGCCACGGTGTCAGACAGTGTCATAAGCAGCTGTCAGATTGACAAATACGGTACCGGCCTTCTTTTTAGCCTCGAAAGAATCCTCGATGTTCTGGGTTAGCAGAAGAACTTGATCTACGGTTGACTTCCCACGTCGGAACCCAGCCTGCTCTTTAGGGAGCAGTGGATCGATTAATGGCTCAACGCGGGCGTAGATAAGTCTCTCGAGGATCTTGTAGGGGACACAGAGCAGAGATATTGGTCGATAACTGTTTGGGTCCCCCACGGGCTTTGCTGATTTCGGGATCGCGACCACAAGCGCTCTTCTCCAGATCTTGGGAATTTTGAGTCGGTGAAAACAGGAAAAAATATTTCTAAATCATTTTTAGAACTATTTTTATTTTTATAAGAACAAGAACTATTTCTAAATCATTCAGAAAGGAATATTTCTAAACACTAACAAAACACATTATGTGATCTTTTGCACGCGCTAAACAAAGCCTCCATCAAAAAAACTGACAATTTCAATCAGAAATAAATTTATTTCTCAGCAACCGAAAACGAAATTTTTAGGAATAATATTTCATGAACATTTAAGTTGGAAATTGCATATGAACTTTCACCAAATGTTCAAGAAGCCAATCTAAATTCTAACCCTCATTTTGTAGATTAAATATAACTAAACAATCTTTAAGATACAGAGGTCCTCTTGCTTGGAATAAAGTCACATCAAGCATTCAACAGATAAAATTATATAGTAAATTTCGTACAGAATTTCAAAAGCACCTTATAGGAACGTAATTTTTAATGGTAATAGACTTCACAAATTTTAAAACATCTGCTGCTGGTTTTTATTATTACAGGTAACTCCACCTAATTGGACAAAGAAATTGATGGTGATAAAAGCCCGATGCGACTTAAAAGGCAACATCCAGATCATTACGGCCCGTCTAGTTCGATGAAAATTCACATAATTTACTTCTTTTGCACCTATTCTTGTTTACTATTTGTATGTTTTATTTTGCCTCTGTAAATTTTTGTCCAGCCATATGCTTTTGGAATGGTTCTTTTGACCCGTGACAGGATTTCTTTTGGTGGGTTTCTTTGCCTGCCTGACCCCTTTTTGTTCCAGACCCTTTTGGTCTTTGAGTTTGTTGTTTCTCCCACCCATGATTACACAAAATTCTCTGATTATGGCTCGGATGTGTGTATTAATTATTTTATTTTCGCTTTCCTTATCTTATTAACATCACATCGCTTTGTTCAAAGGTTATTACATGCACAACGTTATTACATGCACAACTGACATCGTGCATGTAATAACGTACATTGTTTAGTCGCTGCTTCCTTATTTACAATCTTTATTTCAACATGCACTATGATTAATTTCAAGTTGATTGTGAGTAAAAATGAAAATAAACAAAAAAAATATGGATTTAGAGGTAAAATTTGGTATTTATTGCAATCATATTTATCAAATAGAAGTCAATGCACAAAAATTGAGAAAATAAACTCAAAATTTCAAACAATAAAATGTGGAGTTCCCCAAGAAAGTTGCTTAACCCCCCTAATATTTTAAATTTATGCAAATGATTTGCCAAATGCCACTCAGTGTCAGACAACTCTGTTTGCTGATGATACCACTCTTCACCTTTCAAATAAAAACTTATATGATCTTCAACAGAAAATGAATAAAGAACTAAATAAAATAGATCTTTGGATGAAATGTAACAAATTATCTATGAATTACTCCCAAAAAACTTATAGATTAACCCTTATCTACCTAGGATGTTTTTTTCTGTTAACAACCTAAGATGGGTCCTCGGAAGACCCTAAGTTTACATATTCAATACTCTTAACCAACAGTAGCTGCGCAGTTGATTTTTTGATATATTAAAAAAATTTATTTTAGTTCAGTCAAACGTCTTTACTTTTAATATATTTGCTATTAGTCTCTTCTTATTTTGCATAAAGTTGAAGGTCCTCAAATTTTCGTCAACTGCTTTGTTTAAAACACTTTTACATCTCAAATTTTTGTCAATTGCTTTGTTTAAAACGCTTTTACATCTTTTGTTTTTTTTTTCTTTCTTTTTATGTTTTGCTTTTGTTGTCTGACATGTGTTACTTTATTTTCCTGATTAAACTTTTTTGTTTATTTGCTTTATTATTTAAACAGCTTTTTCTTTTTACTGAACTTGTTTTTTTTTGTTGTTGTTCGTGTGTTTGATATGTACGAGTTACTTGTTATAACTTGTTTACGAGTTATAACTTGTTTAAATAAGGTCAGCAAAATCCCTCCAAGTTACAACCACCCTTACTTATATATGCGTAACTCTATGACGCCCGATTTAGAAAATTATAGTTGCAACTTAAATGCGAAAGAGAGGAGTTTATTTTTTACCTGCGGTTTTACACACGCAGTTACTTAACACAATACAGCATAAAACAACACAATGGTCGCCGTTCTCAGACCGAAATTCTGGTTACTGTGTGATAAGAGCGATCTCTCTCTATTTATAATAAACCCGAATTGGGCCACGTGGCTCAGACGACAAAATTAACAATAAAAATTGATTTTATTCCTTTATAGAGATTAGGACGATGCCTTTAGGTTATTTAGAACGGATACAGGTTATTGCAGTTAATTTTAAAAAAATCTAATTTTTTCTGAAGAAGCGATTTGCGTTACGGAACAAAAGGGTTACACAGTCATAAAATTTGGAAAGAAATCATATTATTGCAAAATTAGATTGTGAAAGCAATTTTTGAAAAGAGAAAAAATTCAAAAACTAACGCTAGGAAACAAAATACAACGCAAAGAACAAAAAAATTTAAAGTTATGTTTGAAAATATACGTTGATTTCCTGAGTTATGCTATTTAGATAATATAAATTGAAACAAAAATCAATATTTGATTATTCAACATCAATCAAGACCACCAGTTGGCAACCTACAGCCGCATCCGGGTTTTCAAGCAAAATCATCTGGCCCGTGACATGTCAGTTAGATATCAAAAGACTACGGCCCTCTGTCTCATTGGCAATCCTATTTTTTTAATAAAAAAATCAAAAGTGCATTAGCTTATCTTCCTTGTCCTTGCAAAACTCTTAGACACCTTTTGGGCAATCTTAAAAATGCGGGAAAAGGTATTTGAAAAACGCTGATCTAGACATCTGAGGATGGGTTCAACTTATGATTATTTTATTTTTCAGAAAAAGGACACTTAATCAAAAAAATGGAACAAATATATATTTGCAGAATTATAAATCCTTACAATTTTTTTGGGGATTGGTATGGGCAATGCACAGCTCTTTAAATATAAAAAAGTGTGAGGTGTATTGCTTATGCATCTTAAACCTTCTCACTTATGTCTTATAGTTTGCTGATTATTTGCGAAAGATATGATACCTAATGTTTAACTATCAACAAATTTTCCAGATTCAGTTTTAATGGATAGCTAATAAAATTTAGATGTACGCTTAGCAATAATACACAAGAAAATATGCATATGCGATTTGTTATTAGCTTTAAAGATGCCAATGAATGGCAAATGATAACATGAATTTTCTGGGAAGTTCTTCTATTTGAACATCTGGCACCAAACATTTTGTTGTCATATTTGCTAAAAATTTTTTATACTAAATTGATGCAAAAGTGACTGATGAGAGATAATCAGTGTCTCTCTAATTTTCTGTAGTCTGTGTGCGAACTTTTTAAGAAATGAGTAGTATTTGTGCAACAACCCATGAAGAAATTTCAGCATTCTAACCTGATAAGTAAGCTTATTAAAGAAATTTGGTTATTCGATAAGTTGTTTTATAGTGTTACTGTATTTTATAGATTGTAAATGCTGTAGTGAAGGTTGTACATGTTATCAGTAGATAACAATGAATATGCTTGGAAAATAATAAATGAGATTGTTTGTAACAAATGGTTTTATTTGAATTGAAATAAAGAGAAAAAAAAAGAACAAAAAGAAAACAAAATAAAATTGGCGCAATGTTTTGCAAAACAAACGTTAGCTCTATGACATATCTGAAAACAGCCTATAAAATATCGTTTCCAATTGCTAAATGTGGGAAACCACAAAGCCCAGACCAAGGGCAAAAATCTCATTATCCAGTCGTAATAAAAGTATTATTTATTTTTCAAAAAAACAAAGTGTTTTTTTTAAAATGAGAGTCTCCTTACGTTTCTGAAGTAAGATAATAACTTCGAACAATTGTTTTGGCGGCAAGGAGGCGATAGAGATTTCGATGGGATATCAAGGGTTATATTTCGTCATGACAAAACACAATGATATTTAGACCACATAGCTTCAATTTGGTTGATGCCAAAAGTATAGCAAGAAAATTTTAATTCAACACAATCAAATGCTACCCAGTCTTGCACTTTTCCTTCTGGGAATCTCTCTACCATACGAGTATGATCACATAAAAGCCTTATAAAATTCAACAGTCCTTCAGTGTTAAAAGTGGAAGTTTCTTCTTTAAAGATTCTAGCTAACAAATTATCCACTCTTTACTCCAAAATGTCGTGTCACCAAGATACTTCTGCCGTAGTTTATTTATTTTTGCATCTGCAAAATTCTGTGCATCAATAGGTGTCAATCTTTGTCTTTGGAAACTTTTGCACAAAGCAGCTAGTTCCTCAAACACAATATTTAAAACTTTCAAGGTTATATGAACTCCATTATTTTTCAATTTCTTAAAACGATATTTAGAAATTGGTGATTAGATTTTATCTTTTTAAAATATGCAATTAAGCTATCATAATTTTTAATAATGGCCTGCAGAACGAGAAAACATAAAATAAATAGTTCGCATTAATGTTTCGATATCTTGCAATAGCTTCATTTTTTTCCATGTATCAGCTATACCCAAATCTTCCTGATGTGCAACACAATGCTGTTATACTAAATGTGGTAGGCCTATACGTTCTTTGAGTTTCACCGCTACGCTATTTCTTCTACCTAGCATTACTGCTGCTCCATCAGATGTAAACATAACCATTTTATGCATCTCAAGTCTATATTTTTTGTAAAACTCTTCAATTGCACTGACAATAGATGAAGCTTCACATGACTTTAGTTGTATGATTCCCCTAAATCTAGTTTTATATTCAAAAGAGACTCTGCATTTAAAATATAAAATTAGACATTTGCTTACAGATATATCTGTACTTTCATAACAGTTAGAGTGTGAAAATTGGCAAAAGCTATTTCTTTTATTATTTCCTGGCTAATAACAACATTAATAGATTTCAAAAATTTAAAAGCGTAGTGTTTGCTTCGCCAATTTTCAGGTATTCGAACATACTTAGCCATGTGGTTGTTGAAATCTGGCACAGAAAGTAAAGAATTGTTCCTCTATAATGCCAATAGAACATTGTCAATAAGAATTACAACCTCTTCTTTGCATGCACGCTTTCGATTATATTCCTCTGGAGTTTCACTCAGCATTTTTAATACTCCACGGGCTGGTAAAGTAATGAGTTGTTTCTGAGTTTTTTATACACCATATAAGTGGGTTTTACTTTTTAAATGACGTTTTAAAAAGTCAAGCTTCCATGCAGCGTTGTACCACTTTTTTCCACTTAAAAATTCTCCGGAAACCATAGCATCATGACAATGAAGACATGTAATACTTTCATTTTCATTATATGCAAATACATCACGTAAATATACACGTTGATCATCATGAGATGTGGGTGTTGCCGTTATCACTGTTCCATCCAGCCAATCTTTTTGAAGTAGTTAGCAGTCCTTCTACATTTTGGTTCGGCCAACATACAGGGTAAAAAAGTTGGTCCTTACAGGGTAACTAATAATTAATAAAGCTGTATCAGTATATTGACCCTTATCTGAAACAAAAAGTAATATTCTGTAAAAATGATTTAATTATATGACACATTCTTATTGGTTTCGCCAATGAAATATGGCTAATCTCAATATCAAAGTGAATGAATAGGAAAACATCTCACAGGGTCTTTTGATCAAAGTTGACATTTTGCTTAAGTACTGCAATGTGCAAAGCACAATCGCATCAGTTCCTAAAAAAGCATAACAGTGGCTCAGAACTGTTTACTTATCCTCTTTTTAAACGTTTTTAAACCTAGTTTTTTCTATCTACTCTGTTACAGTGTTTACGGTAATTAACAGTCTAAAACTAATCAGGTTGAAATATGGCTCAATGTGCTAAATGAGGAACGTACAAATTTACGGATTACGATATACATCCTCCGGCTACTTAACTGGTAGCTACGGTTCTGTTAGTAGGCTATCTTAAGCTTATTTCAACCACAGCAAAAGTGGATAAACATGCAAGAAACCTAGCAGCTTAGTTATGGCAACTATTGGAAACAAGTAGCCTAACTTATCTTGGTTATGTTACTGGTACCTTCCTCGCACACGGTGCCGCCTTAACCTATGAAGAAATACATCCTTTCAGCAAGTCCAAGAACAAATTATATCAACCTGCCAACCAAGAAGATTGATACTCATCAACTCTAAATTGAGCACGCAAAAAGCCAAGCGAGCATCTCTTACGTTGAAAACATTTTACAAATTATCGCCGACTTCTTCGCATGGTCTACTGTACACTTCCAATTGTGCATTAATGTAGTGACTGGTTACGCCTAATTTGCGGGAAATTTCCTTATCTTAATAATTTTTACATTATGGCGACATAAATTCCGTTTCGAAGTCAAAATTGCCGCGTTTTTGAAAATTTTAAAGAAAATTAAAACGCTTAAACAACAGTTAAATAATTATAACATATTAAATAATTGTCTTCCTTTAGTTATTACGCGTAATATCAATTTATAGGAATTCTAACACAAAACCTCATGCTCATATTGCGTCTGTGCGTTGTAAATTTATGCGTGTGCGCAGTCTCTGAAAGCTGTGTGCGCGCGCACACACGCACAGTTTAGAGCAGTGTTTTTCAACCGCCTTGCCGTGCCAGGTGTTCCGCAGAAAATTGTCAAGTTTCATCTACAGTAGAACTTGTCTAATTCATCATCGTTTTAATGCTCAAGTCGTCACTTTTTTCTCGGTCCTGGCAGAATTCCTATCTTTTGCGTACATTTTAGTTCGTCCGATTCGCCACAGTCTAAATAGTCAATTCACTCAATTCGTCACCTCTTTCTCTTCCTGAGAAACATTTTGTTGGACTATTACGTCATTTGCAATTTTGCTTTTAATGCTTAAACAGCTAGTTAAAAATTTGTGGAAATTCAAAAAACAAAAAATTTTTATCTGAGAATTATTGCATCTGGTAATTTTATTATCGAATTTATACCCGACTCCCCATAGAAAGAAATCTCTTTTGAGGACAGTCTTAAAATTTCTTAAAGAATTAAAAGGTGTTCGATTAGATTGTCGAGCCTAGATAAAGTAAGGAATTAAAGAGTAATTAATTTTAACCAAAATTTTGTTTGTTATTTTGGCTGAAATTTTAGGTAGTCTAATTTCAAATTTAAGAGTCTAAAATATTTTGGCTAAAATTTTAGGCAGAACTGTGTTAAGACAAGTAGTACGGTAGTAAAAGTAATGGATAAATATTTGAATAGAAGTCGAAAAGCCAAACTTGAACCAAACCAAAATAATGCTTTCTCAAAAGAAGTTCCTAATACGAGCAGTGACCAAAAAAAGCAAAAACAGTGATGTAAAGAAAATACAACAAAAATTATTTTTTGTTCGGATTTACTTTCACTGCGGATGCCACAAAACCTACTCCGTTGTGCGTAGTATGTGGCGAAAAGCTATCCAACAGTGCTATGGTCCCAAGCAAACTAAACGCCATCTGCAGTTGAAACACCCGTCCTCGAAAACAAGCTGGCAGACTATTTTCCTCGCTTAATCAAACACACAGAAAAACAGGCCACCTTTATGAATAGAGCCGTAAAAGTAAATGAGAAAGCTCTCAAAGCTAGCTTTCATGTAGCTGAGCTTGTAGTCAAATCAAAAAAAACGCACACTATAGCAGAGTCATTAATGTTACCTGCTTGCAAAACGATTTGGTCCGAACGATTAACTTAGTAAACTTCATTTTTCGATACTTAATAGCTTGTAAAACACTGATTCATTTGGCGCTTGTGACGTAATAGATGTCACAAGCTGGCCAAGTTTAATTCTAAGTTCATAGCATTTTTCATTGTAACAATCTTTTCAATGCGTTCATTTTGAATAAGCAACCTTAGAAATTTATTGGTTCAGCTTTGACTAAAAAAAAAAAATAATTGATGAGTTGGTTGTTGTATTTGGAGTTGAATCGTAAAAATTAATAGAAATAATTGAAGAAAATTGACTGGTTATATTAGAAATTAATTCAAGTAGTTAGACTGGACTAATTGGCTGTTTCTTTTGTTCAGTACAGCTATTTTCCAACAATTTAGTTTCTGTGGCTGTCGCAGACTCCACGTGCGTCAGGAACACTTTTGTAAAAGAAATGGTCGGCCTTGACGCGGTTCGAGAAGTAACTAAAGAACCTCTCAGACAACACGATTAGCAGACGTAGTGATGACATGTCTGTAGATATTGAAACTATTGTTTTGGAAAAGATTTGCATTGGCAAACATTTTTCTCTGCAATTAGGCGAGTATACAGATATAAGTAAAAATGCTCAACTATTGGCCAACGTGCGTTTTGTGAATAGAGATACTATCAGGAAAGACTTCTTATATTGCAAAACACTAGTAAAAACAACAGAAGAAATTTCTCGTATTACAACGGAATATCTTGAAAATGAAAATCTTTAGTGGAAAAACTTTATAAGTATCTTTACTGAAGGGGGCCGCAGCTATGTTCGGACGAAATAAAGGTTTTGTCAATAAAGTGAAAAAAAGAAATCAAAATCTTATCTTTACACTCTGTTTTTTGTACTGCGAAGCACTTATTTCCAAAACTTTACCAGCAGATCTAGTTCCTGTCTTAAATGATGTGGTGAGTATGGTAAAATTGATAAAGATGAGACCTGTAAAAAGTCGCTTGTTTGCTCTGTTGTGTGAGGAAAAGGGAGCGGAGCAAGCAACGTTATTCTTCCATACAGAGGTGAGATGTTGGTCGCGAGGCAAAGTGCTGGCCCGTGTGTATGAGTTGCGGGAAGAACTTAAGGAGTTTATAACTAATCAAAGGTCAGATTACGCACAGCTGCTTGCAAGTGATAAATGGTTGGCATATTTGGCAGATATATTTTATCATCTGAATGAAGTAAATACACAAATGCGAGGCCGAACTACAAATACCGATAAAATTAACAAATTTCGGTCAAAGTTGCACCTCTGGCAGCAACACGTTGAAATTTGCAATCTTAAAATGTTTCCACTCACCCCAAAACAGCAAAATGTCAATAATGCTGCTCTTTGTGAGAAAATAAGCAAACAGTTGAAAATTCTGGAGGACAAACTGTCGTTTTATTTTTCGTCAGCTTACACAGAACGTTTTGCTGGGTGAGGGACCCATACAGTTCATCCGCAGTTGTTGGACTTGACATGACGTTGCAAGAGCAAGAGGAATTAACTGAACTTAGGCAAGATCGTAGTTTGAAGCTATGTTTTGCAGAAGTATCTTTTGACAGTTTCTGGATAATTGCTGCGAAGGGATTCCCCGTTCTGTCAAACAAAGCTGTTTCAATGTTGCTCCCGTTTTCAACAACATATTTGTGTGAGTTTAACTTTTCAAACTTGAATGCTATAAAAACAAAGTAGGCTACAGAGAAAGATTGGCAGCTTTCGAACAAGAGCTTTGCGTGTGCCTTTCTTCTATTCTTACCAGAATATCCAATTTGTGATTATCCAAACAAGCCCGATGTTCACACTAATTGACTTATGTTGAAACATAACTTCGAAATTAACTTTTTATTTGGAAATTTGTTATTTTATTAACTTTATGTTAGTAATGTGCCGTGACATTTTTCGAAAGTAAAAAATGTACCGCAGCCAAAAAAAAGGTTAAAAAACACTGGTTTAGAGGGAACATTGGAGGTAATGATTGGAAAAGGGAAATTTAATTATTGAAAAAATTATTAAGTTTGGCTACCGTCTTTCGAAGTTGTTTTTGTTTTGGATCAAGCACTATACGACAAGTGTCTTTGGTAATAGCATCTTACAAGTCGATCGGAATTGTTCTGCAAACAAATTAAAAGTTAAAAGTTATCAATAAAAGTGCCATTAAATATTTGCAAGGATATTTCCAAAAATATCTGTTAGAGAGAAATTGATCGCCAAACAAACCAAAACAATCGCTTCACAAAATTAAACGCTTATCAAAATTTTACTTAATGTATTGGCCTGGATAAAAAATTCAAGTAAAGTTTTTGTTAAAAAAAAGAAGTTTTTGAAATTTGACAACAAATTTTAAGTTTTGAAGTTGAATTGCTTAAGATGTCGCCGCAACATAATCCTAGTATACTGTCTACGCAGTCAATTTAAAAGTAATATTACCACATGTATATGTATATATCTAAGCTTGTTTACTTTTGGAATTATTTAATCAAGAATTAAATCGACAATCTTTTGGAAGAGTTAGATCATGTAATCAATTTGTGGAATAGTATAAATCATTCAACTAGAGCTAGATGATAATTTGCATTGTATTTTGAAAAGTATTTTTTTAAAAATTCAGAATTTATTCTAAAGCTTGGAGCAATTTACGATTTTAAGTAGGGTTGCTTAATCTTTTTTTTTTTAAGTCGTTCAAACTATAGCAATTGTTGAGACAAACTTTGCTAAAATTACGGACAGCTCGAACGTCCATATCAAGTTTATCATGTTTTTCTGAATAAATATAAAATTAACAAATACGTATTAAAGTAAAATCCTGACAAGTTTTAAATTTATTAAATTTACCAAGTACTTCTTAATATTTGTATTAAAATTATTAATAATGTTTATTTCACTGCATTGTAGTGTGATTACCAAGTCCTAAAAAAATTCTACTTTTACGATAAACTACTGCAAGCTTCAGAATAAATGCGGAATTGTTAAAAACTATTAAAAAAAAACTATAGGCTACAATTAAAATTCATGAACAAATTTTGGTTGTCTCTAAAATTAATTACTGCGGCAGTACTGCCGTGGACACCGATTGCGGAGAACATTGTACTTTGTGAGAATTAGAAACTCAATACACTTTTTAAAAAATGGTGCTTTATCGCTTTCATTGTACGTTCATTTGCATTGATTAATAATATTGATAAAATGTAAATAAACACCAATGTGGCAAACCGACATAAAAAATCGTGAATACCTTATTTATAATCAATAATGATTTATAATTAAGTTGGCAATTATTTTTGCAATCTTGGTGAAAAAGCTATATTTAAAATTTTGCGGTTGGCTGAAAAAGTTGCAGTGCACAACAGTACTTCAAATGAACTATCTTACAAAACAACATAACATGTCGTTTTTCGGTTTACTTTAAAATTTTTTTATAAAATTAGATTTCTGCTAACACCTATTTGTGAAACTTTTAAAAACCTCAGGTTGTTTTTTATAAAATATACTGTAGTTTCAAAACTATAAACATAATAACAGTCGAACATAAATAAGTGAAGTATTGAATGGATTATTGCTTTCTAATAACGAATTATAGGAAAAAATTTACTTCAATTTAAAATCATAGCAATGTCATAACTTACTGTAAATCATTAATTTGCATTTAAATTTAATAACTAGTTTGTATGTGGAGCAAAGTAATATGTTTAAATGCATAGTTGCATGTTTTCTGAAATACTTATTCATATGTCATTAGTAGTTATTTGGATTTGTAACATTTAAATAACTCTAAAACTTTGCAAGGTTTTAGTTGTCACAATTATACTTGGGAATTGAAAAGGACCAGTTTAACTAGATGATCCAAATACTCACGCTGAAGTAAAACTGTATCTAATTTTATTTATTCCGGCTCAAGAAATAGTTTGCCGCGAGACTGAAGAACCTTAAACAGTAGGTTTTGGCAAAATAAAAACCTTAGAAAACTTCTCTCCGCAGCTAGAAAAAAACCAATGTCTAACTATAAAGAATATATTTACAAAATTCACAAAACTTGATTGATTCTAAAAATCGTGGCTCCCAAACTTCACCAAACTGCAAATGATTCCAATGTCAACAATTGCAAATAATTGCTCACAACTTTGTACAGACTAACTATAAGAATAATTAGCTCCTCGATGGCTAACATTATGCTCAATAGTTCGTTCGTAACAAAAATCTAGCAATTTTATTTCTCTATAGAACAACTACGGTCACACAAGCGCAAAACAATTCCAACCACTTCTCACTAGAATTTCAACTGGAATGACTGCTAGAATTTTGACTGGCATAAAATGAAAACAAAATGCACCTTTACATGAGATCACGTCACGTGACTCCAGATTACGGTAGAAATTACGAGAAGTGGAAGACAATCACCAATTAAGGATTAAAACAAAGTTTACCATCGATCGTAGTGTACACAAACCAATCAAAAGATTGCGACAGCGAACGGATTACGTAGTCAAAAGTCTCGCATTAACTAAAAATTTCATTAAACCCTCGGGAGAAGAGAAACGAAAGAAAAAAAAGGCGTAAATATTACACAAAGTTCACCCTGCGCTCAGAATTAAAATAATATATAAATCAAATAAATTAAATTAAGTGGGGGTGTGGTGTACCAATTAAACAATTATTACTTGGTCATGAAAAGATTACGTCATTACACAAATTAGAACTATTGAGAAACGGAAAATTAACTACAAATTTAGGGAGTTTAAAATTACATTGTAAACGAAGTATAACATTAGTATAAAGCCAAAATCAGGGACTAATACTGTATTTTCTCTGTTTTCAATTGCCTCGAGCAAAAAATTGCCTCTGTCATATACGCTATAGGTTTGTAAATCAATTTTGACTCTTAAGCTTTTGACTAATTGCTGCAAAAATTCTTTATACCACCACACCAAGCAAGGCAACATGTTGCGAGGATTAATGTTATGTAAACCTTTGTTGACATTTCCTCTGAGAAGATTGATGACTAATCAAATTATTGCAGACTCATTTATTCCATTGCCTTTTTAATCCTGAGGTCACTCAAGTAAGAACTGTTTAGCCCTACTTCTTCCCCGAACATAGTTACATTGCAATAACAAACTTATTACTTTCTGTGTTTTGTTGCAAACATATTTTACTTTTTCTATTAAGTGTTGTTTAAATAAAATTATTGATCTAAACCTGAATTTGTTGAGAATTATTAATATAAAACCTGTGTCAAGTGACTGTCAACGAAAAACTTCTTTTTTAAATTTAGACAGGATTGAATCTTACAAGTATAAATGTCTTTGTACATATTTTATTTAGTTTCATTTTGTGTTTGTTCAAAAATTCAATTTCGTTTCCTCCCAAAACTAGGTAATTAAAATCATAACGAAAACGCTTTTCTTTTGGATTTTATCTAATTCTATATTATTTTTTGTTTTTAAAGTTTTAATCGTAATCTTTATGGTTGAATTAATACTTCACAAAAACAACAACAAACAAATGATTGTTTAAACATTGAAATATTTTACAAAAAGGTTAAGGTTTAGTCCATGGATTTTACAATGATTTGCAGGTAACGTCATATTATAATTAAGGTAAACGTCATATTATTATTCCGCTCGTATTTCTTAGCATTATCTAGTAATCATAATTTGTTTTGCTTGTGTATTCAAAAGTAAGTGTACATTACCAAAATTATTGTCATATAGAAATCTTATATTTATTATTCAAACATTGGTAATGAAACAAAAATAACTTACATATTTTTTTGATTTCTTAAATTAGGTTTTTCTGAAAAAAAGACGAAAGACATTGGATAACAGAGAAGTGGCTTGCCTCTGCCAACTTGACGATTAGATGAAGCACCATATTTGATGTAAATACCTCCCCCACAAAAAAACATCAAAATCTTTTTTACTTTTTGCTTATAAATAGTGAACAAAGAATGTTTAACATTACAAATGTCTTCTGGTAATGTAAAACTTTTTTTAATAATTTTATTTTTTCTATATTACTCATATATAGTTTGCCTTCATATTTTGTTTTGTTAATGCGCCACTTTTTTATCGCAATATGTTTTTTATAAACATATAGCTTTACCGTTTTAGAATATAGTTACATGGTAATACCAAGCTTATTATTTTCTGTGCTTTTGTTGCAAATATATTTTACTTTTTTAATTAAATGTTGTTTAAATAAAATATTTAATCTAAGCCCGGGTTTGCTTTGAATTATTGGTTAAGTCTGTGTCTTGTGACTGTCAAATAAAACTTGTTTCTAAAAAAAATTTTAAACAAATTACGATTATGGTAGGAATTTTAAGGTTTTTAATATTTTATCTGCAATGCACAGAAGCACAAAGAGAATTGCAAACGAAACACAAAAAATGCAGCAAACTATCGACCAATTAGCTTGCTATTAGCTTACCAATTTTTCAAAAATTCTTGAAAAAATCGTACACAGACGTCTTTATTCGTTTTTCAATAATTCCAATCTTTTGTCCAATTACTAATTTGGTTTTAGACAAGGGCACTCCACCTCACATATTATTACATTATTAACTTTCTACTTTCTAAAGCCTTTGATACTATTGACCATAAAATTTTGCTTAACAAACTGTACCATTATGGAGTAAGAGGCATACCTTTTTCTTGGTTTAAAAGTTATCTTACAGGTAGAACTCACCAAACTGAAGTCCTTGGCACTAAATCTACAAACATCAATAAACTGACCTCTTCTGTCCCGCAGGGCTCAAATTTGGGACCCATCTTGTTCATAATATATGTCAAAGACTTTCCTAAATGCCTGAGATACAGCAGTTGTTTAACCTTTGCAGATGATACAACTATGTTAATTTCAGAAAAAAACCAAAAAAACTTGTATGACAATGCAAATGAAGAGCTTAATAAAATCGAAAACTGTTTAGCGACCAACAAGCTTTCCTTAAACATTGATAAAGCAAAGTGCAAGCACTTTAAAACCCTCAACACACCCACTCCCAACTTAACATTGAAAATCAGAAACACTTCAATTCAAAAAATCTCATCTTTTAAACTATTAGGAGTTATTCTGGACGAACACTTGTCATGAAAGATCACATTTTATCTTTTAAAAAAAAGTTACAAGCACTATTGTGGGTAATTATAAAAATCAAGCCATGTTTAAGTAAAGATTCTCTCTTAATTATATATCATTCTTTATTGATTAGTCACATACGATACTGCATAAACAATTGGTGTTTTGAAAACTCCACTCTCATAAGAAAACTGCAGAATATAGGTAACAGATTTTTAAAAATGACATTCAATCTACAACTCAACCATGACGTCACAGAAGCTATGAAAGACGCTCAACTTCTTACAATAAATAATTTTTACAACCTAGAAATAGCACAAATGATGCTTAAATATGAAAACAAACAACTTCCACCAGCATTTTATAACTTTTTCACACAAAAATCTTTAAAAATGAAAGCCAGAAGCAACAGCCAAATAATATCAAATTGCTTCAGAACTAAAGTAAGTCATCAATCTCTGAAATTTGTTGGACCTAAACTCTGGAACAAAATACCTTTAGAGATCAGGCGCTGCTATTCAAGCAACACCTTCAGAAAAAAACTCATTCAATACTTGGCACGTTTTCCAAATTCCTTGTTAAATTAATGCAAATAGTTTAGTATCAGTACCAAACCTACTCTACAATAGAATAACCAACTTTAATCTAGACTACAATTACTAGTAATCTGCTTGATTAGAACGAATATTATTATTATTATTATTATTTTGTTTTTTCGGCCGTTGAGCCTTGTATGGCTTTAGTAGTATGTAATGGCTGGTTTGTATTGCGTCCGATGGAGCAGGCGCTTGCGCGATGGCGATGACGTCATCAGTGCGCCTACGGTTCCGAACCCTAGACTCCATGAGTCAGCAAAAAGTCGAAACCCTATCTTTTACTTCTAATGCTTATATGTTTCAAATCAATTTAGTTTTAAATTAATATTAATAATAAGATTAATAAGTTTTAAAAGAAATAAAAAACAATAAGATTAATAAGTTCTATTGAAAACAATTTTATAAAGTTTATGCGCTAGACAGTTACGACGTATTTCCTGAAGCGTGAACGTCGTTTCCTGTTCTGAATCGTATTGATTTGACCTTAAGTAAACTCTAACTACGTCCAAAAAGTGATTTAATATTTTTTTTTTCTAACTTTAATCTCAATGGCAATACTTGTGCACGGCCCAGATGGTAGGTGCTTTCACGCAGCCTGGGCCATGAGTAAGTCTGCTCATTGATTTTAAAATGACAGACCGAAACCGAACCTACCAAAACGGAAGGGTATCCACCCATTCCGATGTTCAGTGTGGGTCTGCTAATCGGCAAACGTCCTTTTCAGGACGGGGCAATGTCAGGATAAAACTGCCCTTTTCAGGGAACATTGCCAACAAGTTCCGAAGACCCACTATTCTTCAGCTGAACATCGAAGGCCTCACTGCGAGCAAGATCAACGTTCTTCATCACCTCGCTATGCAGTCTGAGGCACTCGTCATCCTACTGCAGGAGACCCACTGCACTGATGCAGAGAAGTTGGTGCTACCACACTACCAACTAGCTGGTTCTTCTTTAAGCAGGAAGCATGGCCTTGCCACGTTTGTCCACGAGCGACTGAGATACACGCTTTTGGACCAATCTCCACCAACATCGGAGATCGAGTGGTTGTGTGTGGACGTTGATGGCTATAAAATAGTCAACGTCTACAAACTACCGCCAACGCGATTGCGAACCCTGGATCTCCCAGTGTTTCCTCACCCCTGTCTGTACGCTGGCGATTTTAACTGTCGTCATGCTGACTGGGGTTATGATGACAACAGTCCGGACGGTGAGTGCTTGGCTGGCTGGGCAAGTATTAATTGTCTTGCCCTCCTATATAATGCCAATGACGCTGCCAGTTTTTATTCCGGCCGCTGGAACACTGACACCAATCCAGATCTAGCTTTCGCTAGCGTAGGTCCAAACAGTCGCTTACCGGATAGACGTGTCCTTGAGAAGTTTCCCAGGTCACAACATCGACCCTCGCTTATTACACCAACAAGGTTTGCTATGGCAGTGCCAAGCATGCCTGTTAAGCGATGGAACTTCCGCAAGGCCAATTGGAGTCACTACATTGCTTTGACGAATAAATTCGCAAAGACTTTGTTGCAGCCTGATTCACTTGATGTGGATGCGGCTTACCAGAACTTCTGTAACACCATTAAGAAAGCAGCCAAAAAGACTATCCCACGCGGGTATCGAAATAAGTACGTATATTCCGTGTTGGGATGCAGAGTGTGAATCCTTCTATAAAACCTTGCTGCAGTCTCCTCAGGGAGACGACACAAGTTTGGCTGCTACAGCTCTGCTTTCCAAGCTTGACAGAAAGCGGAGGGATCGATGGTCCGAAGCAGTTCGGAGCATTGACTTCTCACACTCTAGTCGATAAGCGTGGAGTATTTTGAACAACCTTACTGGTAGGTCACGACACTCTCCTCGTCACTGTCCCGTTTCAGCCGATGCTATTGCATCTCAGTTGGTTAGAAATGGGAAATAAGAGGCTGTTGATTGCAAGTCATCTCGACTTGTCTGTAAAGAAGTGTCTGACCTTTGGAGGGCCACAACACCAGACGCAGTAAATATCTCTGACAATTTTTCACAGACAGAATTTGCTGCTGCCCTTCAGCACTTAAAACCAGGCAAAGCTCCGGGTCCTGATTCCATCTGCCCCGAGCTTATACTCCATGCCGGAGCTGCTTTGAAGTCCTGGTTACATGACTTCCTTTCTTCCTGTTTACGCCGACTCAAAATTCCCAAAATCTGGAGAAGAGCGCTTGTGGTCGCGATCCCAAAACCCGGAAAGCCCGTGGGGGACCCAAACAGTTATCGACCGATATCTCTGCTCTGTGTCCCCTACAAGATCCTCGAGAGGCTTATCTACGCCCGCATTGAACCATTAATCGATCCACTGCTCCCTGAAGAGCAGGCTGGGTTCCGACGCGGGAAGTCAACCGTAGATCAAGTTCTTCTGCTAACCCAGAACATCGAGGATTCTTTCGAGGCTAAAAAGAAGGCTGGTGCCGTATTTATCGATCTGACAGCTGCTTATGACACTGTCTGACACCGTGGCCTTACCTGCAAGCTGCTGAGACTACTTCCGGATAAGCACATGGTCAAAATGATCATGGAGCTTGTCCGAAATTGAAGTTTCACCCTTACCACCGGTGACAGCAAGCAAAGCAGGCTACACCGTCTTAAAAACGGCGTTCCTCAGGAATCGGTCTTGGCTGCCCTCCTATTTAACATCTATACGTACGATCTTCCTTTCATGATTTCCAGAAAGTTTGCTTATGCTGATGATCTAGCATTGTTGCACTCTTCTGGAAACTGGAAGGACTTGGAGGGTACTTTAAGCCAAGACATGTCTACACTTTCAGCGTATCTCCAGACTTGGAGGTTGAAGCTCAGTCACACTAAGACGGTGGCAGCAGCCTTTTACTTAAATAACCGAGAGGACAAACGTGAGCTAAAGGTCAACAACAATAGTAGATTTTTACCGTTCTGTCCAACCCCTACATGTCTTGGGGTAAAACTGGACAGATCGCTCACGTTTCGTCACCATTTAGTGGCATTGCGCAAAAAACTATCATCGCGCGTCACACTTCTGAGGCGACTCGTGGGCTCGGGATGGGGTGCTGGTGCTAAAACACTACGCATAGCCACCTTGTCTCTAGTCTACTCAACAGCTGAGTACTGTGCGCCAATCTGGTGTCGCAGTGCTCACACTCGCCTCATTGACAGTGTCTTGAATGACGCCGTGCGCATAGTTACTGGATGCCTGCGTCCCACTCCAACGGACCACCTACCTGTAGCCTCAGGCATCCAGCCAGCTGAGCTTCGCCGACTGGGAGCGACACTCTCCTTGGCTTACCGTGGATCTCTGGACCCCGATCATATTTTGCATGGTCCTTTAAGTGGATCCTCAGATACTGGCCAAGTGAGACTAAAATCCAGACGCCCGTTTTTGCCAGGTGCGCGGAATCTTTTGGACAATCTTGCCAAACTTGGCATCCGCGCCTCTGAATGGACGAATCACAAATGGAAAACGGTGTACTGTGAAAGTGCTTCCAGGCTCCGTGCTTTTGTGCCCGGGACCAGTGTCAGGTCTGTTGGGATGGGCTTACCCCGAGCAGCTTGGGTTAAGCTCAACCGCCTGCGGACTGGTGTTGGGCGATTCCATTCGTCCATGCACAAATGGGGTCTCGCTCCTTCACCGAATTGCGAGTGTGGCGCCTTGAAAACATTAATTTTTATAACTATCTTTAATTTTTTCTTGAAAACCTTAATTTTTCTCATAACTATCTTTAATTTTTTCTTAACAATCTCGATTTTTTGTCATATTTTTGTTTAATCTTTTTCTTGAAAACATTAATTTTTATAAATATCTTCAATTTTTTCTCGGCGATCTTGATTTCTTTCATACCTTTGTTTAGTTATTTCTTAACAACCTCGATTTTTGTCACATCTATCCTTAATTTTTTTTAACAATCTTGATTTTTGTCATACCTTTGTTTAAGTTTTTTCTTATCAACCTTGGTTTTTATCATACTTTTGTTTAATTTTTTTCAACAATCTTGATTTTTGTCATAACTTTGTTTAATTTTTCAGGAAAACCTTGATTTTTGTCTTAGCTATCTTCAATTTTTCTTAACTACCTCGATTTCTGTCATAACTTTTTTAAAATTTTTTCTTGGAAACCTTAATTTTTCATAACTATCTTCAATTTTTCTCGGCGATCTTGATTTTTTTTTATATCTAGGTTTAATTTTTCTTGATAAACTTGATTTTTGTCATAACTTTTTTTAATTTTTTTCTTGGCAACTTCGATTTTTGTCACACTTATCTTTAATTTTTCTTTAAAACCTTGATTTTTGTCATACCTTTGTTTAAGTTTTTTCTTATCAACCTTGATTTTTCTTTTACTTTGTTTAATTTTTCTCGGTAACCTTGATTTTTGTCATACATAAACTCAATATTTTTTCTAAACAACCTTGATTTTTGTCATACCTTTGCTTAATTTTTTCTCGACAACCTTGATTTTTGTCATAACTATCTTCAATTTTTCTTAACAACCTCGATTTTTGTTATAACTTTGTTTAATTATTTCTTGAAAACCTCGATTTTTGTCACACTTATCCTTAATTTTTCTTACAATCTTGATTTTTGTCATATCTAAACTCAATTTTTTATTTTTATTTTTTTTTATTTTTTTTATTTTTTATTTTTTCTAATCTACTTTGGTTTTTGTCATACCTTTATTTAATTTTTCTCGGTAACCTTGATTTTTGTCATACCTTACCTCAATTTTTTTTTCTAAACAACCTCAATTTTTGTCGTACCTTTTTTTAATTTTTTCTTGAAAACTTTGACATTTGTCATAACTATCTTTAATTTTTTCTTAACAACCTTTGCAGGAAATAGAATGCCTAAAAACAGGTAACTGGTTAAAAGCAGTAAAAAATTCTTGTTGGTTAAAAGCAATAGAAAAGGGCAAGTCAGGACACATCAGGTTTGTTGCGCAATACCTAGTTTTCCCATAGGAAATTCCCTAGGTTGTTTCCCGCATTGTTTGTATAAATTTCTTTGTACATTACAAAACTCTGATGCGATCCACAACGGAAGGTATATAAGCAGATTTTTTTGTATTTTTATCATTCTGAAAAGTATGGATCAAGATTGTGTTGATGCTGCAGTGACGTCTGATGAAGCTATCAAAAGAGAATTGAAAGATCAAATGCTTTGTTGTTTGTCGCCGCAAAATTCTCTCCTGTTGATGAAAAGGATCGCATAAGAACCTTTTCTCCATTTTGGTGTGATCAGGAGCCCCCAACGCCACCTGAAATGGTGGATGCAGGTTTTTATTATAAAGGTTCTGGCAACCGTGTTCCTTGTTTTTATTGTGGAGGAGGTTTATTTTACTGGAAACCGCATGACAATCCGTGGTACGAACACGCAAAGTGGTTTCCCATAGGTGAATTTGTTTTGAAAAAATAAGGAGTAAACTACGTGGAGAAAGTATGTCAGAAACATTCGGATTTGCATCAACCAGATATAAAAAATTCAACTCGATCCATTGCAGCGAACCGCTTACGTAGTATGTTGTTTCACCAAATGCAAAACAATGCGGCAGCAAAGCAAAGGAATCGAAGATTAGAGGATCTTATGCTGTTTGATCCTCATGTAAAATACGCAAAAAGTATTGGGGTGGAGGACACCAAGACCCGTTATGCGCTATGGAATCAAATGGAAAAAAATCACTGCAATTTCTCCAATCGTCAAGAATTGCTAAATGCTATTTTAGATTTAAAAAAAGACGACAAATGTTTAAAATGTAAAAACGCTGAAAAAATGCAGTATGCATGCCCTGTGGACACATGGTGCTTTGTTGAACATACGTTCAAGACACCCCCTCTTGTTGGTTGTGTTCCCAATGCATCTCTGAAAAAATTCGCGTCCTTCGGTGTTGATTGCGTTAGATTAGTGTGACGTAAGACTATTTCAAAACGTTGCCCAATATCCGGTTTAGTGGTTATAAAAGGAAACGCGTTTGCGAAACCTCACATTATGGAAACATATACGAGTCAAGCAGACGATCTATATCAAGAAGCAAACGAAATCGAGTACCCCGACTACATTCCTCCTTATACAAGTTGTTACAAAAGTTTGTTGGAGGTTGAAGAGATTATCACCAGAGCAAGAGAAATGGAAAATTGCAGCAAGAGACATTCGAAAAAAGTTTCAAGAAATTGCCACATACGGACTACCGATACCTTCTTCATCCCTATTGAGAAAAGCAATTATTAGTGTCAAAAGAGGAAAAGTCATGTTTTCGATGGATCAACTGGTTCAAGTCGTTGGTGTGATAACGGGGAATCTTCCTTACATCCTTTTTCGTCCCAAATCCGAAACAAAAGAGTATGTAGTTTTACTATTCTGGTCTACCAACATGGACGATGCTGCGTGTGAAGTGCAAAAAAACATGGAAATCATTTAGCGAGAAGTAGCAGTGGATCAATTCCAATTGCGTTGTGTGGTGGAAAATGTACCAACTGCAAGACGTCAATTCCTCTATCTTCTCAACAACTACATCTTTTTAAAAGTGCAAAAAGACGATGTCTGCCACCTACCACCAGACAACCACGAACAACTGGAAACCTTTGTGAAACTCTTGACTAACCCTGAACCGATAAAAAAGCGAAAAGTAGATATTATTGCAAGCACGCCTTGATGTGTATTATTTTATTAATAAACGATATGTGTACAATCAATGTTATGATACATTATGAATAAAGCGAGAAATAGAACGATCGTTTTCAGTTAGGTTTGACATAAAATCAGATACAATAGCATGCAAAGGTACACCACGACAACGAAATAAAATAAAATAGACACAATAACGACCACAAAAACTGGAAAAGTACGTCTGTAAGGTTTTGCGATTGTAAATCCATCCCGATAAGGAGTAGGCATCCATGTAAGAGTCGAGACCGATCAATGTACGGGGTAGTCTATAACTATCAAAATATTCTCCTCGACCACGTTTGTCAAAATAAACCGCAACCCAATGTTCTCTAGGTTCACTACTCGGGTCCGAGTTGATGACGTAAGCAGACGGAAAAGTAGGTTTTTCCAACTGATCCAAAGCACAGACTTTTTTAAAGATGGTTTTGATTTTCAAACCCTTCTTGAGCAAGCGTTCGATTTGCAATGTGTTCATTCATTTAGACATAAGAACTATCTATGATAGGACTTGATAGAATATTCATCGAAACGCTTCCAATCCATGTGATGTGTAGGTAGACAGGGCACTTTTTTTACTGTGTGGACCGGGTTAGAATTTATTTGTTGAAATTTTCGCTTGAAAGCCGAATTAATTACATGTTCCGGGTAGCCATTTTCCAAAAGAATTGAACGAATTTTGCCAAGCTCTTGGTCCAGTTTGCTTTTAGAACAAATCATAAAAGCTCTGTGAACGAGAGTACCAATTAGATTGATTTTCCGTTTCTGTGGACTAAAAGAGTTCCAACGTAGATATTGGCCAGTGAAGGTAGGTTTCCTGTATACCGAAGTGAGAAATTCTGAATCATGCCTTTCTACTAACACGTCAAGGAAAGGGAGAGAGTGATTAGATTCCTTTTCATAGGTGAAGCGAAGTGAGGGATGGAGAGAGTTGAGCTGGATGAAGAAATTGTTGCAGTCTTCTTCATTGTTGAATACGGCCAAAGTATCATCAACGTACCGGAAGTACACCAATGGTCTTTTGGCGATGTTGAAAAGTTTCGTTTCTTGGTAGCCAACAAAAATGTTTGCTAAAGCTGGACCAAGCGGTGAGCCCATAGCGACGCCGTCGATTTGTCAATGCATGTTGTTATTGAAGCTAAATTCCACAGAGGAGGTGGCTAGCTGCATTAATTCGACAAAGATGTTGCGTGGAAAGGATGGCGTCGTTGAGTCGTCATTGTAAAGGGCATCAGCACAGATTTCTAATTAGATTAGAAATCTAATTAGATTAGAAATCTGTGCTGAATCTAATCACTCTCTCCCTTTCCTTGACTATCCTTCACTATGAAAAGGAATCTAATCACTCTCTCCCTTTCCTTGATGTGTTAGTAGAAAGGCATGATTCAGAATTTCTCACTTCAGTATACAGGAAACCTACCTTCACTGGCCAATATCTACGTTGGAACTCTTTTAGTCCACAGAAACGGAAAATCAATCTAATTGGTACTCTCGTTCACAGAGCTTTTATGATTTGTTCTAAAAGCAAACTGGACCAAGAGCTTGGCAAAATTCGTTCAATTCTTTTGGAAAATGGCTACCCGGAACATGTAATCAATTCGGCTTTCAAGCGAAAATTTCAACAAATAAATTCTAACCCGGTCCACACAGTAAAAAAAGTGCCCTGTCTACCTACACATCATATGGATTGGAAGCGTTTCGATGAAGTTCGAAAAGCAGATTACGTCTGCTGTGAAACGCTGCTTTTTCTCCGTCGAACCACGTGTTATTTTCAACACCCGACAGCTCCTTCCAGCGATTAAGAAAGACGTGCTACCTTCCCATCATCACAGCAATGTTATTTACCAGTTTTTGTGCCACTGCGATAGTCGGTACGTTGGTCGCACGTCTCAACGGCTAGAAGAGCGAATTAAACAACACGTTCCCAAATCCATCACCAATCCTCGTACCTCGGCCAACCGCCAAAGTCTTTCCCGCTCTTGCAAAAACAACATACGCCCACAACAATTTCACGAATCCGCTATTGGTCAACATCTTCTTGACAACGCCCAATGTGCCCTCCATTACAGCAACGAAAAATTTTCTATTCTCGCTCGAGGTCGCTCTTCCTTTCACCTTTCTGCTCTTGAAGCGACTTTCATCAAATCTCTCAATCCCTATCTGTGTAAACAAAAAGAATTCGTATACTCGTTGAAAATTTCTTAATCTTTTCTCTCATTGGTTGACTCTTTCAGCCAATGAGAACTCTACTTTCTTCCTTTATAAATTAGTTCGGTTTCAATTCTACTTCATTCTGACGATTTCCCCTGAAGAGTGTCAGATGAAAAGCTTTGGGAAGAAAAATCTTTTACTTCAAGCAATCTTCAAATTCTGTACCACAAAATGTTTATTCAAAAAATATTGAGTTTATGTATGACAAAAATCAAGGTTACCGAGAAAAATTAAACAAAGTAAAAGAAAAATCAAGGTTGATAAGAAAAAACTTAAACAAAGGTATGACAAAAATCAAGGTTTTAAAGAAAAATTAAAGATAAGTGTGACAAAAATCGAAGTTGCCAAGAAAAAAATTAAAAAAAGTTATGACAAAAATCAAGTTTATCAAGAAAAATTAAACCTAGATATAAAAAAAAATCAAGATCGCCGAGAAAAATTGAAGATAGTTATGAAAAATTAAGGTTTCCAAGAAAAAATTTTAAAAAAGTTATGACAGAAATCGAGGTAGTTAAGAAAAATTGAAGATAGCTAAGACAAAAATCAAGGTTTTCCTGAAAAATTAAACAAAGTTATGACAAAAATCAAGATTGTTGAAAAAAATTAAACAAAAGTATGATAAAAACCAAGGTTGATAAGAAAAAACTTAAACAAAGGTATGACAAAAATCAAGATTGTTAAAAAAAATTAAGGATAGATGTGACAAAAATCGAGGTTGTTAAGAAATAACTAAACAAAGGTATGAAAGAAATCAAGATCGCCGAGAAAAAATTGAAGATATTTATAAAAATTAATGTTTTCAAGAAAAAGATTAAACAAAGATATGACAAAAAATCGAGATTGTTAAGAAAAAATTAAAGATAGTTATGAGAAAAATTAAGGTTTTCAAGAAAAAATTAAACAAAGGCATAACAAAAATCGAGGTTGTTAAGAAAAAATTGAAGATAGTTACAACAAAATTAAGGCTTTTAAGAAAAATTAAACAAAGGTATGACAAAAATCAAGACTGTTAAGAAAAAATTAAAGGTAGATGTGACAAAAATCGAGGATGTCAAGAAATAACTAAACAAAGTTATGACAAAAATCAAGGTTACCAAGAAAAAATTAAACCTAGATATAAGAAAATCAAGAACACCGAGAAAAAAAGATTGAAGATAGTTATAAAAATTAAGGTTTTCAAGAAAAAATTAAACAAAGGCATGACAAAAATCAAGATTGTTGAAAAAAATTAAACAAAAGTATGATAAAAACCAAGGTTGATAAGAAAAAACTTAAACAAATGTATGACAAAAATCAAGATTGTTAAAAAAAATTAAGGATAGATGTGACAAAAATCGAGGTTGTTAAGAAATAACTAAACAAAGGTATGAAAGAAATCAAGATCGCCGAGAAAAAATTGAAGATATTTATAAAAATTAATGTTTTCAAGAAAAAGATTAAACAAAAATATGACAAAAAATCGAGATTGTTAAGAAAAAATTAAAGATAGTTATGAGAAAAATTAAGGTTTTCAAGAAAAAATTAAACAAAGGCATAACAAAAATTGAGGTTGTTAAGAAAAAATTAAAGATAGTTATAAAAATTAATGTTTTCAAGAAAAAAATTAAACAAAGATGTGACAAAAAATCGAAATTGTTAAGAAAAAATTGAAGATAGTTATGAGAAAAATTAAGATTTTCAAGAAAAAATTAAACAAAGGCATAACAAAAATCGAGGTTGTTAAGAAAAAATTGAAGATAGTTACGACAAAAATTAAAGCTTTTAAGAAAAATTAAAGATAGATGTGACAAAAATCGAGGATGTCCAGAAATAACTAAACAAAGTTATGACAAAAATCAAGGTTACCAAGAAAAAATTAAACCTAGATATAAAAAAATGAAGATCACCGAGAAAAAAAATTGAAGATAGTTATGACAAAAATCAAGGTTGCTTAGAGAAAAAAAGTTTTTAAATTGAACAAAGGCATGACAAAAATCAAGGTTATCAAGAAAAAAATTAAACAAAGGTTTGACAAAAATCAAGGTTCTTTAAAAAAAAAATTGAGTTTAGGTGTGACAAAAATCAAGGTTACCGAGAAAAATTAAACAAAGTTATGACAAAAACCAAGGTTGATAAGAAAAAAATTTAAACAAAGGTATGACAAAAATCAAGATTGTTAAGAAAAATTAAAGATAAGTGTGACTAAAATCGAGGTTGTCAAGAAAAAATTAAACAAAGTTATGACAAAAATCAAGGTTATCAAGAAAAAAATTAAACCTAGATATAAGAAAATCAAGATCGCCGATAAAAAAATTGAAGATAGTTATAAAAATTAAGTTTTTCAAGAAAAAATTAAACAAAGTTATGACAAAAATAGAGGTTGTTAAGAAAAAATTGAAGGTAGTTATGACAAAAATTAAGGTTTTCAAGAAAAAAATTAAACAAAGGCATGACAAAAATCAAGGTTCTTTAGAAAAAAAATTGGGTTTAGGTATGACAAAATTAAGGTTTTCAAGAAAAAATTAAACAAAGGTCTAACAAAAATTAACGCTTAAACGTGCACAAGTATTGCCATTGAGATTAAAGTTAGAAAAAAAAAATATTAAATCACTTTTTGGACGTAGTTAGAGTTTACTTAAGGTCAAATCAATACGATTCAGAACAGGAAACGACGTTCACGCTTCAGGAAATACGTCGTAACTGTCTAGCGCATAAACTTTATAAAATTGTTTTCAATAGAACTTATTAATCTTATTGTTTTTTATTTCTTTTAAAACTTATTAATCTTATTATTAATATTAATTTGAAACTAAATTGATTTGAAACATATAAGCATTAGAAGTAAAAGATAGGTTTCGACTTTTTGCTGACTCATGGAGTCTAGGGTTCGGAACCGTAGGCGCACTGATGATGTCAGTGCGCCATCGCGCGAGCGCCTGCTCCATCGGACGCAATACAAACCAGCCATTACATATTACTGGCCTTGTCTTTGTTATTTTTCAGAACACGGGACTTCTATTTGGAGAAACTGCTTTTAATAGAGAAGACTAGATTGTGTGGCTACTGTCTCAAGAGAAAATGTTCAAACAATTCTTTTGCGTGTGTGTGTGTATTTTTTTTTCGTACCATGTTTCCATGAAATGGTCCTTTTTGACCCGTGACAGGATTTCTTTCAGTGGGTTTATTTGGTTGTCTACCCTTTTTGGTCACAGGCTTGTTGTGCTTCCCACCATATTTTTGCCGCCAACGCAACAATGCCTCAAATACGTAGTACTTTTTGCTTTGTTGTGCATTTCCTTTTTATCTCTTATTTTGTTTTTCCCTGTCTTATAATTCCTTATCTGCTTTTCTATGTAAGATGTTGTAACCATGCATCATTCTTCCAACTATTATATCAAATATTACTGTGTGTATGCAATAACTTTTAACGTTTTGTTGCTTCTTCCTTTTTCTTCTTCTGCTATAGTCCTATATGTTTGTTTATTTCTTTCTGTTTTTATTGTGGCAGAGCAGAAATTAAAGATACTGATACTGATACTGATCTGATTTCATTTTGTCTGTGGTTAAAAATTCAAATTTGTTTGTCCTCAAAACCTATTGATTAAAGTTCTAATCAAAATGGTTTTTTGCATTTCAGCTTTCCCTGAGTTACTTTATATTGTTGACGTTTTAATTACAATCTCGATGCTAAAATAATACTCGACAAAACAACAACAACAACAACAACAACAAATTACTGTTCAAATTTTGAAATATTTTGACAGTGAGGTTAAATTTTTTTGTGCAGTAACATTCTATTGGGTGAGGTGAATGAAGCAGTTGCCTCGGGCCCCCCTTTTTTTTGAGCTCCCCTCAAAAATAACACATAAATTTTAATTTCGCTGCAGATGTTTTTTTAGAGATTATTATGAAGTCGGGACGAAAAGTGGGAGATAGAAGATCGATTCGAGGTGAAGACTTTTTTTTTACGGATCACCATGATTTTGGGAGAAAAAAATGATAGGCGAGATCAAAGTTCTTTTTCTTTTTTAAAGAATATCAATTTTTGGAAATCCTTGCCTCAAGCCCCTGAATTTGAATATCCACCACTGCCAGTCATAATGCTTTTTTGCATTTCAGTTTTCCCTGATATATTCACATTGTTAACGTTTTAATCACAACCTCGATAGCTAAAATAATACTCGACAAAAAACACAACAACAACAACAACAAATTACTGTTCAAATCTTGAGATTTTTTAATGTAAGATTAAATTTTTTTTGTGCTGTAACATTCTAAAAGATTGTTTTCCAAATTAAAATAATTACAATAACTTTAAAATTAGCAAAGCCTCATGTGATAAACACCAGTTTTAGAGCAAAATCAAAACAAAGCTTCATCAAATAATTTTTACGAAGCAATTAAGCAAGCAACAAATAATGTAAGTTTTTCCTTTTCCTATCTCAATGTCAGTAGATAAAAAGATTAAAAGAAAATTTTATTTTTCACTGAAAAGATTTGTTAAAGATGATATAAATGTGATTACATGTTATAGATGTGATTATATTTGAAAATAACTTTCCATTACTTCCAAAGTTGAAAGTCAGATGAGATAAACGCAAGTTTTATTAAAGAAAATTAAAGTAATTTTTATGCAAAATATATTACAAACTGGTTAAACTAACTATAAAATGTAATACAACAAGGCTTAGAAATTGTAAAAAAAAGTTTTTACTTTAATTGTATAATACTAAGCCTTTTGTCAACTGAATCGATTGTTGGAAAAGGGTAGTTTAATTATCGCAAAAATTATTGAGTTTGGCTACTCTCTTTAAAAGTTGTTTTTGCTTTGGGTCAAGCACTATGCGACAAGTGTCTTTGTTACTTGCATCTTACAAACCGGAATTGTTCTGCAAACAAATCAAAAGCTAAAAGTTATAAATAAAGGTGCCAGTAAACATTTGCAAAGATATTTTGAAAAATAGCTGTTAAAGAGAAACTGATTACCAAAAAAAAAAGAAATCGGTTCACAAAATTAAACGCTTATTAAAAATTTGTTTATTATATTGAACTAGATGGAAAATTCAAAATTTTTGTCTTAATTCAAAATTCAAAATTCAAAATCAAAAATTTTGCTTTTATTCTAAAGCATTGAGCAATTTAAGATTTAAAGTAGAGCTTCTCAATCTTTTTTTTTTAAAAAAAGTTTGTTCCAACTATAGCAATTCTTGAGAGGAACTTTGTTAAAATTACGGACAGCTCGAACATCCAATCAAATTTACCATGTTTTGGTGAATAATTATAAAATTAAAAAATATCAAAGTAAAATCCTCCCAAACTTTTAAGTTATTAAATTTACCAAGTACTTCTTAATATTTGTATTAAAAATATTAATAATGTTTATTTAATTGCATTGCAGTGTGATTACCAAGTATTACAAAAAATTCTACTTTTACGATAAACTACTGCAAGCTTACAATTAAATTCATGAACAAATTTTTGTTGTCTCTAAAATTAATTACAGCATATTTTGTTTCGACTCAAAAGAATCACAAATTACTACGCAATGTACTCCTTGCAATGTTCGACACCGAGAAAAGCCTAAGGCGACACCGAGAAAAGTCATTACAAGAAACATCAGTGCCGTTACTGGAAATTTTTAAGGGAACTAAATTTCAAGTTAACTTTGACCAGCGGCTCCTAACTTTTTTCAGGCACACGAACACGTCAAAAATATGCCCAAACTACAGAGCAACTATTTTTGTTTTGGTCAAAATGATAGAGTTTGTTGGTGATAAATTGAACCGCTGAGCAGATACTTAATGTAAAAAAATAAGTGGGACTGGTAGAAAGAAAGAGATTAAATTCAAATTTCGGAGAAGAAAACTACTTATAAATTCAAAATTTTGGTTCAGAGACCAAATTCTTGTTAATAAAGGAAAGACTCGCAACTCCCAAAATCCGCTCCCCGCCGAAAGGTGCCGGCGTGTCCAACGATAAAACGGAATTCAATATCTTTAACTGTCCTTGAAATGCCGAACTAGTCTAAATAAAGTCAGCAAAATCCCTCCAAGTTACAACCACCCTTACTTAAATAAGCGTAACTCTATGACGCCCGATATAGAAAATTATAGTTGCAACTTAAATACAAAAGAGAGGAGTTTATTTTTTATCTGCAATTTCACGCACACAGTTACTTAACAAAATGCAGCAAAACTAATTATTATTTAAAGTTTTTAGTGATTTTAAAAAAGACAAACTAGTCTTACAGCAAATCAAGCTAATTTAGACAAAAAAAAACAAATACAAAAAAATACAGCTTTTATTTTTTCAAAATATTGATTTTTTGTTTAGAGGTCTTTTAAAAATTTGTTTTCATAACAATTAACTTGTTTTCTTTGTGATATTGGAAAAATACGGAACCACTTATAGTGATGCTAATTAACTTCATGTTCATTTCAGGAAATTCGTAACATAATTATCAACTTTAAGAGTGCTGTATAAGTTTATATCATTAAGCATTATTTATTTTAACCATTTTTTGTTGTTATTACTTGTCCTTTTTGCCAACCATCTTTTTCATTAAAATGTCTATGCCACGTGAAAATTGTTTTTTGAACCTGGTGAGAATTTTTCCAATATGATTTTTACTCACCATGCCCAGATGAGCTAAATTCCATCTCTGATAAGTTGTCTATTCATAGATTAACTTCGACCTTTTGGCTGTGCTCTCTCATCTATTTTTATTTATCTTTTTTGTTTTTCAAGATAAAAATTTTTTTAAATCTTTCAAAAATCTTTTTGTTTTTAACATGATTTTTTGTTGAACAAGTAAGCAAATATAAAACTTGAATAAATGAATAAGAGTTGCAATAAAGCATACCAGAAAACCAACTAGGGCACAGCTTTTAATAGTATATGATATATTAAAGAAAATCTCTTGATTGAGATACGTAGCTAACCAACAAAAAATCAAGTACCGGATGAATGCAAAACTTATGTTTTTCACTTATGAAAGTGAAATGTTGTGGTCTAAGGTACAACAATTGAACTTGTCTGTGGAACAAAATATACTGGCCCGTTCCCTGTCTAGGCCCACGTTACAGCTTGATACAAAAATACATTTGTGTTTTATAAATAAATTTTAGAGATTTCTTATTTGCAAATTGTTAAAAAAATTTCTTACTAAAATCAGTATCTTTTATATCGACCATGGCGTGGGCTTGTTTTTGCTTTCTGCGAATCACAAAAATAACTATCCCAATAAAAATGAACAGCAATTCTATTCCGGTCCCCACAAAAACATATATTAAAGAATCTGCAAAAAAAGAGCAATTTTGTAGACCGTGGGACAGACAAGTTTTTTATTTGTCACACAAAAAAGATCATAAATAACACAAAAAAAACAAAAAACAACACATACATGTGCAATAAAATAATGTTGTTTGAAAATGACAAGGAGACTACAAAGGGACTGTTACCGTCGTAAGTCCTGCCGTCGTACTGCGTCGTCGTACTGCCTCGTAAGTCTTCGATTCAAGTAGCCTATCTTTGAATAGCAAGGAGATGTATGCGCTTTGAAGTACCAACATGTTTAAATTAAATTTTTTTTACATATTAAATCGCTAGAACGAACAAACTAAAACAAATTAAAACAAATGAAACAAAAAACAATCAATTTAAGTACCATAAGGCTGTGGGCAATAGATATTATTATAATTAATATCATTTTTTTACAAATTTAGTAAAAGGAATTTATAACTTTTTTTGAATTCATTAAAGCATTGTAATCTTAGTTCAGGAAGAATAGAGTTCCAGATTAAAAGACTTGTGTATTTAATAGAATTTGGGATTCTTTTGGTTTTGAAAAAATTGGGATATTCAATTGACCATAATTTGCAAATCTGATTGGATGAAGATTTGTTTTTATTTTCTAAAATAAAGTAGCTGTCAAATGAGGATGGTGAGCGGATTTTCAAAAATAAATAAATAAATTTCGATTTTGAATTTTATGAATTTTTTTAGAGATAAAATATTAAAGTTTTGATATAATGGAAATGTGTTTTTATACCAGCTACAGTTGTTTACAATCCTAATTGCCTTATTTTGTAAAATTGTTAATCTTGTCAGATATAATGAATAAGTGTTCTCCCAGATAATCAAATCATAATTAATGTGAGAATGAATTAGAGCATATCAGAGTTTAAGTAGAGAGGTGAGGTCTAAATAATATTTGACTTTGCCCAAAATACCAACAAATCTGGAAAATTTTTGTTTCCACAAAATTATGTTGTCTTTAAATTTTAGTTTATTATCAATATACAGGCACAACAGTTTCCAATATCAACTAAGTGCTTGTCATCCGTCGATTTTGAAGTGTATAGATGCTTTAAAGCGAGAACAAAGTTTACATGAAATGCAAATTGAGTAGTATATGGGAGATGAAAATAATACTGGAAACAGAAGAAAATATTGTGATTGTGCATAAAGATTACAAAATATTGTTTCTTGCTTCGATGATACTGAATATGTCAAAGAATATTTCATTTTAATAAAATAGCTTTATTAAAATAGATATTAATTTATTTATAAACTATTTAGATATAAAAAATAATAGATATAGATATTAATAAAATAGCTCACAGTATTTCATATTAATAAAATAGTAAACAAATATCTGAAACTTTTTTATGTTTTTTGTTTTTCTTTTAAATTAATGAATTGTAGTTGTTAATACAATTATTCACTTAACTCATTCATTCATTCATCATTTTTATTCTCGATCATTATTATACAGTTTAATGCAAAAATTATAAATATTGAAAAGATCAAGGAAAGGAAGAAGCACCACAACACCAGACGTTAAACATGCATATGTTAATCTGAAAGTGAAAGTACAAAACAAAGAAAGCATGGCCGCAACATCCCAACATGTAAGTTTTTTTAAAGTTTAGCCAATTATAAACTGAGGTTATATCTTTATTTAATTCAATTTGAAGTTTTTTGGTCGTAGATTCACTTATTAGTAAACAAGTATCATCAGCAAATAATCAAGGAGTACATTAAACAGAATTCGGCAAATTGTTTACATAAAGTAAGAAAAGAAGTGGGCCAAGAGAAGAACCTTGGAAAACACCTTTTTCAATATCTGCTAGGGAAGAAAAACAATTGTCATAAAAAACATATTGGGTCCGGTGGGATGAAAACGATAAGAAAAATTGATTAACGACACCTTGCATACCATAGTTATCAAGCTTATTCGGTAAAATTTTTTGTTTAACGGTGTCAAATCCATTTCTAGATCGAGCAAAATAAGAGCAGAATTAATTTTTGATTTGATGTAATTGTAACAAATCGAAACAATATCTCGAACAGCGTGGGTTGTAGAATAATTGGATCTAAAGCATACTGAGTAGGAGTTAACAAAAAACGTACATTTACAATTAACTGTTCGGAAAAACAATTTTTTCAACTATTCTAGAAAAAATTGGCAGTAATGAAATAGGTCTATAGTTAAACAAAAAGGTCACGGTCTACTTAATATGCGGCCTGATATGTCACATTTTTTGTACTTTTACTAACAGGGCTACAAAGTAGACAGATCCAACTGTGCGAGATTGTTCAATCTTGTGTAAACAAGTATATTTTGTAGATATTCAGTAAATTTACTGTAAACGTACAATACAGCATTGGAATTGAATTCGATTAAGACTACATTAAAAGTGAAAAAACACTAAAAAAAGTCATAATACAAGATAATTAAACTAAAATACTGGTAGTTGTAATTGGCTAGAGAAGACATGCAATCTTAAATAATTTCAGTCTTAGCTTTACGTAAAAAGTTTACAATATTAAAAAAAATTTTTTAAAATTAAAATTGATTTTTTAAAACTTTAAATTTTAAATATTTTACCAAGCTTCTTATAAGATGTTCAGGTGAGTATCAATTAGGCTCTGAAGCTTTTTATTGTATTTCATGAATATATTTTTATGTTTAGTATTGTAAACTGCTAATTTACTATTAATAGTATGAACTTTAGCGAAAGTAGTGCATTTAAATGTAATTAAAAAGGTATGTTAGAGTTAAAACAAAAATATTTTAAAAGAACTTTATCTGAATTAATTTGGTTATATTTAATGATATACATGTACAGTAATTAGTATGTAATTAGTTCTTCAATGCCAAAAACATACTAATTATATATATTGTACTTGATTTTTTAGCAATAATTAAAGAATTAAACAACCTTTCAAAGCAATTCTGCTAGCAGTAATATGCAATAATTTAATGAATAAAAAACTGCATAAAACTGTAAAAATGATGTTAACATATCTTTTTTCCATTTTTATGATTTTTTTATTGTTAGTTTTGCATAGAATTTAGCTTATTGACTTGTTTTATTTAGTTTTACGTATGTTAGTGTTTATTATAAATTTTGGTTACCGTCTAATTTTAAGTAGATTTTTATGTATTTAAAAATTTTTTTTTATTGCAAGCTAATTTTTGGAAAAGTTATTTAAGCAAGCAAATTATATATGTAAAAGCGTGTGTTGCGTTTGGGTGTAAGCAGGGCGGTAACTTCGTCAGGTTGGGCCCCGGTACAAGATTCTATTATGGGGCTCCCATTTTTTTGTACTTAATATTCAATTGAGCTACTTTTCTTAAAACAGGAATCATTGACGAATCCGCGTTATAGAAATATTTTTCAATTAAAATAAGGAGTCAAAAAAACATTGAGCTAAACAGGTAAATGAGGATAAAGCTAAGTTTACTGTGCCTGTAAATAAAAGGCTATAATTGAAATAAAATTTCATCGAGGTTGCACCGTTCAACATAATTTTTGTGATTGCAGTGTATTCAAAACAAGATAATGACATAGCAAGGATTTCGTGGGGGGCAGCTGGCTTCAACAACAATTTTTTAATTGTTTAATATAAGTTTAATCAAATAAACGTTGCAAACTAAAATCGTTTTATAATGACAAAAAAATTAAGTGCAACCTTTTGAGGCAAAGTTCTTTGTAAGCACTATTAACGATATTTCAACAAAATGAAGATATGCTATGCAATGCGGATAAATTGTTCAACCCAAAAAGAATTAACGTACAGTACACTAACATAACCACAATAGACGCAAACTAATGAAAAACAATACGTTGAGCCCAATTAAGTAGGCTACCGTAATTTACTTTCGGGTGTTTGGAAACTTTGGAATTTTTCCGTCTTGCTTTTGCACTAGCAAACTGCTGGATAACTTTTTTAAGATTTAAATCTTAGATCGTTGGTTTTCTATTGATAGCATAGCCAAACCGCTAAGTCTCTTTTGGAATATGGAGCTTCGAAGAAAATTTTTGATTAGTTTGAGTTTAGAAAAAACCTCTGCCGTAGCATCTCTCACAAGTACTGTCATATATCATGTAATATCACGGGGAACTTCAGCATCGAATCAACTAAGAAAAGCTTTGGTACCCTTAATTTAGATAAAGTTATTTTAATCAATCAATTTTTTGTTGAAGACAGCAACTGGCAAAAAAAACTACGAATTTAAAGACCAAACTGTTGATTCACCTCTATGTTTTAAGTAATATAGTAATATCTATTGTTTATGTCACAAGCAATAGACTAGCAGTTATGTAACAATTATCAAACAGACGCTTGACACAAAAACTGCTTAGAGCTGACAATGCCACGCTAAAGATACTGACAAAATTAGTATCTAAATAAGGCTAATAAAAATCGGCAAAATTAGGACAAAAAACAAATGTTCTACTGATTTAGCGACTGTCGGACACATTAGGTAAAATTAGGACAGTTTATTTGTTTTTTTGGCCAAATTTTAGGCCAACTGGCAACCCTAATCAACAATACATTTACTCGAATAGAAAACAATTTTTATTTGTGTTCATAGAGATTTGATTAGATTATAATTTAAAAATAATTTAATTGGAAGGCTCCTCTTAAAATTTAAGCAATATTTTTAACAGTTAAGTTTGAAGTTTTGAAGCATGATGACTGGAACGTTTAGTAATTTTAAAATAAAACAAAAAGCCAATACTACAATTATCATTTTATTAATTTTAACGTGTCGAGTATATAACTTAACTCATTGTCAAAATAATGATTAAATGAGTTAATTTATGTACTCGAAAAGTTAAAGTTAATAAAATGATAATTGCGGTATTGGCTCTGTTTTATTTTAAGCTTGAAATCTTTTTACTTTGAATAAAACTAATAAACCCTAAAAAAATGAATAAACATGTGTATGTACATATAAAGATGCCTAAGAAAGATGAAATGCATATTGGCTAGACAAAAAATAGACGCGTAGGTTACTTTTTAAAACTTATTTTTTTATATCTAAAAGAGCAATAAAAACAATTTAGAAAGTGCGTTTACTTACCGTTTGATTTGAAATCACATGAACATCGTCCGGTTACCATCCATTCTTTCCAATTCCGACACAATACTTCGCATTCATTCAAACCTCTATCTTGAATTTTGTTTAAAATTTTTAATTATTAGACAGAAAAAAACTTAAAAGAAAATGCAAGTTTGTACGTATGTGCTGCTGTCTTTTTTTAAATGTTAAACTTCTTTTTATTTTGAAAGAAACTGGGTACAATTGAAACATTTTACTGATGTTTTTTTGGTTCATTGAAACAAATTTCTTTTTTTTTCAAAACATAAGCAAATTTCAAGTTTATGCTTTAGATTGAACACAATAATTAAAAAATAATCTAATATTTAATTGCTATGGCTTGCTTTATAAAAAGCACGTAAAACTAATTTTCTTGTCTATCTACTGTAGTTAAAGATTAAGCTTTATCAAAATTACAAAAACTGTTAAATTATGATTTTAGAAAAAACCGTAGCTTTTATGGCGGAAAGCAAACACTACATGGATTTACTTTTTGAAATAGCTTTTGGCTGTAGTTTCCAACTTGTCAGAAGCCAACGACGCACTAATCAACCAAGAAATTCAACGGACAGCATAAAAATTAATCAAAGATTATAATTTATTACAATACATTAACTAGCTTGTTTTAAAATAGCTAATCAAATTGTAGTAAAATGTTTGAAATGGCTACAAGCGTTTTTTTAACGCTTCTTTTCAAGTGAATGTTAGCTTTTTATGACTGCAACAGCAGAAAAATCCGCTTTGCACACTAAGCAGCAGGAGGAATTAAAAAAGCAGGATATACTTTTTATCTAAAAAAATTAGCTCTGCCGGCTTTAACCCAAATAATTTTCTAAAAATATTTTTATTTTGTTTTTCAAAATGCTGTTGCAAGTATGATCAATAAATTCCTCTTTTTGCAATCAATAAAACATTGATAGAACGATATGTTTGGATTAAAGATTTCTTAGCTTAGCATAGAAGTTAAATTAATGGTGAAACAGTGCTAGAAATAGATATGCGCCTGAAGTGAACTTATTCAGAAACCGTAGCATAATCAAGATCTCCGATGCCAGTTGTGTAATGATAAGGTCAGCTAACACGTGATAAATGAAAAAAAGCATTCATAACCAGAGTTGTTAGGTATTCAGACAATTATTCTATATTGCACGTTCTTGCGTATAAAGTCTCTTTACAATTTAAAAAAATTATTACAAAGTGAAATGATGAGATATCGCAATGAGGGTTGTTTTATGTTAATCAGTATTTTATAAAGTTTTTATTGACACTAAAATTTATTGTTTCAGATAAAATTTCTTAATTAAAATTTCTTATGTTTAATGATTGAGTTATACCAACTGAACCCCCATAAAATGACTACTCCTCAAGAAAAAGCTCAATGTGTATCCTGGTTCATTGAGATAAAATCAGATGTTCAGACCCAGCGAAACTACAGAAGTAAGTATGGAAGAGACCCACCATCACGTCCTGCAATTCGTTTATGGCACAAGAAATTTATGGAGACAGGGACAGTGTTCGATACAAGGAGGAGTGGGTGACCAAGAACATCTGAAGAAAACATCGAGCGTGTAAGTTAAGCCTTTCAACGTTCTCCTATGAAGTCCATCCGTACTGCTGCCAGACAATTGGAACTACCACGTTCAACAGTGCACAAAGTCCTACACAAGAATTTAAGATTGTATGCTTACAAAGTGCAAATGTTACAGGCACTTCAGCCAAACGACATGCCAAGACGAAAAGAATTTGCAGTAAACATGCTGCAATGAATTTCAGAGTTTGTTTTAGTGATGAGGCAACTTTTTATGTCTCAGGAAAGTTAAACAAATACAATGTAAGAATTTGGTGATCGGAAAACCCCCATGCGAGTAGAGAACTTCAGCGAGATAGTCCAAAAGTAAATGTTTGGTGTGGAATCATGTGCAATCGAATAATTGGGCTATTTTTCTTTAACGAGACATCGATTACTGCTAATGTTTACCTTGACCTTCTGACCGAATATGTGGCACCACAACTGACTGACTTTCAACCAACCATCATATTCCAGCAAGATGGTGCACCACCACACTGGGGACTGCATGATCGTGAGTTCCTCAATGAAACTTTTCCCGACCGATTGGTTGGAAGGGATGGACCGATTTCATGGCCACCACGTTTACCAGACATCACTCCCCTGAACTTCTTTCTTTGGGGTTACGTAAAGGATATTGTGTATTGAACAAAAGTACGGGACATGACTGACCTGAAACAAAGAATGTCTAATGCCATTGCAAACATTGATGAGGCTATGCTACAACAAACATGGCAGAAAATTGAGTACCGTCTAGATGTGCTTCGTGCAACTAAAGGTGCCCATATAGAAGTGTATTACATAGAGTAATGATATTTTTAATTAAATGTTTAGAAGTGTATTAAATGTGTCAATAAAAACTTTGTGAAATACTGATTAACATAAAACAACCCTCATTGCTATATCTCATCATTTCACTTTGTAATAATTTTTTTAATTGTAAAAAGACTTTATGGACACCCTGTATAATCTGATGGTTGATCTAGGTTTGAAACTCATTTGTAGCTTTGAAACGATACAACCGGAAGTCATCACTTAAGTTAAAATCCATTGCCAAAGGCTATTAAAAGAATTAGAAAGATTCGTGCTCGTGAAAATTACCACTAACCGTTGAAGAAAAGGATATAATAATACTTTTACCTCATTTTGTTAAGACCTCTTCCTCGTATAAACTCTTGTTGCAATCTAGTACTCTCGTCCGAATCACCTGGTTGATGTCATTTTTCAAAAAAAATTAGTAAATAATCAAACCACGATTTGTTTTAAGTTTTTAAAGCGCTTTATACGTGGTCGAGTAGTTAGAGCGCCGTGATTGTGATTGACATGGTCCGGTTCAAAACCTACTCGCGCCATTCTGTTGTGTCCTTGGAAAAGACACTTTGTAGCACTTTCCTTTGCTTGATGGTCTTGGCAAGCAATACTAAATTTCAGTCATATCTCTATAACTTCAACCAGACAGCAATATCTTGGCATCTCCGGAAGCTGGTCGGAAAATTGCTTGTCCTATGTATTAGCGGCTCCGTCGCTTTCCTGCTAGTCAGGAGGATAAATATAGAGATAAAATGAAATAAATAAAAAATAAAATTTTTAATTTACAAAATCATTGCAGTTTTTCTATAAATTTTTGTGTTTTACGATTAAAAGATGTCAAATGGTACAACATTCGAAAAAAGAGTCCTTGAAAGACCTTTTTTGTCTAAAAGAGTTACGCGTTTTTTTTTTGGCAAAGCGTTTTACGCTGACTACATATCTTATCTTAAATTATACAACTTAAAGTTAAAAGAATGTCGGAAGTGTAAATTTTATTTCCAGTCGAAGTGGAATATTTATATTCTCCAATAAATATACGTATATTTATAGTAGGCCTACATATGTTTTATCACGTGTTTAGTCTATGTGAGTTATTGTACTTAAGAGTGTATCCTCAATAAGTGTCCCATAATCAAATCTGTTTATGTGGACCATGGCCTACTTAAAACACGGCCTTGTATGTCACATTTTGGGATCGATTTCTAAGAGGCCTAAAATGAAAATGCTGTGCTGCAGCAAAATACACTCGATATTATTTGCTCTGGCTAGTGCCCTAATAATGTCGTGTTAATCAAATTCTAGTTTGAACAAAGATAGACAGAAAAAGTAATTTAAATATGTAACTTATACCAGAGAAATCGTTCTATTAAGTAACTTAGTGTTGATCATTGTATTGTAGAGTATTACGACATCAGAATGCTGGTATGCTACAACCTTGCCTCGTGTAGTGTTACTGCTCAGTCGCTGATTGTTATCCTAATAAAAAGCAATTGTTTGAGCTTGAAGTTTTAGCAGTTATAGTTAGAAGAACGTTACAATATTTTACTAACGCACTTAGTGTAAATATCTTTCTGCGTAGTAGGTTATGCATTCTTTGTTTTTAGTTTTGAGTGCTGTGGGCTAGTGCGTTACAGTATGAGTAGCAGGTGGGTTCAAATAAATTTAGTTTGTTATTCTGTATGAACGTTAGCCAAATACACATGTACAGTAGTAAGTTTTAAACATTGAATTTGTAATTAGAGGCAAAGTTGTATTTTCCACTGTCTTACTTTAAAAAAAAACACTATGAATAACTTACTAACTTACTTACAACACTTTTTTAATGAGATATATTAACTGTAGGAGCTTTCGAAAAAGTAGCGCGAGCAGCGTAAAAAAACGTACCATTATTACGTTTGAAGAAGTTAGTTAGTGTAAAGTTTGTTCTTGACTGATCGCAGGTTATTATCGATAGGTTAATCATCGATAGGTTAGATCTAAAATTGTTTTAAAATTTCTTCTTTGCAGTACGTGTTTTTCTTTGTTGACGCAATAATTTTTAAACATGTATAAAGTATTTACTATTTGTTATTAGAGCAATCATGGTTACAAATGTGTGATTTACGGCTGTAAATCTAGATATAAAAGTAATGGGAATTCTGTTCCATCTTTTTACTTTCCCCTTCAAAAAGTTGATTTGCTGGCAAAATGGACTAAATTCGTCAATCGTTTGGATTGGTCACCTACAAGTAATTCAGTAATATGTGCAAATCATTTTGATCAAAAATTTATTTTAAATGGGAAAAGAAAAAATTAAATTGGAAATTAAATCCAGTACCTGTTAAAATCATAAAAAAAAAAGAACTCGTACTGTAATTGAAAAAGTTAATTAACTGTATAGAAGTCTTTTGAAACCTCTTAATTAATTCTATTGTTTGCGTTCGCTGCTTTATGGGCGGATCACGTGCATCGATCTTAATGAAATCTGATTGGTTCACTTACACGTGGCGAGCACACTATAAATTGAGCTGTTGGTAAATTTAATTCCTTTCAGTCGTTGGTGATCAAGTGGTTTGGTGATTTGGTTTAGTGTTATAGTTTGAAGAGTGAGTTTGTAGATCGCAAGTGAAACTTGGGAAAATTTCGTTTTGCGGCTGCACGTTGGCTGCACGTTGGTTGTATCGTTAACTGCATCGTTGGCTGTTGTTCCAGCGCCAGACGGACCCGCCAAGTTGTCCAGGCGCGGTTGCCTTATCAAACTGCCGCTGCCGCTTCGCTACCGCAAATGATTTCAAAACAATTCGTTGTTAACCTCCTTCGTTTTCCCGCCTTCGTTCTCCCGCCTTCGTTCTCTCTCTCTCTCTCTCTCTCTCTCTCTCTTTCTTAGTTAAATTTCGTTCTCGCTTGAGCTACTCCGGTCATTTGATTTCTTTCTTCGTTAGCATTTGAAAACAGTTTAGTGACGTAATAATCCATTGCGTTCTGACTCATTCGTTTTTTAAACGTGGTCGTTTAGCTTAGCTAGCTTAGAATTAGGTCAGCTTTTTTTAAACTCGTTTATATTAATATGTTAATTCAGTTAAAATAGGGTTAGGGCTTTTGTGATAATTAACTTGTTTGCAATAACTATGTTTAACAATTAATTTTTTATTGTTTTTATTTGATTCTATTTGAATAAGATTGCTGAATTTTATTTGAATAAGTGTGATAATTTGATTAAATTCTATTTGAATAAAATTGGGATAGTTTAAGTGGCATAAATGATGTCTTTATTTGTTTCTATTTGAGGAAGTTTAACACCGCGCCGAGGGTTTCTGTGCCCCGAAATCGGCTATTCTGTGCCGCACAGAAATAGCTGTATCGTTAGGTGCACCGTTTGGGCTGTATTGTCGAGTAAATAATTGTGGTCGTTGGCTTGTGGAAGCCTGTTATAATTGGCTATATAGAAATTTCAAAGCTAATATATATTTTAAACCATAAGATGTGTGTGAAAGCCTGCGGTGTGATTGGGGAAGGCTCGGATAGCTTCCGTATAGTTGAAGAATTTGAAGCCAAGAAGAGAAGGATTCGCTGTGCAGTCTACTATAAGCTTTTGAAATTAACAGTACCAACCTGAAAGTGTACTTTTAATACCGCCTTCCTTGCCTATGCTTAAAGGTTTCAGAAAGTCTCCTAAACCTCGTATTTACCAACAAGACCAGGTGGACAGTTTTGTGGAAAAAGATAAAATCAGGGTGTCGAACCGGACCCGAACCGGATCCGTAAACCCGTATTAACCGTTATTATTTTTTGAACCCGAACCGGAGCTGAACCCGGAAAAATAAAATTTGCTGAACCTGAACTGGAACTGAACTCCTAAAAATAAAATTTGCTGAACCTGAACCGGAGCTGAACCCGTAGAAAAAAAAATTGCTGAACCCGAACTTGAACCAGAACTTTATTTTAAATGGATCCGGTTCGACCGTTTGATGCTCAAATTTTAATTTTAAAGTTATTTGTAGAAGAATCAGAATCACAATTTTGTCTTTGAAGTTGCAGCAATTTTTTTGGTCACAATACTTGTTGTGTGGCAATACAGAAACGTTATAAACGACTTTTTCAGGCGAGAAGTTAAAGCAAAAACATATCACTTGCTAGATAAAGAAAGCGAAGTTTTAAATATATGCTAAAGCAGTTGTTCTTAAGCTTTTTACAGTGCCATACTTTTAAAAAAATACATATTGATATAGAGACGTAGCAAACATAGTGAAACCATCGTTGGTGAAGCAAAATTATTTGACGCCATTGAAAAATCGAAGCTGCACAGTGCATGCTGTTGGGGAGCCACTCGACTGAAATTTAGTTACGTGGAGAAGTTTAATAAAAAAGCAATGTAAACTTATCGAATAATTCGAATTCAGTGTAACTTATAGTTGCCTCACATGGTTTCCACTAGCATGATGGTATCCCTAATAGTCGAGATTGAGTAAAAAATAATGTTGAGCAAGCAATGCAATAAAGTTAATTAATTTTTGATTTTTCAAAAAAACAAAATTAAAAAAAAAAGATTTGTTGACATTAGGAAGAGAAGCTATTAACCTTCGCCTTGTAGCGTGAAGTTTAAGTAAAATTTTGTAAGCTAACTGCTTTTCTCTTATTTCTCAGTTTCTTATTAGGCTCAAATTCGCATGTTGGAATCTAAAAAGGCCTTCACTTTTGCAGTAAGGTTGATTCGGGATGAGTTGTTCATAGTTTTTAGGCTTATTTAAAGATATTACAGCAGTGAACATTGGATTACTTAAATTTTTCATTTGCATCAATGTTCGCTTCAACTTTACGTCAAAGATTTGTCTCTTAAGAAAAAAAAAATCTTATACAACAAACTGATTTAATTTTTAATTTATTTCTAGTTGTAATTATTAAATCAAATGTTACCGTTTGAAGTTGCCACAATTTGTTTGAGCACTTGTGTGCCAACAAAGAAACGTCATAAACAACTTTATCAGCGGAGAAATGAAGAAAAAATATGTGCACTAGATACATGAACGTGCGCCAGGAGAACCAAAAGGGGGACTCGCTTTTTTAAATTTCAAATTTTACAAAATAATACATAAATATGCATTAAAAACTTCTAAAGTTAAGGCTCGTTTCCACTACGAGCGTGGAATAGAGCATTCTTTGTTTCTTTTGATCATCTTTCCGCGCTTAAAATCTAAGTGAAGCAAATAAAGTCAATAAATCAAGCAAAGAGTACAGTGGCGAACAAAAAAAGTAAGACTTTTTTATTTTTTAAGATTTTTTAAAAATATCATTGTTAAAATTGAATTATATTAATATATATCAAGTAATATATCATTAAAAGAGCACAAAAAATTATATTAAATCCAATATTAATTTATTTCTTTTTTAGAAATATAATTCAATTGCAACTAACTTATTTTTAAAAAATTTGATAAAATAAAAAATCTTACTTTTTTGCTCGCCACTGTACTCCATTCCACGCTCATAGTGGGAAAAGAGCCTTTATGCGTCAATTTTTTATTATTATAAACTTGAATGACTAAATGTTTAATTTGTTTAAAACTTTAAAAGTTTAGATTACGTAAGATAAAGGCCCGTTTCCACTACCGGCGTGAAACGAAGTATTTTTTGTTTTATTCATTTTTTTACTTCTTTCGGCGCTTAAAGGCAAAATGAAGCAAAAAATCATTAAAAGAAACAAAGAATACTCCAATCTACGCTCGTAGTAGAAATGAACCTTAATGACGTTTCATACCTAATAAACCTCCTGCGTGAGGGCCGCCACTAAAAAATTATCAAAAAATTCTTAGACAAGTGTATCAGTGGCTAGTCCAAGAAAGATCTATATAAACTCATGTAAACGCAATCTATAAGAAAGTTTTGAGATCACAAAACACAAAAAACTTCCGTTTCCGCTTTTGGCGCTCGCAAGATCATTACTATAAATTTATTAGTAAGACTTGATTTTTACAACCAAGATCCATGCCGGTGAATTAGTTTAATTTAATTTTTTTAAAACTTGTACCAGAATTTTTTAAAAAACCCTTTTTAAGAATATTTTTTGTGTTTCCGACTGTTTGCCATCACTCCTCCAGGAAGCGCGTCTACGGACGCCCATGATAACATGAGGTAAGAAATTGTGTTTACAGTCCTAACGCTTGTAAGAAATAGATAAAAAATATATATTCCGAACTCGAACCGGAGCTGAACCGGAACTGAACCCCTAAAAAAAAAATTGTTGAACCTGAACCGGAACTAAACCCGAAAAAGATTTTTTTGCTGAACCCTAACCGGAACTGAACCCAAAAAAAAATTTTTTGCTGAACCTGAACCGGAACTGAACCTTTAAAAATAAAATTTGCCGAACCTAAACCTGAACCGGAACGTTATTTTAAACGGTTCGATTCCCTGGATAAAATACACAATATTGAAGATATAACAGAGAAACATTGCCCTTCTGGTTACACCTGGCATAAAACAAAAGACTTTATATTGCTTTATGTTTTGCTATTTGATGATTGCAGTGGCTTTTCCACTATTTGTGAACCCATAAAATTGACAATAGTTTGCATGTTGAACTCCAGTATCGTTATAACCCAGTTCCTGCCTTAGATTGGTTTCCGCGAGGAAAAAATTCAAAATTAATCATATTTTCTATGTTGGAAAATTTACCAATTTATATGAAAAGCTTTGCTGATGACCATTCCTTATTGTCTGAATTACAAAAACGAAAACATTACAAGCCTAAAGGACAATCTTCGTATATTCGTCAAAAATGATACGTTTGGCTTTGCTTTTGCGGTATACATCTTTACAGACATACAAACTGCTGCTCGAAGAGTTTTACTTTTCTTCATTATCGCGTTTAGCAAAATTAAAGTCAGGAAATTTGAATGCCATTAAAGTTGCGGAACTATTGGGGCACAAAAAAATATTGTCAAACAACGTCGTGCTTATCACCGATGAAATGTATGTGAAAAAAAAAGTACAATATTCTGCTGGGAAGTATGTTGGTGCAGATTTCGATGACAACAAGTTCAAAGGTGTTGTTGTTTTCATGCTCCAATGGTTAAAACAGTCTGTACCCATTGTGGTATAAACGCTTGTCCTGAAACTGAGATCAGTGGACGGTGGCTTGCAGAAAAACTCTTCGAATGTGTCACCGATTTGTGTAAGAGTGGTTTTCAAGTACGTGGCATTGTGAATGATAATCATGCGGCCAATGTTTCATTTTTTAATATTTTACTACAGTAATATGCACACAAAGATGCAAGGTTTATAGTGCATCCACAAAGTTCATGCAAAACATATTTGTTTTACGACAATGTCCATCTGGCAAAAGACATAAGAAACAATTTGCTAAATAGTCAAAAATTTGCATTTCGCTTTTCCCTCAAAAATATAGTTGTGGCATCAGCACAAGCGGGGTACATATCATGGGGAGACTTTAAAGGTGTTTATGAAGAAGATACAAAACTAAAAGCCAATTTACGTAAAGCACCAAAATTTACATATAAAGTTTTACACCCGGGCCATAATAAGCAAAATGTCAATTTTGTATTAGCAATTTTCCATGACATAACAGTAGCAGCAATCAAAAATTATTTTCCCTTTCGAAAAGATGTCACTGGATTTTTGTCGGCAATTAACGTGTGGTGGAAAATAGTAAATAGCAAGCCCGAGTTTTATGCCGATGATATTGCTGATCCCATTACATTAGGTAGTGTAAAGGTAGATTTTTTCGTGGTTTTGCTTGAATGGCTGGAAGATTGGTTGAAAAATGGAAATGCTTCTTTTCGATTTGGTATAGACTCTTCTTTCACAAGCAGATCTTTTAGACGAACTACTCATGGATGACCACAAGTACATTCTAACTGTTCGCCTGCAAAGCGATCCCATTGAGCGCAGGTTTTTCCCATACAGACAACTAAACAGTGGACATTTCCGAGTTTGAGAGAGGTGGAAACCAGTGATAAGATTTTGTTATGCCAAACTCTACTAAGGGAAAACATTAACTTTTGGGAAGAGAAGCTGGCAGTCACAAGCACAACCCAGGAAATTGAAAATTTTAAAGAAGCTCTTGATTCTATGAGTGTCTTAATTCAAGAAGCAACCTTGACAGCAGAAACCGAGAAAGTGGTACAAGTAGTGTCTGGCTACATTGCCAAACAACTAACAGAAAAGACTAAATGTTGTTTTGAAGTTAAAATTAGTAGAAAAAAATTATTATTTTTTTAAATCTTTTTTTTCTTGTCAAATTTAGCAGTTGCACCACTTTTTTTAAGAATTTGCAGCGAGCTATTTCTGAACTTGTTCAACTTTCTTCTTAACTCGAAGATGTTCTTGATAGCATGTTTGTTGGGAAAGTACCGTCCATGTGGTCAGTTAAGTCTTATTCGTTCCGAAAACCACTTGGGAGTTACGTTAGTGACCTTATTGCCCGTTTGCAGTTCTTCAACTTATGTTATTATATAGGTTCATTATAGACGTAGCATTATTATGCATATTTTATGCCATTTAAAGCACAGAATTTTATTTGAAATTTGTATAAAAAAATTCTCCATTTTGATCGATTAATTAGTAGATTGTTTGTCAAGAGTATTCAGTCAAGATCTGGCAAACGCTTACAAGCCTGTTTCGTCCTCATTAGGACTTATCGAGATGCCTCAGTTTGATGTTGATCTTTAAACTAGTCAAGTGGAATACCTAACAAACTTACAAAATTTTTTTTTATTTGCTCATTTATCATGTTTTACTGTAAAAAATGCTGGTTTATATTATAAGAATCAAGTTGAAACAAAAGCAGGCCTAATTACTAAAGCTCTAAAAGCTTAATTTTAAATTTAATTTCAAATAAACCTTATTTTTAATAATGAAAATTGATTTGAATTTAACAGTCAGAATCAATGTAAGTTGATAATTTTGACAAACAAAATTTTGTGACTCTTATATGGATGTAAAATACTAAGATTTCAATATATTTTTAGAAATGGGTAGCAAATTGCAAGCCTGTCGTGTTTTGGATTTCTGGGTTTTTCTTTACTCAATCTTTTTTGACTGGAACAATGCAAAACTACGCCAGAGAAGGAAAAATTCCAATTGATCAGCTTGAATTTAACTTTCATGTCACGTCGGAAACTTTGAAATATCAACCAATAAAACGGAGTTTGGAAAATTTAAGGCTTTGCTGCAAGGATTAATTGACTATTAGTCAAAAGAGCGAATAATAACAATAATTCTCCGCTTGAATATTGTTTTAAAGATATTTTTATTGATTGGATTATAATTTTTTATATTTTTATTAGATGAAAATCCCTTGTAATACAGTTAGGCTATAGTTTCTGACTTTCAGAGTATCGGAGTTTATATTCATGGTTTATTCATGGAAGGTGCTAGATGGTCGTTGCAGCACCAGAAAATTGTTGAGTCACAGAAGAAGATACTTTACGACCAAATACCCCCGTATCTTTTTAAGTTATATTTTGTTTTTTTGTTTCTTGTTAAAGGATTAACACCTGCTGATTTTTTTTCTTAATTGGTACTTTTCAAAGATCTGGCTTGAGCCGACTCTTATTAAAGATAAGAAAGAGGCAAGAGAGGCAATTTATAACTGTCCCGTGCACAAGACAAATGCGAGACAGGGAGTGCTTCCCACGACAGGCCATTCCACAAACTATGTTCTCACTATCAAATATGTCGTTGAAACCTATTTTTTTTATTTTATTTTTATCTCTATATTTATCCTCCTGACTCGCAGGAAAGTGACGGATGAGCTAATATATAGGGTAAGCAATTACCCCGACCTGCTTCCGGAGATGCCAAGATATTGCTGTCTGCTTGTAATATAATAGAGATATGACTGTAATTTAGTCCTGGTGCTTGCCAGGACCACCAAGCAGGGGAATGTGCCGTAAAGTGTTTTTCCCAACGAGACAACAGAATGGCGCGAGTGGGTTTTGAACCGAGACCGTGTTGGTCACGAGCCTGGCGCTTTAATCACTTGACCACGCTGCCGACGTATATTTCTTTAAAACATTTTGTTGCTTCTGTGTTAAATTTCATATGTTACGCTACGTGTAATCAGTTTAGGTTTTTATAGCGTCCTTGGATTTTTATAACAACTTGTAGGTCAATAATTAAGGTAAACGTTAAATTATCATTCCACTCGTTTTTGTTAACATTATTTAGTAGCCATAATTTGTTTTGCTTGTATATCCAAAAGTAAGCATTCATTACCTAAATTATTGTTAAATAAAAGTCTTAAATTTATTATTCAAATATTGGTAATGAAACAAAAATAAATTACACAATTGTTTGATTTCTTAACTTAGATTTTTCTGCAAAACACGTGAAAGACATTGGGTAAATAGAGGAGTGGCTTGCTTCTGCCAACTTGAAGATTAGATGAAACAACATATTTGATGTAAATATCCTCCCCCACAAAAAAAAACATCGAAATATGTTGTTCTTTTTGCTTATAAATAGTGAACAAAGAATGTTTAGCATTCCAAATGTCTTCTGATAGTGTAAAACTTTTTTCAATAATTTTATTTTTTCTATATTGCTTTTGTATAGTTTGCCCTCATATTTTGTTTTGTAAATGTGCCACTTTTCTATCGCAATTTTTTTTTATAAATACATATATAGCTTTACTGTTGTAGAATATAATTACATGGTAATAACAAGCTTATTATTTTCTGTATTTTTGTTGCAAACATATTTTACTTTTATATATTAAGTGTTGTTTAAATAAAATATGTAATCTAAGCCTCGAGCCCGAATTGCTTTGGATTATTATGTTAAGTCTATGTCTTATGACTATTAAATATAACTTGTTCTTTCTTTAAAAAAAAATTAAAAAAAATTACGATTGTGTTAGGAGTATAAAAGTTCTTAATATTTTATCTGATTTCATTTTGTGTTTGGTTAAAAATTCAAATTTGTTTGTCCTAAAACCTATTGATTAAAGTTCCAGTCAAAATGCTTTTTTGCATGTCAGCTTTCCCTGAGTTACTCTACATAGTTAACGTTTTAATCACAACATCGATGGCTAAAATAATACTTGACAAAAAACAACAACAACAAATGACTGTTCAAATGTAGAGATATTTTAACAGTAAGGTTAAATTTTATTTGTGCAGTAACATTCTAATAGATTGTTTTCAAAATTAAAATAATTATAATAACTTCAAAATTAGCAATACTACATGAAATAAACTCAAAACTAATCTTCATTAAATAATTTTATTAAACAATTAAACAAACAACAAATATTGATAGTTTTCGCTTTTTCTGTCTCAATGTCAGTAGATAAAAAGTTAAAAGAAAGTTTTATTTTTCACTTAAAAGACTTGTTATAAATAATATAAATGTGATTACATGTCATAGATGTGATTAGATTTGAATATAATGCTCCATTACTTCCAAATTTAAAGTCAGATGAGATAAACGCAAGTTTTATAAAAAAAATTAAAGTAATTTTTACGCAAAATATTTTACAAATTGGTTAAACTAATTACAAAATAAAATTACAACAAAGTTACAAATTGTCAAAAAAAGTTTTTACATTAATTGTACTAAACCTTTCGTCTACTAAATCGGTCGTTGAAAAAAGGCAGTTCAGTTATCGAAAAAAATTTTAAGTTTGGCTACTCTCTTTAGAAGTTGTTTTTGCTTTGGATCAAGCACTGTACAACAAATTTCTTTGTTATTAGCATCTTACAAACCGGAATTCTTCTGCAAACAAATCAAAAGTTTAAAGTTATCAATAAAAGTGCCAGTAAATATTTGCAAAGATATTTTAAAAAATAGCTGTTAAAGAAAAATTGATTACCACAAACCAAAAAAATCAGTTGAGGAAATTAAACACTTATCAAAATTTTATTTATTATATTGAACTGGATGAAAAATTAAAAATTTTTGTTAAATAAAAGAAGAGGAATTTTTGAAATTCGACAACAAATTTTAATTTTTGAAATTAATTTGTTTAAGCTGTCGCGGCGACATCTTAAATCTAATGTACTGTTGACCCAGTCAATTTATAAAGTAGCAGTATATTTTAGTTTCTTTGTTTTTGGAATGATTTGATCAAGAATTAAATCGACAATCTTTTAAAAGAGTTGGATCATGTAATCAATTTGTGAAATAGCATAAATCATTTAACTAGAACTAGACGATAATTCGCATTGTATTTTAAAAAGTATTTTATCAAGAATTCAGCATTTATTCTAAAGTTTAGAGCAATTAAAATTTAAAGTAGGGTTTTTCAAATTTTTTTTTAAAAAAGTTGTTTCAATTACAGCAATTGTTGAGACGAACTTTGCTAGAATTACGGGCAGCCCGAACATCCAATTAAATTTACCACGTTTTGGAGAATAATTATAAAATAAACCAATATTAAAGTAAAAGTCACCCAAGTTTCAAAGTTATTGAATTTACCTAGTACTTCTTAATATTTGTATTAAAATTATTAATAATGTTTATTTCACTGCATTGTAGTGTGATTACCAAGTCTTAAAAAAATCCTCTTTTTACAATAAACTACTGCAAGCTTCAGAATAAACGCCGAATACTTAAAAAATATTAAAAAAACAATAGAATTAAAATACTTTAACAAATTTTTGTTGTCTCTAAAATTAATTACAGCATACTTTGATTCAACTTGAAAGGATCACAAATGATTACACAATGAGCTCCTTGAAATGTTTGACACCAAAAAAAGCCAAAGTTTTTCATTACAAGAAGTATCAGTGTAGACGTTTGGTGGTGCAGAATTTGAAGATTGCCTGAAGTAAAAGATTTTTCCTCCCAAAGCTTTTCATCTGAAACTCTTCAGGGGAAATCGTCAAAATAAAGCAGAAATGAAACCGAACTAAATATAAAGAGGAAAGTAAAGTTCTCATTGGCTGAAAGAAGTTATCCAATGAGAGAAAAGATTAAGAAATTTTCAAAGAGTAGACGAATTCTTTTTGTTTAGACAGAAGAGGATTGAGAGATTTAATGAAAGTTGCTTCAAGAGCAGAAAGGTGAAAAGAAGAGCAACCTCGAGCGAGAATAGAAAACTTTTCGTTGTTGTAGTGAAAAGCGCATTGGGCGTTGTCAAGAAGATGTTGACCAATGGCGAATTCATAAAAGTGTTGTGGGCGTATATTGGCCTTGCAAGATCGGGAAAGGCTTTGGCGGTTGTGCGGCAGGAGGATTGGCAATGGATCTAGGAACGTGTTGTTTAATTTGCTCTTCTAGGCGTTGAAATGTGCGACCAACGTACCGACTATCGCAGTGGCACACAAACTGGTAAATGACATTGCTGTAATGATGAGAAGGTAACACGTCTTTCTTAGTTGCTGGTAAGAGCTGTCGGGTGTTAAAAATAACACGTGGCTCAATGGAGAAAAAGCAGCGTTTCACAGCAGACGTGCTTTTCAAACTTCATCAAGACATTTCCAATTCATGGGATGTGTAGTTAGACAGGGCACTTTTCCACTGTGTGAACCGGGTTAAAATTTAGTTGTTAAAGTTTTTGTTTGAAAGCCGAATTGATTAAATGTTCCGGGTAGCCATTTTCGAATAGAACTGAACGAATTTTGCCAAGCTCTGGGTCCAGTTTGCTTTTTGAACAGATCATAAAAGCTTTGTGAACATGAGTACCAATTAGGTTGATTTTCCGTTTCTGAAAGCTAAAGGAGTTCCAACGTAGATACTGGCCGGTAAAGGTGGGTTTCCTGTTCACTGAAGTTAGAAATTCCGAATCATGCCTTTCTACCAACACGTCCAGGAAGGGGAAAAAATAATTAGATTTCTTTTTGTAGGTGAAGCGTAATGAGGGATGAAAAAGTTGAGGTGGGTGAGAAAAGTGTTGCCGTCTTCTTCCTTGTTGATTACGGCAAAAGTGTCGTCAACGTACCGGAAATACACTAACGGCCTTTTGGCGATGTTGAAAAGTTTCGCTTCTTGGTAGCCAACAAAAATGTTCGCTAATGCTAGACCGAGCGGTGAGCCCATAGCGACGCCGTCGATTTGTCCATGCATGTTGTTGTTGAAGCTGAATTTTACAGAGGAGGTGGCTAGCTGCATTAATGCGACAAAGATGTTGCGTGGAAAAGATGGCGCCATTGAGTCATCATTGTAAAGGGCTTCAGAGCAGATTTCTATGGTTTCAGCAAGCGGAACACTGGTGAAGGGATTGGAAATGTCAAAAGAACAAAAAAAGACAGAGGAAGGAGAAAATGTAAATTTTCTGACTTCTTTTACAAAGGTGAAAGAATCAAATGCACGATTAGAAGAAAGGTTTTTGAGAACAGGTTGAAGAAGAGAAGTAAGCCATTTAGCTAACTGATGTTGGGCCGATCCGGTCATAGACAAAATCGGACGTAAGGTTACGTCCTTTTTGTGTATTTTTGTAAGACCATACATGCTTGGTCGCTGAAAGCCAGTCGGTCGGATTGCTTCGTACACTTGTTTAGAAATTAGGCTCTTTTTTCTCAGCTGCAGTAACCGCTGTTGTATCCGTGATTCAATTTTAGCGGTGTTGTCTTTGTTGGTAAATGGTCCAAGATCGAGAAATTTGGTGGTGTCATCAAAAATTGTCTTCATTATGTCGTTGTAATCATTGTTGTTGAGGATCACAACGCCAGCACCTTTGTCAGACTTTGTTATAAGAATCTCTTCATTTTTCCGAAGGGACTTGTTGGCCTGAAAACACTCTTTTGTCATGAGGAAGTCACCCAAGTCTATGGGGCTTCCACAATAAGCGTGAGCTAAGTCACTCAACCTGGACTTTAAAGCTGCAAGCTGCTCTTTATACCAAGGTTTGTGATGGACTAGTTGAGCGTAGAGTACTTCAAAGCCAGCTAGTACTTCTTTATGCTTGACACTAGTTGACATTAGACAAAACGAAAGTTCGTGGGACAATATAAACTCTTTAGTGTCTGATAGTTTGTAGTCAGACAAGTTTACATATAATGAGACATAAATGAATAATCTCTATTTAAACCTTTATTGACGCAATTAAATTTAAAAATAATTTTTTGTTCTTTTACTTCCCGTTGTTGTTTTGTTTTACCTTTGACTCTTTTGTTCACTGCTAATCTGAGGTTTTCCAAAGTGTGGTCAGGTTTATTGAAATGTTTGGCTACCAATTTGTTTCTATTTGTTTAATGTGGCTCCTGTGTCCATTCATCTGTTGTCTGATTAAATTGCCGGTTTCTCCAATATAGATTGCTTTTGGGCAGAGATCACACGAAGTTGCTTAGATAAAATTAAATAAGTTTCAGTTAAAATTTCCAGAGATTTTTATAAGTACTCCGTTGGGACCAGTTATTGTGGAATAAGTATTTATGTTGGGACAGAGATGGCTGTTAGAAAATTTGCAGGAGAAGGTGCCCGTGATGAAAATTTTATTTGCTAAAGAGGAAGATGTAAGTAAATTGTATTCATGAATGGACATGTAGTTTAAAATTTGGTTTCAATTATAATTTTAGAAATCTTTTTGGTTGTCAGATTAATTTCTGTTTTTTTTTTTTCTTTTTTTTCTAGGCAAAGTTGTTTAATTCAATTTGATAGAACAGTTTTATTGAGAAGAGTTTTAATCAAGCTATACGTACAAATTACAGAAGGGCAACTTTAATAAAACTTAATTGCTGAATCCGAAAAATGTATTTTGTGTAAATATAAAACTAATCGCATAAAAGTCAAAATTTCCTAAATTAATCAAAGTTTTGTCATTAAAATTATTAGTAAAATTAAAAAATAAGTTTTTACAATACATTAAATGTGAAAAATACTTTACTTTTTTATAATTTAACATTCAGTAGTGTTATTAAAGAAATTATTTAAAAAAGCAATAATTTTTTATTTTTAACTTACCTTTGCTTCTAGTGCGCATATTCATGTAAAGACTTTCGTTTTTTTCAGCTGTAATTTGCGAAACACTTTTCAAAAAAATGTTTTCAAGGTTTGCAAAAACAAAATATGTATAACAACCATTGATAAGATAGTGTTAGTCAATTCAGTTTTGAGCCACCGCACACATTTCATCAAAAAAGCCACCACGCACACCATTAAACAACTGGTTAAACGTCACTTGTAAAAATCAACTATAGACCAAAAATTGGTTTTCACTTTAAATAAAAGATTGTCAGTACTTTTTGACATCATAGACATTTGAAAATCATTTAAACTAAAAAAAGTCTTGACTAGTCCAGATTATTTGACAATTCAAAACTCCGAAAAGTGAAACAAAAGCATTTAGCATTACATTGGTAAACTAAGAAAATTTTTTACATCACACTCGATATCTTTTGCGATTCGCAAGGGTGCCCCGGTAGACCGGTTGACAAGAACTGATGTAAAAGAATGAAATCAAAAAATGTGTCGAGTTCAAACAGCATATATATAGTGTTTAGTCTTACTCTTTTAATTAGCATTTAATATGTTTAGCAAGATAGAACAAAAAATTACATTAGTCTGAAAATTGATATTTTGAAATTTTGAACAAATAGTCTCTTTTTCAAAAATGAAATAACTTAAGAATTTTTTTAAAAACAACGAACGCAATTTTTTTGTTGATATTGAGTTTAGAAATAAGCATAATCTCACTTGCTCCGTTTATTGAAAGGTCAAAGTCTTTGTTTTTGGTTTCTTTATTCACTTTTTCATAAACATTTTCGAGTTCTACAACAATCGACAAAAGACGCGCTAAAAATTTGTTCATACTACGTACAAAGTACAGCTTTCCAATTAAAAATGATCCATTTAATTAAGTAGCATTAAAGATGAATTTAACCAAGTAGCATTAAAAAAAAGTTTTTTTCATATAACTTTAGAGCGTTTTCACAGAATGCCTTATTGAATTCATTGAAGTAGATACGATTTAAGATTTATTTTTTCTATTTTTCATTTTCAGCTTATTATACAATAAAAATTACTCCATGGATGCTTGTCAGATCCAAGCAAACAGGACAAAGAATTTTATTAACTGAACACTTTTAGGAGTATTTTTACTTTAAAAACAAAGTCACCTATAAATTACTTTAATTTTATTTTCAATCAATCAGAACTTACCATTGTTTCTAGAAGGTATCTGTTCATAATGATGTATGTTTGTCTCTTCTGCAACATACAAAAACTTGAAGTAGTTTCTTATAAAACAAAAACAATTGCACAAGTTTAATTAAAATCCGGTTGATGGATGTAATCAAGAAAGTGTCGTCGTTGTTTGTTGTCGTTTAGAAGGGCATCCACTCCGGGTCAGACACAAACAGGACTGGGGCCGAGGGTTTATTCTTTTGTTACCCCCATAGGCTGCTTTACTTCCCGTATTAGATGCTGGAAGTGATAATGTTAAGCTAGCATTGAGTTTTGTCGTCCAAAACCGTCAGACCTCGTGTTTTATGTGGTGTTCGATGTATGGAATACATTATTAGGACGTGGTCTGCGGTTTGTTCAATGGCGCTGCAATCGCAATTCGAAGGAGCGAGGCCCATTTGTGCATGGAAGAATGGAATCTTAACAGCAATCCGCAGGCAAATGAGTTTAACCCAAGCTGTTCCGGGGAAAATTATTCCAACAAGCTTGGCATCGGTCCTGAATATAAAAGCACGGAGTCCGGATGTATTCTTGCAGAACTCCGCGTTCCACATGTAATTTGTCCACTGAGAAGCATGGATGCCTAGTCCGGCAAGGTCGTTTAAAAGATTCCGCGCAGCTGGCACAAATAGGCGTTTAGATCTTAGTTTCTTGTGGAGAGCATCTGAGGACCTACTTAAAAGACTATACAGGATATGATCCGGGTTCAGAGATACACGGTAAGCTAACAAAAGTGTCATTCCTGTCGGCGAAGCTCAGCAGCCTGGATGCCTAAGAATATGGGTAAGTGTTCCGTTTGAATGGGACGCAGACATTTAGTGATTATGCGTAAGGAGTCATTCAGGACACTGTCTATGAGGCGAATCTAAGTGCTGAGACACCAGACTGGTGCGAAATACTCAGCTGTTAATTAGACCAGAGATAAGGAAACTGTGCGCAGTGTTTTGGCACCGGCACCTCATTCTGAGCCTACAAGTCGTCTCAGCAGTATGACACGCAAAGAAAGTTTTACCGCAAAAGAAGTAGGGATTGAACAGAACGGTAAAAATCTATTGTTATTGTAGATTTTTAGCTCACGTTTGGCCACTCGGTTACTTTAATAAAAGGATGACGTCACCATTTTAGTATGACTGAACTTTAAAACCTCAAAGTCAGGAAATACGCTGAAAGTGTAATCATGTCTTGGCTTAAAGCCTCATCAAATTCCTTTTCATTTACAAAAGAGTGCGGTAATACTAAATCATCTGCATAAGCAAACTTTCTGGAAATCTCGGAGGACAGGTCATACGTATAATTCAGATGTTGTACTGTAGATGGAAAAATGCGACACCGCCTTTATTTTAACCTTGAAAGAATTCTCGATATTTTGTGTGAGCAAAACGAGTTGATCCACGGTTGAAATCCCGCGTCGAAACCCAGCTTGCTCATCAGGGAGCAGTGGAATAATAATTGGCTTGATGCAGGCGTAGAGAAGCCTCTCGAGGATCTTGTCGGTGACACAGAGCAGAGATATTTATCTATACGTCTTTGGGACTACTACGGAATTCATTGAGGTTTGGGATTGCGACTACAAGCACACTTTTTTAAATTTTGGGAATTTTTGAATGGGCGCAAGCAGGAAGAAAGAAGTCACGTAACCAGTACTTCAAAGTAGCTCCAGCACCAGAAAATAAGCTACGGGCAGATGGAATCAAGGCACGGAGCTTTAACTGGTTTCAAATGTTGAAGGGCAGCAGTGAATTCTTTCTATGATTAAGTGTCAAAAATATTTACTGGGTCTGGTGTTGTGGCCCTCCAAAAGTCAGACACTTCCTTAGAGACAAGTCGAGATGACTTGCGGTCAACAGCCTCGTATTTCCCATTTCTAACCAGCTGAAATGCAATAGCATTGGCTGAGACGGGGCAGTGAAGAGGAGAGTGTCGTGACCTACCAGTAAGATTGTTCAAAATACTCCTTGCTTTTCGACCAGAGTGTGAAAAGTCGATGCTCCGAACAGCCTTGAACCATCGATCTCTCGGTTTCCTGTCAAGCTTGGTAAGCAGAGCAGTAGCAGCCAAACTTGAGTCATCTCCATGAGGAGACTGCAGGAACGTTCTGTAGAGGGATTCGCTCTCTGCATCTTAACACGGAATATAGTTATTTCGATATCCGCGTGGGATAGTCTTTTTGGCTACTTTCTTTATGATGTTAAAAAAGTCCTGGTAAGCCGCATCCACAGCAAATGAATCAGGCGGCAACAAAGTCTTTGCAAATTTATTCTTTAAAGCAATGTAGTGACTCCATTTGCACTTGCGGAAGTTCTATTGCCTAACAGGCATGCTTGGCACTGCCATAGCAAACCCTGCCAGAGCAAACCAAAACTATTAATACCTGCTCAGCCAACTCACCGTTCGGACTGTTATCATTGTAACCCTAATCAACGTGACGACAGTTAAAATCGCCGGCATAGAAACAGGGATGGGAAACATTGGAAGATCTAGGAATTGCAGTTGCATTGATCGAGGTTTGTAGACGTTGTCTATTTTATAACCATCAACGTCCACGCACAAGCACTCAATCTCCGATGTCGACAAAAATAGGTCCAAAAGCGTATAGCTTATTCGCTTGTGAAGAAATGTGGCAGGCCATGCTTCCTGCTTAAGAAATATCCAGCTAAATGGAAACTTAAAAGTACTAGTTTTTCTGCATTAGTGCAGTGGGTCTCTTTTAGTAGGATGACGAGTGCCTCAAACTGCAGAGCAAGATTATGAAAAACGTCCATTTTACTGGTAGTGTGGCCTTCGATGTTCAGCTGGAGAGTAATGAGGTCTTCTGAACTTGTTGGAAATATGCCCCAAAAAGGGCAGTTTTTTCAGATATTTCCTCATTTTGAAAAGAACGTTTGCCGATTAGCAGACCTTGTTTGAACATTGGAATGGAGAGATACTCTTCCCTATTGTCAGGTTTGGTTTTGGTCTGTCATATTTAACAGTAATAACAGACTTACTCATGGCCCAGACTGGAGAAAGCACCTGCCATCTGGGCCCAAGAAAAAGTAGTCATCAAGAAATGTGTTGATTAAGAAATCTTTAAGTAGCATAACTACTACTTAAAGTTTTTAATTTTTTAAAAAAGACAAATTAGTCTTACAGCAAATGAAGCTGATTTTTGACAAAAGAAAAAAATAAAAAAAATACAGCTTTTGTTTTTTTCAAGATTTTTTGTTTAAAGGCTCTTTTAAAAATTTGTTTTTATAACACTGAACTTGTTTTTTCCGTAATATTGGAAAAATACCACTTATAATGTTGCTAATTGACTTTATGTTTATTTCAGGAAATTTGCAACATATTTATTAACTTTAAGAGTGCTGTATACGTTTATGTCACCAAGCATTATTTATTTTAACCATCTTTTGTAGTTATTATTTAGTAAATCTTGTCCTTTTTCACCAATTACCTTTCTCATAAAAATGTCTATGCCACGTGAAAAATGTTTTTTGAACCTGGTGAGATTTTTTTAAATATGTTTTTTTACTCACTAGTCACTATGCCCAGATGAGCTAAATTTTATCTCTGATAAGTTGGCCTATCTATTGATTAACTTTGACCGTTTTGGCCGTGCTGTCTCACCTATTTTAATTTAACTTTTTTGTTTTTCAAGATTAAAAATTTTTTAAATCTTTCCTAAATCTGTTTGTTTTTTTAACATGAATTTTTGTTCAACAAGTAACCAAATATAAAACTTGATAAAATAAGTAAGAGTGCAATAAAGAATATAAGAGTTTAAATTAGAAAACCAAGCCTCTTAAAATATAAGAAGCACCGGACTCGAGTTTCGCTCTAGTTAGAGCTAGTCAGTAATTATAATATATATTATTATAAAAATTATATTATAAAATATAAGAGTTTAACCCAAAAACTTTACGAAAAAAAGTTTTTTTTGCATTTTTCAATTTTTAAATCTTTACGTGTATTCAATTTCATATTCTTCATATTAAACTGCAAAAATTATGAAAAACAATTGTTTAAATTGATTTTCCTTATATAACAAAAAGAAATGCAGTTTTACTGAACTCATAACACTGGTCAACAAAAAAAATTTTTTTATTGGTGCCTCAAATATTAGAGCTGTTTTGTAGTATATTTGGGGCGCTGATTCCGAAAATGACGGCGGTTTTTTCGCATCAGCTCTAGTTTTTGAGATACGGTATACCGCTAATATTTGTTTAGAACTAGTATTGTGTTTTTTCTGAAGCCCCGTGGAAAAGTATTGCCAAGCTGAAATTCAAAACAATTATCTTATCAAAGAAGATTTAACAGAAAAGTGTATTTTCATTACAATCAATTTTTTGTTTTATAAAGTATGCCATCAAAATTTGTAAATAAGTAAAATTACAGATGTATTTAAAAGCTTGCTAAAGATACTCTAAATGCTGTTTCAACGTGTTTTCATTTTAATATGTATCCATTAACTCCCATGATACTGTTGAAAGTATTCAGTTAGCCAAAGCTTATCGCTTTAGCTAACTTCACACAGTCAGCAGATTACAGATATTCTTATCTTAAAAGTTTATTACCATTTATTTCATTCACAACAGGTTTAAACAACTTTTGCTCACAGCTTTTCTCGCAAGAGGTTCAGTTTAAAGTAGACTGCTGACAGCAACATAAGACGTTGGATGAGAAAGTTTGATAACTTCTAAGAGCTCAGAAAATATATTTTGTCATCTGGCAGATTGTTTTCTATGTAACTTCGTTGTAATGTTACATTACTAATAACGTAGGCGCATCCAGAGAAATACATATTTTGAATGTAATGAAGTTTTATTGCTTAGGTTTAAATTGCTCTATCAACGTTTAAATTAAATGGCTTCGTCACAAAGATCTTGTTTAAATCACCCAGATATTTTCTGCTATATTTGTAATAGTTATGTTTCAAAAGAACAACGAAAACCTATATCTGCTTTTGTGAAGAGAGCTTACTTCACTTACTTTGGCGTCAGAGTTGGAGATCAAGATATACAATGGGCTCCCCAGATTGCTTGTAAAACCTGTGTAGAGCACTTACGTCAGTGGATTAATGGAAAGAGACGAAGTTTACAGTTTGGTGTCCCGATGGTTTAGAGGGAACCTAAAATTCATCACGACGATTGCTATTTTTGTATGGTTAACATTAAGGGAAATCAACCGTAACAATGGAAGAAAATGGATATACCCCGACTTAGAATCAGCAAGACGGCCTGTCCCGCATTTAGACGAAGTTCCCATTCCTGTGTTTGACCACCGAACAGAACTAATAGAAAGCTCTGATGAAAGTATTAGTTCTGTTGATGCAGCAGTGACCTGTAGCAGTGAAAGTGAGTTTCAGGGCGCAGTTGCTACACCGCTGCGATTTAATCAGTTCGAGCTGAATAACCTGGTCAGAGACCTCAATCTTTCGAAAGAGACATCGGAAGTCCTCACATCCAGGCTAAATGAGAAAAATCTTCTTCAGCCTGGTACGAACATTACGTTTTTTGGTAGAAGAGAAAAAGATTTACTGCCCTATTTTTCGAAGGAAAACAATCTGGTTTTCTGCAATGATGTTGGGGGGCTTCTACAAAAAATGGGACTAGCAGAATACAATCCACAAGAATGGCGCCTTTTTATTGACAGTTCTGTAAGAAGTTTAAAATGCGTTCTACTCCATAATGGCAATAAGTATGTTTCCATTTCAATAGGCCATTCAATTAGTATGTGAGAAGAATATGATTCGATTAAGCAAATTCTGGAAAAGGTAGCATACCTTAAGCATCAGTGGGAAATATGTGTAGACCTAAAAATGGTAAACTTTCTTCTGGACCAGCAAAGCGGTATACAAAGTATCCTTGTTTTCTCTGTATGTGGGATAGCAGAGCAAAAAGTGAACACTGGAAAAGAAAAGAGTGGCCTTTTGAGGAAAGAAATGATTGCAGGCGAGAAAAATATCATTCATCAACCCATGGTTACCACAGAAAAGATCATTCTCCCACCGTTGCATATACTGTAAAACTTGGTCTTATGAAGCAATTTGTCACTGCATTGAATACAGATGGAGCATGCTTTCGATATTTGTGCAGTGCATTCCCAGGGATGAGTATGGAAAAGATTAAAGCAGGAATTTTTAATGGTCCACAGATCAAGCAGCTTATAAAAGATTTGCAATTTGCTAGGCATATGATCAAACACGAATCAGCTGCTTGGACCACATTTGTGCTGATCATTAAAAACTTTTTGAGAAATTACAAGGCAAGCAACTACTCGTATGTAGAGCTTGTAAGCAATATGTTAAGCAACTTTAAAGATCTTGGCTGCAACATGAGCATCAAATTCCACTATCTTCATAGTCATTTAGACCATTTTCCGAAAAATCTTGGTGACCTAAGCGAGGAGCAGGGTGAAAGGTTTCACCATGATATAAGAGTAATGGAGGAGCTGTACCAAGGAAGATGGGATGCAACGATGCTAGCTGATTATTGTTGGAGTTTGCAAAGGCACTGTCCTGATACTAAACACTCAAGAAAGTGCTACAAAAGACACTTTTTAGATGCCATGTAATTACTAGAATAAAGTCTTGCATTTTTCAATGTCTATTGCTTTCATCGGGGTATTTTATTATTTTGTGTTGTTGAAAATACGTCAAACACGTAGTTACTTTGCTATTGCGCATTTGACATACCTTTAAACAATCTTAAACAAATTCTTTGTTGCTTAAGATCCATGTATAACAGAAAAAAGTCAAAATTATAGGGGTATGCCGTAACTCAAAAACTAGAGCTGATGCGAAAAAACCGATGTCATTTTTGGAATTAGCGCCCCAAATATACCCCAAAACAGTTCTAATATTTGAGGCACCAAATTGTGTGTTGACCAGTGTAATTAATCTAAGCTAAATAATCAGTTTAAAATTTAGTTTTTATAACAATTCAGCTTTAAAAACAACGCTGTTTTTTTTTGAATGAAAAAGTATTTTAAAATAGCTTTTAACAACAAATGCTTCATTTAAAGCTCTTTTGTTAATTAAGTAGCCTTAAAAAAGGCTGTTTTGAAAACCCGAACGTTTTCGTCTAGCTCTCTTCAGGAGGTTTCGCTAGAATGAATTGCAGAACTGAATGTAGTATTTCAAAAGTTATAAAGCTGATTCTGATTGGCTAAAAATTAAGGTTAATAATAGTTATCATAATAATTGAAAAGTATTAATAAATAAACGTTATTAACGTTTGCAGGACAGAATCCGCCAGCATGTGCCGAAGTCTATTCGGAATAGAACCAGTAAAGAACGTAAACAACCAGAACGTCCAGGTAAACTAGCTAATTCAATACCGCACTGTGACTCAGCGATTGGAAACCATTTGTTACATAACCAAAAATGTGCATCTCACTATAAGGACAATCAATTTTTTATTCTCTCTAAAGCACGATCCGATTTCCACTTATCAGTCTTAGAATCAATTTTCATCACTCTTCGAAAACCTAATTTGTGTAGACAGAAAGAGTTTGTTTACAAACATAAATTGTTAGCATAATTTAAAAATTTTCTTTTTTAGTACCAAATTTTAACACAAAGCTTGCATAATTTTGTTCCTTTTTTTTGCCAAAAAATTTCTTACGCTGACGAAACGTGATTTTATTTACTAATACTTTTCAATTATTATGATAACTATTATTAACCTTAATTTTTAGCCAATCAGAATCAGCTTTATAACTTTTGAAATACTACATTCAGTTCTGCAATTCATTCTAGCGAAACCTCCTGAAGAGAGCTAGACGAAAACGTTCGGGTTTTCAAAACAGCCTTTTTTAAGGCTACTTAATTAACAAAAGAGCTTTAAATGAAGCATTTGTTGTTAAAAGCTATTTTAAAATTTTGTACCAACGAAAAAGTATTTGTATAATTAAACTGAAAATCTTTTTTTTTTGGTCATCACTTTAATTTTTTCATTTTTTTTCCAAAATGAAACAAACACGCATTACTGGGTCGCAATAGTTGTTTTCAAACTTATTTGGTCCGCGATTTCAAGCCTTTCCTTCATAATGATATTCTGAAATAACATTTCATTATGCGTGTCATAAATGGGTGATCTCAGACAAGCCAATTACAACCAATTTTTCTGGTTTTCATAAAGCTTGAGCCGCGTACTAATAATGTTATTTGGAAATTTTATGCTAGCTCTGACGAGAGGATTGGATTTATATATAGTGGGTCACTAAAGCAATTTTTTAAATATTTTGAGGTTACTAAAATACGAGACAGTTTTTATAAAGATCATTAAAAACATATTGCCATGTAGAAGTAGTTTAAAAAAAACGTATTGCAACGCGATTGGATTAATTAGTGCTGTGATTGTTTGAAGAGGATTCGTTTTTATATGTTGTTCAGGAACAACACTAGGAAATAAGGGTTATAAGAATTTACATAATGTAAAAGCATTAGATACACTGTTTCTCTTGAAGAGAATATAAACTAATAAAAAATAAAATAAAAGCCTAGAAAAAGCTTTGCGCCAACGTCACGTGATGTTGCGATTACATGTGCAATGGGTTCGATTCCGTGAGTGACCAACTTTTGACAATTTTATTTTAGTTAGTTGGTAGTATTGCTATTTTGTTGATTTATAAATTTTATAAATAAAAAAATTTTTTCATTTTAAAAATTTCTGTTTGATGGGCCTACTGTTTTTTAGACATTCTGCAATTGTTACTGTTTAATTTAAGCGATTTATTTTTTATCAATAATGACGTTCAAAAAAGTTGAGGAAGGTATCGCGACATCAAGTCAAATTTCGACAAAAAACTTTTATGGGCAAAGAAGCAGCCGTGTTAAAATAACAATCGGGGAGTATGGCATTAAAAGATACTGGAGTTGAAATGTTAAATACTTCAAGTGATTCTAAAGGTGAAAGTGAAGAAGATTTTTCTCCAGAATCAGCAAGTACTGATGATTCTGTTTTGTTTCCGGATGCTGAATCAGATTTTTTAGAAGAAGCTCAATCTCAAGTTCCTTCATCTAATCGCCGTATTGCTGATGTTCGTCAGAGATCAAGACCAGATCCTTGTTTTAATTCTTCATCTATTGGTGTTTCTTACCCTCCTTCACCTGTGAAAGAGCCAACTCCCTGGCAGTTTTTTAAAATGTTTTTTGATGATGAATTAATCAATCTTTTGGTTGAACAAACAAATCTTTATTCTGTATCTAAATCCGGAAATTCCGTCAACACCAATTAAAAAAATGGAACAGTTTTTGAGAATTTTGTTAATGATGGGAGTAATAAAGCTATCGCGATACCGGATGTATTAATCTCAGGACACTCAAATACCAGTTATTGCAGAGATCATGGTTGTCCTTCGCTTTGAAAATTTAAAACGCTTTTTCCACTGCAATGATAACCAAAAAATGCTACCAAAAGGTGATCGTAATTTCAGCAAACTTTTTAAAGTTTGGCCAGTTTTGGACTGTTTTCAAAAAATCTCAAGCCATACCCCAGAAGAAAAGCACTCAAATGACGAGCAAATTATTCCTACGAAATGCAGATCGAGAATGAGACAATATTTTCCCAAAAAAACCAAACAAATGGGGAATAAAAGTTTGGGCACGATGCGGCTTGAATGGGATTGTTTATGATTTGAAATGTATACCGGCAAAAGTTTGGCAGCTTCAATATCAAATGAGTTAGGTATTATGGGGAATCTTGTTTTACGATTAACGTCAAGACTTACCAGACAACATTGGTCATAAAATTTATTTTGATAATCTATTTTCGTCCATTCCTCTTTTACGACATTTACAAGACCAGTGATGGATATCCATATCTATCATATGCAGTGATGAATATTGGGTGAGGCGAGTGAGGCAGTTGCCTCGGGGCCCCCTTTTTTTAGGATAACCCTTTTTCAAAATACCGCATATAGTTTCATATTGCTGTATATTTTTTTAAAGATCACCTTGAAATTGTTACAAAAAGTGGGAAATCTCAAAACGAAATCATTTGAAGATCTTTTTTTTTCTTTTTAGAGATCACAATGAAGTTGGGACGAAAAGTGGGAAGTACGATATCTATTCGAAGTGAAGACCTTTTTCTTTGAGATCACGATGATTTGGGGAGAAAACTAGGGAAATACGAGATTGAAGACTTTTTTTTAGAGAACACCAATTTTTGGAAATCCTGATTAGGACTTTGCCTCGGGCTCCTAATTTTGAATATCTATCACTGGGTATATGGTATGTATTCACAATTCGCGCTAATCGACTGATGGGCGCAAACAAAGAATTAAAAACAGAAAAAGAACTCAAAAAACTTGGGAGAGGAGCAATGAACTGGGGAGTGAATGCGAATAGTGGTATCACTGTTATTCGTTGGTATGACAATGGGATAGAATCTAGTTGCTTCATCATATGTTGGGAATCAAAACGGAAATAAAGTGACCAGATGGTTGGCAAATGAAAATAAAAAAGTTGAAATTGAATATCCTGCTATGGTACAAGAGTATAATACTCACATGGGCGGAGTGGACCTGTGGGACATGTTCCTTGCACTATTTAGGGTGCGTGTACGATCAACAAAATTCCAGATGTATATTGTATACTATTGCGTGGGTGTGGCCATAACTAATGAATGGTTGATATACCGAAGGTATTGTGACCAAAAGAAAATTTCCAAGAAGAAACAGATAGACTTGTGTACTTTTCAGTCTCGGATAGCCAAAGCGCTTTTGCTGGGAAAAAAAGAACAACAAACTCCAAAACGAAGCCATCTTTCTACAATTACAAATGATAAAAAGCGAAATGTCGTAGCCAATCCAATCCTTGTAGTTGATGTTCGCTATGAGAGGGTTGGGCATTTTCCCGTGTTTACAGACAAAAGCGTTTCCGATATTACCCTAGTGGTTATTCGCACGTTTCCTGTTCAAAATACAAAATTTAACTCTGTCTGTTTAAAAGCCGAACCTGCTTTTTGCAATTTCATTGTAAATAAATAAATATAATTTTGCAAATTTTTCTTATGTAGTACTTGATTGTGATACGTCCTCCTGAGAAGAATTAGAAGGAACAGAATTGGGGGAGCCGTGTTAACTTTTCACATCAAATGAGAGAAACAGAAAATTGTGGACTAAAGTTGGCTATTTTTTATTTGGCACAAGCTTTCGTGGGCTATTGCTCACTTCATCAGGTGCAATAGAATAATTGCTGTATAATAAGTGCAATGCACCTGATGAAGTGAGCAATAGCCCACGAACGCTTATGCCCAAATAAAAAATAATCAACTTTAGTGCACAATTTTCTGTTTCTCTCATTTGTACTCATGAGAGTTAGCATTTTGCTGCGGCAAAAAGAAGGGTTCCATTGTTGTGCACCACTAATGCATTAGAGAAAATATGAATAGCCTGTGTATCACGATTTTACTTTCAGTTACTATACTATAGTTAGAAAGGAATGAATTTTAACCCAACTTTCATAATGTTGTTACAGAACAAGATTTTATATCTTACTTATGACGTCATATCAATATCATTAGTCTACATCAGCTGTTTATGCATTCATCAAAAAGAAATAGTTTAAAATTTAAAAATTCTAGATTGACATGCAATAACCTAAATTACTTTAATTGTAAAAGCCCAAATCTAATAAACCACAATATCTATTTTGATATACAAACTGTAGATTAAAATATATAAAAAGTGTATAAAATTATTAAATTGTTTCACCTGAATAGTTATAACTCATTTTCCATGTATTATATCCAATGTTTGATAAGTGTTTGTTGTGACTTGATTCATCCGGGATATCATTGGAGTGTTCTGAATATTAGAATCAATTTCTTATAAGCGACAAGTTGCTTTTTAAAAAAAGTAAAAGCAATTTTTATACTTTACGCCAGGGACGTGCCGTCTAGGCACTGCCTCACTTGCAATTTTCTATTAGTTGAAAAACAATTAGTAAAAATTATAACGCAGTTGTAGTAGCTTAATCAGTTTTGCTCTTTAACCCTAATTTTGGACCGTTTAATTGTTGTAGTTTTAACGCTTTTATCTTTTCATCTTGGGTTTTTGTCAACAAAATCGCTAACATGCTAATGCGGCAGATTCAAGATTGCCTCCCTTCAGATAAAAAAAAGAAACAAAAGTGAAACAATATAGCGCATTTTTTTCTTTTGGTGAAAATATTTGTTGAAATGAGAGAGATTTGAGGCTTGCCGCAATTGTAACCTTGCAGAGAAAAACAGTTTTTCTTACTGTCGATATTTGCTAAAACAAGATAAATCGGTTTGCTCTCAGCAAGTCGAAATATACGCATTGTGCAACTGCAAACAATAAATTTATTTTAAGTTTTAGTAATGAAAGATGATTTTGTATCTAAGCTAAGAAAGTTTTCAACATTTAAGCTTTTAATTAAATTTGGGTATATTTAATATTCAGTGTTTGAATCTCAATTTTTCGCAGCATTTTTATACTTATAACATACATCTTTAACAGTAATTTATAAACTATTGTATACCTTACCTCAACTTGTAAAAGCTGATTGCGAAATTTTTTACTCCCATTGTAAAGACAATTAAAACTAATGAAACAGTTGCCATTGTAAACGACAATAACTCTTCCAACTTTTAGTTTAAAAGTGTAGAATGTCCGGCTGTATCTTTAGACGACCGCCGGAAACTAAGTTTCATGTTAATTTAAGCCAGTAATTTTTAACAAAAAACCCGCTTCTCTTGAAGAGAGTTAAAAAATTGAAGAGGATCAGTTTTAATTACACATTGTTAACAATGCATATATTTTGCCAACTTTAAAAATATTATCGATTTCCAACAAATGTGCATGGAAATTAAAAGTCTCGTTTTTCAATTCAAGAAAATGCTTTTTAGTCCACTCGATTTTTATGCTACGATGTTGTTTTTTACTTCACCGAAAGAAATTTTTTAGGAAACACCGAAAAACAGTTGAATCTTTAGGAGCTCATGAACCAACGCACAATCAAAAGTTTTTTGGCGACCTCCAATAGAGAGGTTATGGTTGTGCCAAAAAAGTAGCTTACCTTCCTGAAAATTTAAGGATTTTAAGCCCCTTTGGTACCCTAGATTCTATCATGAAAGCTTTAGCAAGCATATGAAATCGAAGGCTCTGATTTAAAATCAAGTTCCTTTAGATTTTTAAAACCTACAGAACTGATTTTTCTCTAAATAAATAAATTTCGCAATTCTAATTTTAAAGGAAACTAAAAATTTTGCAATTTTTTTCATAAACAAAACATTTTTTTTGTTGGCAGATTGCTTGAGTGGTGAAAGCGCCATGCTTGTGATCAACATGGTCTCCATTCAAAATCTACTTGCGCCATTCTGTAATGTCCTTGAGAAATACACTTAACAGTACTCTCCCCTGCTTGCTGGTCTTTCCAAGCAGCTCTAAATTTTAGTCATACGTATCACTACGAAACTAAAAAACCAAAACAACAAATTTTAACTGCACAACAATATCTTGGCATTTTAGGAAGTAGTCGGGGTAATTGCTTCCCTATGTATAGCGCCTCCAACACTTTCCTGCGAGTCTGCAGGGAGATACAATAAAAAATGTTTTTTTAACTCAGAAAGAGTTAGCTAAGTGTGAGAGAATGTTTCAAATTTCTTTTTTTTTATTTAAATAGAGCACTGTTTTGTTATTAAATAAAATCGGTACTAACATTACTTTAAAAAATTAATGCCTCACAAACCACGAGCTTCACGTCACGTCACTGCTTTACGCTATACTTACTGTTTACAATAAACTAGAGTTTTTATTGTTTTTTGAAAAAGGAAAATATAATGCAAGAAAAATTTAAATTTCCAAACCTAATATAACTTTAAATTTAATTTGATCCAAAAAAATATTAGAGTTAGATCATAATTTTTTCATTAACATTCATTTATTTTGCTTGGTAATATAACAAAAACAAAAGTTATTTATACAAAAAAAATCTTTAAATGTAAAATATTAAAAAATGAGACAGATATCACAAACAACTCTGCTTCGCCTAAAAGAATATCAGCTACATTACATTCTTTTTAGGTTTAACCTATTCAATCGATGAATAAAATTAACAGACAGAGGATAAATTTACTCGTAACGTTGAAGCTAATGACAAATTAGTGTTCAAACATAGGCAACTTTGCGCATGGTTTGTATTGATATTTGGTGTACCACAAAAAAAAAAAAAAAAATACAGCAGAACAGCAGGTAGTATCTACTACACAAAAGCCTTTTATTCTATCTTTTTTCAAACCTCTTACATATGGTGCGTTTAATCGGCAAACTAGGAAACCAACTAGGACACAACTTTTAACAGTATATGATATATTAAACAAAATTTCCTGATTGAGATAGTTAAGCAACAACAAAAAAAAAATCAAGTACCGGATAAATGCATTAGTTATTTTTTTTACTTAGGAAAGTGAAATATTGTGTTCTGGGATGCTACAATTGAGCTTTCCTGTGGAACCAAATATTCACCCCCCCTTTCCTGTCTAGGCCCACGTTACAGCTTGATACAAAAATACATTTTTGTTGTAAAACTAAAGTTTAAACGTTTCTTTTTTTCAAATCGTTCAAAAAAATTCTTACTAAAATCAGTTGAAGAATTATCTTTCATGTCGGTCATAGCATGGGCTTGCTTTCGCTTTCTTCGAATCACAAAAATAATTATTCCAATAAAAATCAGCAACAATCCTGCTCCGGTCCCCACAAAAATATATATTAAAGAACCTAAAAAAAAATGTACAGTTTTAGCGATAATACATTTGTAAGCATACCAAAGATGTATCATGTACTTGATTCTATTTGAATAAGTTTCAGATGTGCGCTTGATTATTTTTGCTTGGCAAAAAGGCTTATGTTTAATTATTATTGTAAAGTATTACTTTAATATTAAATAATTTATAGTTTTTGTTGATAATTGACTGAATATCTTTCATCAATTTGCAATGGCTGATGGTAAATTATCTTTGGGTGGTAAGTTATCTTTAGATGAAGTAATGAAGGAGTTACAAGTAATCAAATCTACTCAAAAAAGGAATGCTGAACAATTTTTGAATGATTCTGCCAGTGGTGCTGCTTGCTCTTGTTTTTCAGGTCAGAGCCAGTAACTTCAAGACCTTGAGAACGCCATTGCTCGGGTCGATACCATTGCTGAAAGGCTGGCAAAATCACTTTGAGAAACTCAAAATTCCTTGGATGATCTGGAGCAATATGGATGTCGGAACTGCCTAATACTACATGGATGCTCAGACCAACCAGTTGGAGGGAAGTATCCTGTTTTTGAGTCATATGTGACCAACAAGCTCAATTCTGAGCTTGATTTTGAATATCAAATAAGATCCAATAATATTGACATATGTCATGTTTTACCATCTAGGAAAAGTTGTCCACCTCCTACCATCATCGAATTTATGAGAAGATCTGTGTGAAATTTGGTGTTTTCTAACAAGAAGAAGCTGAAGAAATCTCAAGAAAAGCTCTCGATCATGGAATCCTTGACCAAAAGAAGATTACTACTTGTAATGGATACCAAGAAAGCTTTTGGGTTTAACAATGTTTGGACCAATAATGGTATATTGTTTTTTACAAAGAAAAAAGGCAATGTACTTATGGACTTTGGAGATATAAATAAATTAATTACTAAGTAAATTTTTGTTTTTTTTATTAAACTATCTTTCATTAAATAAATTTATCAATAAATTATTAAGTAACTTATTGTTTATTTACTTATTTCTTTTTAATTTTAAGTAAGCAAAATGATATAGTAGCCTAATATGCCATTCTCTGCCAAGAAAAACAAAAAAGCACTTTCTCTGCAATTTTATTTGCTTTCTTCTGATTTTATAATTTTCTGCTTTAATTTTTCATCTCTTATGACCAACAAAAAAGTTAAAAAATGCTTTGTTTGCGTTAAATTAGTTAAAAAGAACCTAAACATATTATCATGCTCTACATATTTGCAGACTATTCATCTTAATTGCATTAAAGATAAATTTTGCATCATCAAAAATATGCTATGGAAGTGCACTTTTTGTTCATTTACATTTCCTTTTAGTTCTTGTTGAGATAAAGAATTTGCTGAATTATTTGATTTTGATATTTCCAACCTTTTTATTCTGCTAATCATTTAAATAACTTATTCAAAAATTTATCTACATATAATGAACATTCAATAGCTAATGAAGATTCTTGCAATGATATTGGAATTAACTTTTTTCACAATGTAAATGACCAATATTTATCCAGTAAAGATGCTAGATCTCTACTGTTTAACAATTTCAATGAGAACAGTAATTTTTCAGTAATATGTTTAAATATTAGATCATTAAGCAATCTTAAAATTTTTTCAAAATTAGAAGGACTATTATCTTCTTTAACTTTAGCACCTAGCCTCATAGCTGTAACTGAAACTTGGTTAAAGCCAAATTATTCAGAGTCAATTATAAATCTTCCTGGCTACTCATTCATTTCTAATCCAAAAATTCAAACTCAGGGAGGTGGTGTTGGATTCTATGTGAAAGAAAATTTAGTTTATTCTACACGACTAGATTTAAATAGAATGGAGGAAAAAAATTTTGAATCTCTATTCATTGATGTTAAATTTAAAAATAAAACCATTACATTTGGATGCATTTACAGGTCTCCATGCAATGATATTATTTCACATTCTTTTTTTCTAGATATTCTAAATAATACTTTAAAACGTATAAAAAAGAGAGATTGTTTTCTATTAGGTGACTTTAATTACAATATACTTGATTGTGAAAAACCTCAGATTACAGATTTTGTAGATTAAATGTTTGATAATGGGTTTGCTCCTCTGATCAATAAACCTACAAGAATTTCACAAAATAGTGCAACTCTTTTGGATCATATATGGAGCAATTCATTGGTAAGCATGAAGATAAACTGTGGTATTTTAACGCACTATATATCCGATCACCTTCCTGTCATAATGTGCACTTCCATCAGCAAAATTTCTCATCAAAATGTCCAACAATGTTGCCATTTTACAGATCAAAATGTAAATCTATTCTCTAAAGCTCTTTCAGAAAGCGATATTACTCCTATATTATGTGATTCTGACCCAAATTCCAGCTACCAAAAATTACAAAAGCTTTATATGATTAAATTTAAAAATTTCTTTCCTTTAACTAAAATTTCTTGCAAAAAAACAAATAATTAATGGTTTGATTCTGATCTTCACATTATATTAAACAAAAAAGAAAAATTGTATAAAAGATACATTAATAATAAAAACCCACAAACAAGACAGGCATTTACACAAGCCAGAAATTTGTATTTTTCCACTGTTAAAACAAAAAAACAGGAATATTATAATTTAAAATTTAACAATTGTAAAAAAGACATTAAAAGCATTTGGAAATTGAGTAATTCTATTATAGGAAAAAAACATAAATCTAATTGCAGAAGCCTCAATATTGATGGAAAAATTGTTCATGATCCTTTAAAAATAGCAAACTATTTCAATAAACATTTTGCTGATTATCCCAGTGAATTAGTGAAATCTTTACCTCCCAAGAAAAAACATTTCTCAGAATATTTAAAATCTTCCACATGCCAATCAATGTTTACTTGGCCAACATGTCCTCAAGAACTTGCTAACATTTTGAAAAATTCAAAAAACAAATTAAGTGCAGGGCCAGATGATATTTTAACCAAAGTTCTTAAATTCTCACCTTATAATATACTACTAGCACTTAGCCATGTCTTCAATCTTTCTATGGGTAAAGGTGAATTCATTGATTACTTTAAACTTGCAACTGTGTGTCCTGTGTTCAAAAAAGGTGATTTTAACAATATTAATAATTATCGACCAGTTAGTTTATTATCAAATATTTTGAAATTACTTGAAAAAGTTATGTATAATAGATTGTACTCATTTTTAGAAAAGCAAAATTTTTTTACAATTATCAATTTGGTTTTAGAAAAAATCATTTTACTACTTATGCAATTTCTATTTTAGTGGAAAAAATATCTCAGTCATTTGCCTGTAAAAAGGCAACTTTAGGAATTTTTTTTGATTTATCTAAAGCATTTGATACAATTGATCATACAATATTACTTTCCAAACTTAATCATTATGGGGTTAGAGGCAATGCATTAAAGTGGTTTACTAGTTACTTAACAGGACGTACACAACAAGTAAAATATGCAGAAATTTTTTTTACAACTACTCTTGAAGTTACAAGTGGTGTACCTCAGGGCTCTAGTTTAGGACCACTTCTCTTTTTGATATATGTCAATGATTTCAAAAATTGTCTGAATGATAGTGATTCTTTGATTTTTGCTGATGATACAAGCATTTTTTACAAAATAAAGACATCAAGGAGCTATTTGATGCTGGTAATAAAGAACTTCAACTAGTTGACCAGTGGTTGATAGCAAATAGATTATCAGTTAATGTTTCTAAAACAAAATACGTTTTATTTAAGACTGCTCAATCCAAATTAACAACAAAAAAGCAAACTCTCACATTGCGACAAAATAAAATTGAACAAGTTGAATGTATTAAATTTCTTGGTGTTTATATACAGGAGCGCTTATCATGGTCAAGACATATAAATCACCTGATATCTAAACTACGTAGTGTTCTTGGAACTGTTATTAAAGTGAAGTCACTGTTAAACCAAAGATCTCTTCTCTTACTTTATCACTCTCTTATAAATAGTCAGCTTTCTTATTGTATTTTAGATTGGTGTTTTGGCAATAAAACTTTGATTAAAAGATTACAAGGACTGTGCTATAAGTTTGTTAAATTAGTTTTAGTTTTAACAGTAGATCAACTGTTTGTGATATCATGAAAGAAAATAAATTGTTAACAATAGATCAACTTTTGGCTAAAGAACTAATTGTGTTTATATTTAAGCAAAATAAGGGTAAAAACCCAATTGCATTTAAAGATGTTTTTACTAAAAATGAATCTAAATACAATACGAGAAACAAGTCTATCTTTATTCCAAAGAAACGTTTTAGCACAGTATGTCAGCAAGCTATTTCAGACCGTGGTCTCGCTTACTGGAATTGCATTCCCTTCGACTTAAAAAATAGAAAACAAAGTGTTCGTTCTTTTACTCTTGAGGTTTATAAATATCTTTTAAGTAATGGGAATAATATTTAATTGTAGTGTTTAGATTCCTAAACGCGATACTGCCCTATGTATTTTTGATTGCAGGTTTCTGGAAGGAAGGAGGTGGAAATGGTGTCAACGTTTTTGGGTTCGATCTCTGGAAGAAAAGCTTAATCGATCAAGATATTCAGTCTGCACACAAAGCTTTAAAAAAACTCTTCTTAAATTTTGATTGTCTGCATAATTTCAAACTCAATCAAATTGATCAAATTGATTTCAAACTCAATCAAATTGTCGGCAGCGTGGTCGAGTGGTTAAAGCACCGGACTGATGATCAGCATGGTCTAGGTTCAAAACCCACTTACGCCATTCTGTTGTGTCCTTGGGAAAGACACTTTACGGCACTTTCCCCTGCTTGGTGGTCTTGACAAGCAGTACTAAATTGCAGTAATATCTCTACTAACTTACTAGCGGACAGCAATATCTTGGCATCTCCGGAAGCAGGTCGGGGTAATTGCTTACCCTATGTATAGCGCCTCCGTCGCTTTCCTGCGAGTCAGGAGGATAAATATAGAGATTAAAATAAAAAAAATAAAAATAAAAAATTCTTTTTCACCCTTATCTTCGCTCTTTCATTAAAATTTCTTTTTGGCAATGGTCTACTGTTTTCATTTTAGCAATTAATTTTTTATTTTTAGAATTATAAAATAAGTTTCAAAACAGTTACTAAATGTATTGACTTTGTTTAATTTAGTGATATTGCTTATTATGCTGGTCTGCAAAAATTTTATATAATATTTTTGGTAGTGCATGAATTCTGTTGTCAAAATTTTTTATTTTATTATTATTATTATTATTATTTTTGATTTTTACTTATAATTGTTATATTATTCATATGCGTTTCTTCCATCAACTCCGACTAGCATAATAGTTTTTTTTGTTTTGTTATGTTATTTTTTTTCGTTAATATTTGTTTATTATTAGATGTATAATTATGTAATTTTTTCGTATATACTCTCTGCAATATTCACAATTCTATTATAGTCACCAATTGCACTTAAAAAAGGTTTTCGGATCTGGTGAGGTTTCTTTTTATGTGTGGTTTTTCTTTACTCACCTAGCTAAGTTGAGCTAAATTCCCAACTTGGCTAGCTGTGCCACCCATCATCATTTCGAAGCCTAGTCATGCACTGGTTATTTAATTGTTCAGTTTGTTTGATAATAATATTGTTATGTATTTTTTATTTATTTATTTTTTCTTTTTTCACTTATATTTTTATCTGATTAATTAAGGTGTTGCGGCCATGCTTTATACTATATGCATGTTTTAACGTCTGACGTTGTGCTGCTTCTTCCTTTTCTTGATCTTTTTAATATATATAATTTTTGTGTTAAACTGTTTAATAATGATCGAGAATAAAAATTGGATGTATGAATGAATAAGTGAATGCCCATTAATGCCTAAAATTCAAGAATTTTGTGTAGTTATTGATAATCATATTTTTAACTATACCCTTGGGCTAAATAAATATCTATAAATATTAAAGATGGAATCCTTTATTTACTTGTCCACAATTAGCTGAAAAAATTATAACTTAGATTTTTTTGTGTTCAAAGTAATTATTAATTGTAGAAAAAGAAAAAAATCGTTGTTATCGTCGTCGTGATTTGTTGTCGTTAGAAAAAGCATCCACTTTGGGTCAGACACAAACAGGACTGGGCCCGAGGTTTTATTCTTTTGTTACCCCCATAGGCTGCTTCACTGTCCGGATCAGATGCTGGCAGTGATAATGTTAAGCCAGCATCAAGTTTCGTCGTCCAAAAGTGTCAAACCTCGTGCTTTATGTGGTGCCTAATGTATGAGACACGTTAATAGAACGTAGTCTGCGGTTTGTTCAATGGCGTCGCAATCCCAATTCAGTGAAAAAGCGAGACCCCATTTGTGCATGGACAGATGAAATCGCTCAATAGCAATCAGCATGCAATTAAACTTAACCCCAGCTGTTCCGGAAAAAATTTATTTTAACAGGCCTGGCACCGCCTCTGGTTATGAAAGCACGGAGTCTGGATGTATTCTTGCAGAACTCCGCGTTCCATATGTAATTCGTCCACTGAGAAGCGTGGATGCTAAGTCGGGCTAGATCGTGTAAAAGGTTCGGCGCAGCTGGCACAAACGGGCGTTTAGATCTTAGTTTTTGGTGGAGAGCATCTGAGAACCTACTTAAAAGACCATAAAGGATATGATCCGGGTCCAAAAATCCACGGTAAGCAAACAAAAGCCTCGTTTCTGTCAGCAAAGCTCAGCAGTCTGGATGCCTGAGTGTAAGGGTAAGTGTTCCGTTTGAGTGGGACACAGGCATTCAATGACTATGCGTAAGGAGTCATTCCAGGTGTTGTCTATGAGGTGGATGTTAGTACTGAGACACCAGACTAGTGCCCAGTACTCAGCTGTTAAATAGACCAGAGATAGGGCAGCTGTGCAAAATAACGGAATTCAATTATTATTAATAAATAAATTTTTAGTTGTACAAAACTTTAAAATGACCAATGGTACTGACCAAACCATTAACTCTTTTAATTTATTGTAGTGTTTAAATAGACTGTTATCTTTAGAATTCTTTTGGACTAGTCTTGTCAGAAAAAATTGTTGGCAGCGACGAATTGCAAGAAAACGCGATTTACATAGAGTTAGAGAACATCAAGAGTAACGGCGTTTCTGATTGGCTTAGAAAAAAAGAGCACGGTTGGTTGCGATTGATTGCGCGCTCACTTGCGCTGTAAGGGAGAAAGCTTCAGTCCATAAGCAACTTTTTTCTGGCAACAGACAGAGAGTTCAAATCATTTTATAAAGGTGACTGCTATTGAGGTACTCAGAAAAGTGTCCTGTATATCAAAAATTACTTTGGATTCGAAATATTTACCTTTAATACGAAAAACGAACAAAAGTCAATGATCACTAATTTTCTCTTGTACAAAAAAGATATTGCTTTTCATTCAAAAGCATATTTCCCCTGCTCATCAGCGAAGCAATGTTGTATATAAGTACTCGTACCACTGCGATAGTGTATACTCAAGTCGAAACAACTAGAAGAACGAATTGGACAACATGTTTCAAAGTCAATTAGAAATCGAGTTAAACCTCAAAAAGATCACCTTAGACGCCAATGCCAATCAACTTAAAATGCAGCTATTTCAGATTTGGCTATTGGTCAATATTTTTTAAATAATAAAATTTGTGCGGAAAAATTTAATATTAATTGGTTCTCGATTTTAATTACAAGATGATCATCTTTTTATCTTGCAACACTTCAAGCCACCTTCATAGGGTCGAGTCTAATTCGAAGAAAAACCGATTCGAGTAAGAGTAAAAAAGTAACAAAATTAGTTAGCAATAAGTGATAAAAAATAAAATTTTTATATTTACTGTTTACAGTTTTGTACTTACATGATACAATTGCTCAAACAAACGTTTATGGCTCTACAATGTTTTTTTTCTTACAAATTGTTTTTGCTTTCGATAAATATACGTTAAATGCATAAACTGGGATAACATGTGTTAAATGCATAAACTGAGACACTTTTTAAAGATGTTATAAGTTTGAACTCAATTAATTTAATGTTATGGCGCGATATTTATAATTTGTTCCAAAGGGAAAAATGAGTCTTGCCTAAGCAATTTTACAAAATACTGCACGCAAACAGAAATTTATGATTATGCTATAGTTAAAATCATGGGTTGTAAGAAAAACAATAGATAAAAAATTAATTTTACTTAATTAATCTAACTAATTGATTGCCACAAAACTATCAATTAAATGATTTATTGCTATAATATCAGGGTCATTCCACGACAAATCACCACAAAAAAGATTTTTTTTAACCACTACATCTCTGATTTTGATGAAAATTGGTGTATGTGGTTATCTTATAGCCAGAATTCTCTGGTGCAAATATTACGTTTTTAAAGAGTTATAGGGGAGCAAAGTTTTGGGGGAGCCGAAAAACCCTTTTTAAAAACAATTATATTTTCCTCAAGATATGTTTAAATTATAGCATGTTATATATGGTTGGAATCAGAAAAGAACAAGGAATTCAAATATATTACCAAAATTCTATAAATATTAGTATAAAAAAGTTATTTATTTTTTTAAAAAATTTTTTCCGCCACCCCCCCCCGAAAATTTTGAAAGCTCCAACAAAAATTTTTTTGGAAAAAAGTTTGATTTCTAAGCTTTAAAAATATGCAATAAAAACAATGGATATAGACCGTTTATTATGCTTAACACTCAATACAAATGATTCACTAAAGCAATTTTTAGGGCAAATATTTCCAAAAATTCAATTAAAATATGAAGAATTTTCCTATATACCAAAATTTTAATCTTAAGAATCTTGGCTATGTTTTCTTAGCATTTTAGATTCTAAACAGTTTAAAATAATTTACAATATCCAAAAAAAACATTTAATGGGGATTAAGGTAGGTATCAGATATTGTGGAATGTGCAAACTAAATATCTTTGATAAATATGGCTGTATAGGTATTTCAGTAATAAATTAAAATCTTTGTATAACCATTAGCAACACTAGCCGTAACTCCATTGTTAATGTAATAGAATTATACATCACAAATACATATACAGGTTATATATTTTTCATATTTTTTTGTTCATTGACAACAAAAACAAAAATAAAAAGACACATACAAAATAATAAAAAATGTATTGCTGCCAGAAGAAGATGCTAGCAAAAGACCTTTCAGGTTACCATATGTGAGCTTGCACCTTTAACTATTTGAATCGGATGCTATACATACATATAAAAAATGAAATTGCAATATAAGCAAAGACAAACCAAATAAAAAAAAAATATTTAGCATGGTTAATCATAAAAAATATGGTGTTTGACAATTGATTGAACGACACTTGATCAAAACGATACTTGATCGAAACGACACCTGATCGAAACAACACTTGACCGAAATGACACGTAATCAAAATTGACAGTTGATAAAAAATAATATCTACTTTTGTATGTTTTTGCGATTAAACTATGTCTTTGTTACTGTAAATTAGATTCATAAAAAGCAGAGGTCATCAATAAGAGAACAGTTTGTGTTAATTTTTTAAATTTTTTGTCAATGTCAAGGTCAGGGCTTTTTAAAGAGATTCCTGGGCTAAGCATTTTTAGGGGGGCATTCTGCAATGGCATTATCTGATCAAATGTCGTTTCGATCAAGTGATGTTTCAATCAAGTGTCGTTTGATCAAGTGTTCTTCGATCAACTGTTAGGTCACAAAAAAATATACCGATAGAAATAAAAACAATTTAAAAACATTATAGTTTACAAATTGTTGCACATTGTAACATAAAATTCTTGAATTAGGAAAACAAGAATCAAGACAAGAATTCTATTACTTAGGTATGATTTTATAATAAATGCGACCTTGTCTCTTAATCCAATGCTCGTATATATTAAATTTTTCTATTGATATATCATGATCATGATTAATAGTGTCAAAAGCCTTGCTTAGATCTAAAAACACAGAACATGTAAATTTGTTCTTGTTAAAATTAGATAGTACTTTATCACAGATGGTTGCTAAATACAAAATGTTTAAAAATCATACTTATTATGAATTAAATACCTACTAAACACTAAAGTTACTTTTGCAACTTCCTGCTTTAAAATGAAACCGATGCCGATCAACAACATTGTATTTTTAGCAAAATGAAGGGGACATCAGTTCTAGATTTAGGTAGGCCTAACATTATTTAATTTTAAGTTTAACAACTAAGTATCTATTAATGCTATAAAAAGTGAATGCTGAAAGTATTGCCATATTTATGTTTTAAGGACTGAAATAATAACTTAATGGATAAATTTTTTAAAAAATCCATGAAATTGAATAAAATTTTTTCTAAAAATTGCTTTAGTGAATCATTTATATTAAGTGTTAAGCATAATAAACGGTCTATATCCATTGTTTCTATTGCACATTTTTAAGGCTTAGGAATCAAACTTTTTCCCAAAAAAATTTTTGTGGGAGCTTTCAAAATTCTCGGAGGGGGGTGGCGGGAAAAAATTTTTTAAAAAATGAATAACTTTTTTATATTAATATTTATAGAATTTTTGGTAATATATCTGAATTCCTTGTTCTTTTCTGATTTCAACCATAGGCTATATAACATGTTATAATTTAAACATATCTTGAGGAAAATATAATTGTTTTTAAAAAGGGTTTTTTGGCTCCCCAAAATTTTTCTCCCCTATAACTCAAAAAGTATTAGTTGTAGAAACGTAATATTTGCACCAGAGAATTCTGGCTATAAGATAACCACATACACCAATTTTCATCAAAATCAGAGATGTAGTTGTTGAACGCCTATGTTGATTTGTCATGGATTGACTCATCAATTAATTCCTATTAATTAAAACATTATTATAAGTATAAATTTTTTATTAAAACCAGTAATATAGAACTAGTATGCTTCAAAAAGTAAAAATAATATATAGGTCAACTTCACTATTTTTGTCAAAGCATAAAAAGTGTGCAGATGCATCAAAGCTATAAAACAATTTTTTTTTTTCAGTCACATGTGCTTTTAAAATCAAACCTAATAGTGTTAGGTATGAAGCAAAGTAAGCGAAAATTAATTGCTGTAATTTATTGGTTAATACATTGCAGTAATTAATTGCAAAAGATCCAATTAATTTTTTACGATTTCTGGTTAGACCAGTGATATAGTGGAGACAACAAACGTCGAGGCCGAGATCACGACTAAGATTCAAAAATTTTTTCGAGACTAAGACCGAGACTAGACTGGCAAATTTCGAGACCTAAGGTTCGAGACCAAGACAGAATAATTTTACAAAAATAAACTTCACTTTTAAATATTTCAAAAACAATAGTTTTTTTGTTTTTTAAAAATTGAAGCTTTTTAATAAACAAGTATTTTTTTTATGTTGGAAAGAGTTTTGCCTTATATCAGTGGTTCTTAACGTTGGGCATGCGCCCCACCGGGGGCTTGGCAAAATTTTGGTGAAGAACGAAGATTTAAAATATTACAAACAAATTTTGGGGAGAAATGCAAAATGAAAATGTACTTGTTTACAATCAAACTGATTTGTTAGATATATTGAGCTGGCTCACTCACTTCACAACTTTCTCAACCTCAGGGTCGCGACCCAAAATTGGGTCGCAGACGGCTGTAGCTTGTAAAATTAAATCATTTTTTTGTGATTTAATAGTTGTTTTGCTGATTTAAAGACCCGAGACAGATTTAAATGAAGACCATTTTTTTAGCCTTCAATAGTTTTTTTGGAATAATTTTACTGTTAGAAGGGGGCCACGATTGTTTAGAGTCTCTGGAAAGGGGCCACAAATCATGAAAGGTTTACAGCCACTGCTCTATAAGGTTGCATCACAGCTAAACAACCCGCTTTAAAAACCCTCCAAGCTAGAGTAGAAGAAAGACAAAATTTACAAGGCATGCTGGTTAGCAATATTGAAAAAGGCAGGTATTCATTAAATTTTTTTTGAAAATTTAAAAATGCCGAAGGGACGATCATCATGGGTAATTGTTAAAACTTCATCCAGTTATTTGCGTAGCTCGGTTGAAACTTCATCCAATGTGTTGGTTGCTGCAGTTGTTGGTTTTTTGGTTACTTTTTACTTTTAAATAATAAAATTAGTGGGAAGAAATTTTTTTGCTTTATCGACAACCAGGGTATAATAAAAATGTAATATGCCCTCCATAAAAAGTTTTGATGTCCAGTGAAAACCAAACAAGCTAGTGAATCGACAGAACAACTCTACTCTATCTTGTTTGTCATGCAAATACAGTTTTTTGGTCTACTATCGACTTTAAAAAAGATATACTTGTTAAATGCAACTGAAAATAAAAAACTCTTGACATGACTAATCAGATGAAGAAGTGTGGTCTGTCGTTGAAATTTAAGCATCTTAATTTCCACTCTCAAGGATGCTTGCTTGTTTGTGCCAACAGGAATGACGGAAACAAGCATCTTAAGTATAGAATCTCATCTGCATGGAATGCTGCATGAAATTTACCACCTTTTTTAAAGAATAAGAGGCAAAAAGTGGTAAAAACCATGCTTTTTAAAGTTTTCATCCATAAGCCTGTTAATTTTTACCTCTAAAAATATCCTAAATTTACAATGCACACCTAATTTTTGAATTTGGGGATGCGGCCCACAAGTGCAATCAGGTTTCCAACCATTGGTTTAAATAAACCTACACTTTGTTTTCATTTTAATTTGAAGCATCAAGTAGTAAAGCACATGTAAGGCTTGATTGTTTTTCGGTATTCAGTATTAAAATATTCGAAATGCTTCGAGCAAGAAAACGACAGGCTACAGCAATAATAATGGTGGCAGCTTTAAATAAGCAATGTAAAAAGCGGAAATGCTGGGTACGAATCTGGCTTGGCTGCAGGAATGTATTGAATGCCTATAACACCCTGATGCAAAAGCTGCACATACATTTGGTATTGAACACAATGGCATTTTCGACGAAAAATTTGCTGAAATCTTGCTGGAAAATAGAACCTCGCTCTATTCCTAGCAATATTGCAGCAAGACACGTTTTCTTTTTGAAATGCGCTTTTACACGTGGCAAGATTTTTATTGCGCAATATTGCCAGCTATCTTGCTTAATGATCTTGCGCCGTACTTTACACACAGATAGAATATCGAAGCAAGAATCTTTCTGCAAGAAACTTGATTGCGTAAAGCCAGCCTTAGATTATTCCGAGTAGTTTTTAGGAAATTGTCCTTTTCTACCTCGACACATTAAGCTTCCTTAGTCTACTTTTTGAGCAATTTGTTTTATCTTTTAAGCATTTATTAGATTCATACTGTGGCGTGTGCAGAAATTTGTTTTAAGGGGAGCTTAAGAGTAGAAAACAAAATATTATAACTAGTGCTGGTTTTACAAAAGAAGGGCCTGGTGCATAAAAAACATTTTTAAAGATTCACTTGAAAAACCATTTAACATTGTTTATTTATTAAACTTTGACATATTTATTTTATATTTATTCTCCTGACTCCCAAAAAAGTCTGATGCATTATAAATTGAACAACTGTCAAGTAATTACCCAACCAGCCACCGGAAATGACAAAATATTACTCTTGATTGAAATTTTTGTTTTACTGTTTTAGTCTACAGTATATTTAAAAATATGACTTTTCTTTATTGCAGAACTGTTTGCTAAGACCAACAAGCAGAGGAAAATGTCGTAAAGTTTTTTTCTGGAACAGAATGGATCACGTAGGCTTTAAACTGCAAAAGTGTCGATCAAGTTTGCCATGAATCACAGTGCTTTTTACCACTCAACCACGCTGTTCACGAATGTAAAATGAAAGTGAAGATTTTTTTTGGTTTTAATTTTTTTTCAAGTTTTACTCGTTTGTGATTGGAAAAAAGTCTTTGCTTGATTTTAACAACTTTTAAACTGTCGTAGTGTTACTATAAACTTCTCACCATTATTTCTCATAGAGGTCTTCAATTATCAGCCCACTTCCTTTTCTTGAATACGCCTATGGATTACACAACTTTTAAATAAACTATACCATGGGTAGGAAAACTTTATGATTTAAAGGGGCCACCTCTTCACTTTTATAAATAATTTCTGCCCTTAATCAATAAATAACATGGTGTTAAAATTATCACATACATAAATTTTGTTGTAAAAATAACTTTTTTTCTGGTTTAAAAATAAATATATAACATCAAAGTATGACTTTTTTTGGTTTAAACCCAAGCTCATATAAAAGATAGTTCGAAATAATCGTTAAAATTAAAGTGAAAATCCAAAAAATTTTTGATTCTATACCGAATGCGGCCCAGAAAAGATACTTCCACAAAGCATTTGGCCCGGTGTGTAAAAAGTTAGGCACTCGTGGTGTAATAGTAACTGTTAGCGATTTAAAAATTGCATTTTCTGCACTCCTGCAATATCGATACCTTATTACGACTAAAAAAATTTGAAAATAAAAATTTGATTAATTGTTTCGCGGGCCATATTCTGAGTGTTCAAGAGCCATATTTTGCCGTGGTCTCAACTATGCTATTGTATTCTACTGCTCTATCCGCTTTAAATCGTATCTTTAAGCAGCTTTGTTGCTACCATAGCTTTATCACTATTGGACTCTGAATTTAAATTTACTTTAAGAAATTTTTAAAGTGAATATTTTTTAAAACACTTTGCTTCTAGTTAACGTTAAATTCATTTTTTTATCACAGTTAATCTGCTTTAAAACACACATTAGTGAAATATATTGGAATGGGACTATTACGCGCTGGCGTTTGAGCGCCGATTTTTTAGCACAGCCATTTATTTATCAGCTGACAGTTGGACATGGTCATTTGGATGCAATCCGATTTGGCGCCAGCCAGGTGTTTTAACATTAGGAAAAATTTTTTAGCAAAGACCTACAGGTTTCTAGAATTGAACTGGAGATAATCAATTACTTTAAAAGCTTATAAATGGGATATCTTTGTGTAATAAGTTTTAAATATTCGGTTAATAACAAAATGAAAAATGTTAAATCCACTATGGCTGCTTTTTGCAATTGTTATGTGGTTAAAAAAAATCCATCTCTTTATCGAAACTTTACAGAAAGATTTTTAAATAAAATGTTTTTAGCTCCAAAACGGCCATTGCCAATTAGGCTGGCGCAAAATCCATTGGTTCCCAAATAGCCATAGTTAAACAACCATGTCCAAACGACTGTGCCGAAACATACCCTAACCAAAATATATTGCCTATGACATATAATCCCTTCAAGCCCTTGATTAATTTTAAACGGTAAAAAGTTTTTTTTGTTAGTTTTTATTTACGAGGGGCATTCAAAAAATACGCGGAATTCTCCCGTGACAAGAGTGCCAGCAAGAAAAAACGTATAAAAAGCATGTTCTTTGTGATCGAATAATTGCTATCACTCATTTTGCGCTTGTAAACGAAGTTGTCAAGAGCTAGTTTATTTAAGGTAGTTTTTTAACCCATGGAGCGTAAGGATTTCGAGGTATAAACCAACATCAAATTTTTGGTAAAGCTTGGTTGGAAAGGAACGGAAATCATTCAAGCTCTGCAGACCGTTTATAAAGATGATGCTCCGAAGAAAACTTGTGTTTTCAAGTGGATTGAAAGATTTCGAGATGGTAGAGAAGCTGTTGAAGATGATGAGGGTCGTGGAAGACCAACAACCTAAAAAAACAATGTAAAAATTGATTTTGTTAGGAATCTAGTCAAAGAAGATGGACGATTGACAATTTATCAGATAGCTGAGACTGTGGGCATATCAGTTGGTTCAGCTCATTCGATTCTGCATGACGATTTATGCCTCAGCAAGCGTTGCGAGCGATGGTTGCCAAAAGCGTTGCGCCCAAATCAGCTCAATCTCAGAAGTGAATTGTCAACGGCAATTTAGCTCAAAATTGAAGAAGATGGAGAGCGCATTTTGATCGAATTATCACAGGAGATGAAACATAGGTCTACCAGTATAATCCTGAAACAAAACAGCAGTCCAAACAGTGTCTCCCACGTGGATCATCTGGTTCAATCAAATTCAAGTCTGAGAGGTCTGTCAAGAAAGTAATGGCAACTGTTTTCTGGAACTCTGAAGGAGTTGTGCTAGTAGATTTTTTAGAAGGTAAAAAAACTGTTACAGGCGCCTATTACGTAGAAGTTTTAAGGAAATTGAGAGCAAAATTAGCTGAAAAGCATCCAGGAAAACTCCATCGTGGAATTCTTTTCCATCATGACAACGCCCCAGCGCATTCTTCTCGGATTGTAAGAGATGTTTTGAGAGAATTTCGGTGAGAATTGCTGCCACATCCACCTTATAGACCAGATCTTGCCCTATCTGACTTTTTTTTATTCCCAAAACTCAAAGAACACTTGAAAGGCGTTTATTTTAATGACATTAATGAGGCAAAGCAAGCAGCAAAAACATGACTCACAAAATGGTCAGCAGATTACTTCAAAAATGGAATAGTTGAAAAGTAGATTGATTGTATCAATAAATTATAAAAAATTATAAAATTTCGCGTATTTTTTGAATGCCCCTCGTAAATGTTATCAAAGTAAGACAAAGAACCTAAATTAAAAATATATATATATTTTATAAAAAAAATTTTCTAAGAGGACGAATTTGTCCTCTGAAGCCTACTGGCTAAAAATTTGCCATGATAAAAGTCAAGACGATCTGCAAAAAAAATATTTTCATGTAAAAATACACATGAATATGCATAAGTACACAATAACTAGGCTTAATACAATTTACAGCAACTTTTTCAAACAACTTATTGGGTATGTACAAAGGCGTATAAGCAAGGGGGCAAAGGACAATTACCTTTTAAGTCTTAAAATATCGAAAATACCAAAAGTTTTTGGGTAGTGAAAAGGCGATATTTGAGCAAAATCACAATCTTTTGCAAAACGACAGGACATATTTTGCCAAAATCCAAATTTTGCGGCAACCACAAGGAGAAAACAAACAGTCACAGTTATTTAAGAAAACAAAGATTTTCGTGACTCGAAAATGATTAGGATATGAGGTGAGAGTTATTTTTTTTAAAGATCACCACTATTTTGGATAAAAATTGAGAAATCAGAGACAGATTCACTCATTGAAGACTTTTTTCTTATTTAGTTTTTGTCTAAATTTGCCAACAAGAGTGCAGGAATTAGGTACAGATTCAAAATGATAGACTTTTTTTTGGTCTTCGCTTAAATTTTAGAGAATTTTTTGTCTCATTTTTGTGAATTGCTAAATAATCATGTTTTGGGTAAACATCACTAATATTTGAGAAACTTGTAATATTTTTTCGGATGGTTTAGCTTAAGTATGAAAAATTCGAAAAGAATTTTGTTTGTTTGTTTGTTTGCAATACATTTATTGCAAGATTTGACGTCTTCATTGCCGTCATTTGGAAAAACCTCCACTTCAAGTAAAACACAAGCATGACTGAGGCCGAAGGTTTTGCTATCCCAGGATTCTGTACTGCCCGGATCAGAAGCTGACAATGATGGTCTTGAGCCAACATCGGGTTTCGCTATCCTAACTTGTCAGACCTCGTGCTCTATGGGTACACAATATATGAGCCACGCCGTTAAAACTTGGTCTACGGTTAGCTCAGGGGCACCGCAGGTGCAGTATAGTGAAAGAGCAAGACCCCATTTGTGAATGGACAAAGGAAATTGCCCAACACCAGTCCTCAAGCGATTAAGCTTAACCCAAGCTGTTTGAAGTAAGCTCAGTCCAACAGGTTTAAAAGTTTTTAAACTAAAGATTAAAAAAGTTTTGATTCTAAGCTTTTTATCACTTTAAACTAAAACAAAGTTTAATAGTCAAATGAGTATCGTTCAATAGAGTGCTGTTCTTAAACAACTGCGAAATTCATTACAATAATATCAAGTAGCTAAAATGTCAAAAAATGTCCAGTCTCGATATTAATTAAAAAAACACGAGATCAAAGCAACACCATTTCAAGATCAAGGCTGAGACCACTAGCACAAGATCGACACCGAGACAAGACCGAGACCTTAAAAAGTCGGGATCGAGACGAATTTTTGGTATTTAAGACTGTACCACCAACTCGAGACCAATTTCGAGACCTTCATCACTGCTTATTACAGTCTTCAACGTTTTCCTATGATTTTTTTATTAAACTTTATTACAACAACAAACATTTTTTGACTTATTTTAATTAAAGTAATATAACAACTTTAAACTTTTCAAACCTGTTGTTGATTGACGATTTGTTGAAGTTGTTTTACAATCGTTTGTGCTGCAGCTTTTATTTTTTGTGCGTATAGTCCTATTATTACTTTCTAAACAACAAAAATATAAACTAAGTGCAATCCAACAAAGTATAGTTTTTTGAAAATAAACACAAACATATTGAATATTGACTCTCACAAACTACAAAAGGCTAAAATTCTTTCTTTTAATAAGTAGAACAAATACTAAAGGTTGAAGATATTCCTATTTTTAACGCTTTTACAGTACAAAATTATACAAAGACTTCAAAACAAATTCTACTAAAAATAATCATTAGAAAACAAGGCAGCATTGTCAAAGGAGTCACAATACAATATTGAAATGCTCGATTTTAAAACAACAGTTATTTATTATGTTGATAATTCACTTTGTAAAATTGACTAGTTTAGACTAAAATTGATTTAGCTATTGAAACTTACTTTCACATAAAGTTGACACTGATCTGTTAAACACACATGTTGAATTTAAGATTTTTGTACCATTACCACAAGATACAGAGCAAGTAGTCACTTCACTCCATGTTGACCAGTTTGGACAAATAGGTTTGTTGCACTGAGCTTGTCTCGATCTTGTTGATGATTCACTATCTAAAAGTCACTATTTTAAACTTAAACTAATTAATCTATCAAAACTTACCTTCACATAAAGTTGAGACTGATCCGTTATACATGCATGTTGAATTTAATCTTTGCGTTCCATTACCACATGATACAGAGCAAGCAGTCACTTCACTCCATGTTGACCAGTTTGGACAAGCGTGTATATTACAAGGCTGATTTATTGTTTTTTGTTTAATTTTTCCAAAGTTAGTTCCTTTGCAATTGTAAGAACTGTTTCCTGTATAAAATGATTTTTGTTAGGCTGTTTTCTAGGAAATAATTTTGTTAAGATGAAAAAGAAAAAAAGATTGCGATTATTTTAATTTTCTTTCAAACTATTATGGAAATAGATACTTAAAGTATTGAAATAAATATGTTTTTTATTATTGTATATATCAAAATATATTTCTTAAGCCAAAATGTATAGTTTATTATATGTTTTCTGATATAACACTGACGTTTTTTTTTATGCATAAATTTACTGAAAATCTTACGTATTTATTTTAAAAAATATTTTTTGTGTATTTGCATAGTAAATGCTTAAAATTCCTAAAAAAAAATATTTTACTCATAAAATTTTTTAGTTTTTGAAAAGATGCGTTGGGCAGAAATGGAATTAGAAAAAAGCATTTAAATGAAAACAAAAAGAAATTAATTTTGACAAAAATAAAATATTTATCGCTTTTTTAACACATTTTTAAGGCTTCTCTCCCCCATCAACACATAACTTTGCCTAAAATGCAGCATTGTGTATTACGCACGTCAATGAAAAGATGCTTGAAAAGATACCCAATACACGCAAACTTTCTCTGATAAGAGTTTAAAACCAAAACCATAGTTAGGCAGTGAGATAGTGGGCAATGTAGTGTCTGCCGTAACTTGTAGACATTTCATGGAATAACAAAAAAAAAAAAAAAAAAATTAGTAAATTAACTTTATTCAAACATTAATTTTCTTTAATGCAAATTTTTTATGAATAAAAGCTTCGTATTTGCTAATATTCTCGGTAACTTAGTTTACCTGTACTTGGATCTACACAAGTAACTGTTAATGTTTTTATTCCACTTCCACATGTAACTGAACATTGACTTGGTGATCCTGTTATATTCCACACTCCTGTACATGTTTGTTCATTGTAACAACGAAAATATTGAGTTCGTTTACATGCTGGATTATTTTTGCAAAAGTAACTAAAAATTAGTGTAGAATCATAACAGTTGCCTTGACATTTTTGAAGAACCTGACAAAATGAAAAATACAGTATTTCAGATAAACACTCAACATTTAAACTCAGTGTTCTTGAAACTTTTTGTCATGTGCCTTATTTATTAAATGTTTTGAATCTTGAGAGACATTTTAGTAAATGAAATCTATTTATTAATTAATAACCATTATATTTCAAAACAACAAAATTAATTTTTTTAATTTCTTAAGTTAAAAAAAAAACAAAACAATTAATTATACTTAGGCATATCATATTTCCGAAGTGGTAAACCGGACATTCGCTAAAAGAAAAAAATTCGTTTCTATAAGGCAGTGTTCTCTAAAAAAAATAGTCTTCACTTCAAAGCTGTCTCGGGTTTCTCAATTTTCGTTTTTAAAAAGTAGTGCTTCCTTAAAAAAGTTTTAATGGTACAAAGCCGCTCTCAGCTCCTATTTTACAGAAAAATGTTTTTTGTGTTGTAGTGTCCTGACGAGTCCTAATAAGGACGAAACTAATAAGGACGAAATTTTTTGTAGTGTCCTGACGAGTCCTAATAAGGACGAAACAGGTCTGTCGACACTTGCTTTTTGATTGACTTGACCATTCTTACTATATGTTTGTAATGGGAACTGCAGGGTTTTGCTTGTCTTAACCCGTATCCATGTTAGCTAACTCGATGTGGATAGCATATCGGAACCGCCGCCCGTATATCCTTGCGGTTTAGCGGTGTCTTTTGCAGTTGCGCTGGTGGAACATTGTTTTCATTGAACTACCTACCCAGCGTTCAGGTCCACAACTGGATGTTTGAGGTGTAAAAACCACAAACAGAAAGTTGTGCCAGCTGTTTAAGTTTTCAACTTTTTCAGCTGGGGTCAACAACAAGCTGTAGTGTCCTGACGAGTCCTAATAAGGACGAAACAGGTCTGTCGACACTTGCTTGTTGATTGACTTGACCATTCTTACTATATGTTTGTAAAAAGTTTTTTGTTCTAAATTTAAATTCTAAATTTGTAATTTATTTAAAGTATAAGAAATTAAAGACTATATTTTTGCGATACACCGGAGCCCATTTCGCGACACAGTAAAGTGTCGCAACACACCCTTTGAGAAACACTGTTTTAACTGATACTAGTATAGGCTGACACACTTCTCGCAGTCAAATAAAAAATTTGCTCTGTATACCAACATGGAAATGTCGAAAAAATTTTTAGTTGGATTTTCTAGCAAGAGTTTGTACAAGACTATTGCACAAAAACTTTCAGGATAATGATACATATAACTTAAACATAAAATTTTGTTTCATAACAAAGAAAATTTATTTCTACAGCTTGTAATTTAAAAACTATCGTAACGATAATGTTATTGCTTTACTCGCAACGATTTTCTTGCTTTTACTTTTGTAAATTTTATAATCAATCTTCAAATAACTCTTAATTGAATTTGAAGAAGTATTGCAATTTTTTCGATCAAAACAAACATATTGAGAAATTGTCTAACACGATAAATTAAAATTTCTTTAAATGGTAAGAAAAAAACAAGATACAGAAAATTATTCAATTTTTTTCAGTTCTTACTTACTTACTTACTTACTTACTAATTCTTACTTACTCTAGTTAGTTCCCAACCCTGTTTGGCGTGTACATTGCACGTTTTGTTACACTTTCGGAAAATATTTGTTTGATATGTATATATTTCTTCATTGTTTATTGTTGCCGGTACACATCGAAATCTTTTTTCTTTATCGCATTCTAATAAGCTTTTTTGATGACAGTTTTCTTGTGAAGAACAAAGAGTCCAGTTCGACCAAGATGCGCCGTCAGAGTAAAACAATAGACACAAAAAAAATATAGATAAATTTAATACCAACATATTTTGTTATATTCACAAAACTAAAATTTTCTACAGAAGTTTTTAGTTTATCATCTTGTGACAAAGCGAAAACAATGTAAAAAATTACAAACGGAATAAAATATTAATTTTGTTAAATACAATTTTACTGAGATTAAATAATTAAAGGCGAATAAAGTTATGTCAACCAATTTATACGGCTACATTTATCTTAAAATGAAAATTGAAAAACCAAATAAAAATAACTTCAACCGGACAGCAATAGTATCTTGGCATCTTCGGAAGCAGGTAGAGGTGATTGTTTGACGGATATTTCTCGGCGCTTTCCTTCGAGTCAGGAGGATTAATATACAGATAAAAAAATAAAATAAAATGTTTTTTTGCGTTTTCCGCCAAACGTTTTACTTTCTTCATTTTTAGTCTGAACCAACCTTATATCTTCTAATTTTCCAATTTTACATAACTTCTCAAACTTTCATTGGTGGAAAAAAAATTTCAAAAGTTATGTTTTGCTATCTTATCTAGGTAATTTTTCAAAGTGAGAAGTATTATCTTATTCTAGTAATTTTTCAAAGTGAGAAATATTATAGTATTATCTTTGTTATCTTATCTAGGTAATTTTTCAAAGTGAGAAATTTTATCTAGGTAATGTTTGATATTCAATTATGAGGCTTTACAAATAATATGATTTCAATGTTTTAACGATTTGCAGTTCATTTCTTCAAGAGACTTATAAAAGTATTTTTAAGCATAATTTAACATTGTTTCAAATTTTATTTTTAAAAAAATGCGACAGGCCAGCAATGACTACCTCCCGACCTCAATATCAATCAAAATCATTAATAAATTCTTATAATATGTTTGGAATTCAGCCGGTTATTTTAGCTATGCCAGTTGTTTTATCCAGCACGTTAAGTTAGAACTTGATCTATGCTTTGACCGAATGTAACTTGTCGTTGCCAACGGGTCGCCACCGCTGAAATAGTTCTAGGCAAGTGGCCATGTTTGTGCAATGTCGTAAAAATATGGACACCGGAAAGTAATGACACAGTTTGACGTAGGATAAAAGCTTATTCTTTAAAAGATATCTCATTTTTCCTATAGTGGAGGCTTACAGTGGACCACGAACTTAACCCTCTATCCTCCACTTTTAGGTTTTGAATGAAGAAAGTTATTTAGTGTGTTTTTGCAGTTGAAATCTCATTAAAAATGTATCTGAAACAAAACTTTGAAAAAAAATTAAACTGCCCCATTTTTTTAAACGTTACAAATTTGTAGCGGTGGTCAATTAAGCAAATAAAGTGATTAAAATGTTGAATTTTATTAAAGATTTTGGTACTTTCTAGAGAGTCATACTTCAATGTTAACCAGTAAAAAAAAATTATTAGCTTTCTTATAAATTTTTAACCCTGATCAAACACGATGCAAAAATTCTTTTCTGCGACGTAAAAAAATCAAAAAAAGTCCAAAAGTAACGTAAATTCCACTGATTGAAGATTCTCAGGGTTTCCAATTAAAATGATAAAATATGAGTTGTATCAAATCCGTTGCTAAGGTCAATTAAGAAAAAAATATTTTTTCCAAAGTAAAAAAAATACAAAAATTTGAAACGTGACAAATTTGTTAAGTTGGGCGATAAAGAGTTAAGATATCTTTTACAAGTTGTAAATAAGTTCAAGAAAGCTAATTAACACAGAATAGTAATTTTATAATAGTAAATATATGCACAAAACACAATTTAAACAAATGTTTTTAAACCTAATTTAACATCTTAAAATTTTTTTAAAGCAACTTCTGAAGAGTAATAAAATATGAATGAAAGTGAGTGCAAAGTCTAAACCTGTAATTTTAATCAATATTAGTTGTAATTTCAACAAATTTTTTAAGTTTTATGCAAAAACCGTCTTAAAATTGAACTTAAAGATTCCCAAAATGGTTAGTTTAACTCTTAATTAAAATTTATATTTTACTGTTTGTTTTAAACATATTTTGTTTTTATTTATGTTGAATTTAGAAGATCGATTTTAAATTGTTTTTAGATTTATAAGAATTTAGTTGCTATTTCAGTACGTACTAGTTGGCTTATATTAATGTAAAAAAAAAAAAAATTAGAAATTTTTAACTTTTTAATTTTTTAATGGCCGTATTAATTATAATGGCAAATGATGTTGAGATTTGTGTAAAAACTGTTTTTAATCTATTCAGTGTACGTATTGCAAACAAATCTGTAAGGTCAGTTTTTACTGAAAGTAGATGTGGAAACAGTTAAATATGTGGGGTAAAACGCAGAGAAAAAACAAACCGAAAAGAAAAGTTATTTTCAAGTTATAAAAATTTTACTTTAAAAAAAGAAGTATTTTCAAAAAATTTTTTTGAACTGAATCTTATTACATAATTAAAAAACTGCAAATTGTTTGTGCTTATTTGATTCACGACCTTATTTCATCAAAGTTTTTAAAGCTTTCTTGATTTTCACTTTTGTTAGATGCTTGAAATAATGTCTGCCAGACTTCTTATAGTTACATTTTTTGATTTGTTTGATGCAGCGTCGCCAAGACACGAATCTACTCGATATGAGTCTTTTATTTGCAGAACGATTCAGGAAGCACTTTATAACTACTCGAGTTATCTTAAAATTAAATAAAAAAGTTTGATAAGATAGGACAGTCTTTTATTTGACGTATTTTATATATACGGTCTTTTGGTCAAGCTCTTGTGATCAGTTGTTTCTGGAATTATATCATATTGTTATTACAGATCTTGAGTAGCATTGGGTGCAGGGATAACCATTTACTAAAACCATAATTAAAACATTATAACCAGATAAAACATAAACATTATAACCAGTAACCCAAATACTTACACTAAAGTAAAACTGTGTTTAATTTTATTTATTCCGGCTCAAGAAGTAGTTTGCCTCCAGACTGAAGAACCTTAAACAGTTGGCAAAGTAAAAATCGATTCCTTAGAAAACTTCTCTCCGCAGCTAGAGAATATAGAAAAAAACAACGTTCTAACTATAAAGAATATATTTACAAAATTCAAAAAAATTGATCGATTTAAAAAACGTGGCTCCCAAGCTTCACCAAACTTCAAAACAATTCCAACGCCAACAATTTCGAATAATTGCTCACAACTTTGTACAAACTAACTATAAAAATAACCAGCAACCCGATGGATAATATCATGCTTAATAGTTTGTCCCCACAAAAGTTTAGCTATTCAATATTTTTACAGAACAACTGCGCTCACACAAGCGCAAAACAATTCCAACCACTTCTTAGTAGAGCTTAAGCGGGAATGACTGACTAGAATTTCGACTGGCATAAAATTAAAACAAAATGCGCGCTTATATGAGATTGCGTCACGTGACTCCAGATTACGGTAGAAATTACAAGAAGTAGAAAACATTTACCAATTAAGAATTAAAATAAAGTTTACCGTCGGTTATAATTTATAATAACCAATCAGAAGATTGCGAAGCGAACGGATTACCTAGTTAAAAGTCTCGCATTAACGAAAAAGTCCATTAAAACTTTGAAAGAAGAGAAACAAAAGAAAAATAAACGGCGTAAATACTACACAAAGTTCACTTTGCGCTCAGAATTAAAATAATAATTTTCATATAAATCAAATTAAGTGGGGATATGGTGTATCGATTAAACAATTATTACTTGGTCATGAAAAGATTACGTCATAGCAAAATTAAAACTAGTGAAAACGAAAAATGAGCTAAAAATTTATACAGTTTTAAATTGACATTGTAAATGATATGTGACATTAGTATAAAGCCAAAATTAGGAACTAATAATTTCTCTGTTTTCACCTGTCAAGAGCAAAAAATTGCCTGTTTTGTATATACTATAGGTTTGCAAAACCAATTTAGAACCTTGAGCGTTTGACAAATTGCAGCAATAATTCTTTATACCAGCACATCAAGCAAGGCAGCATGATGCGAGAATTAATGTTATGTAAACTTATGTTTACATTTCCTCTGAGAAGTCGATGACTAATCAAAATAATGCTGGCTCTTCTATTCTAACGCCCGTCTAATCCTAAGGTCATTCAAGTAAGAACTGTTCAGCCTACTTCTTCCTTAAACAATTTTTTTTAAAAGATTGATGACTGATCAAATTATTGCTGGCTCATCTTCTTCATCGTCCTTTTAATGCTGATGTCATTCAAGTAAAAATTGTTTAGCCCTATTTCTACCTTTTACCATTTTACATTTACCTCAAGTTTTCTATATTTTTTGAACATCAACGAGTTAGTAATAGTTACTGTATTTCAATGTAAATATTTTGCTGGGAAAAAATATGAACTAAAATAATTGGGGTGGTTCAAGTTCGTCGCTCCTGCGATCTACTATGCAAAAAAATCCTAAACAAAAAGATGGCAATAAACAAGGAAAATGTCAAAAATAGTCGAAAATTAATACAATAAAATGTTTGGAAATTTTTGTGCAAGTCGAAGATGCACGGAATTCTATTTGATATCGTAGAACGCAGTGTTGTTTTCCAACAATATGACAGACTCATAAAAACAAGAATTCAAAGTGCGCTTTTCTAAATCAAGAAATAGTATTGAAATGAGAACTAAACACGAGTATTCCACGTAGAAGCAAAAATAAATGCAATTGGATATTAAATAAACTTTGGAAATGAAATCTGGAAAAATGAAATCTTGTAAATGAAAAGAGAACCAAAAGAAAAAATGTTTTATGATTAAACGAATTATAGCACAAATAATAAAAAGTCAAAAAATTTAAATGATTTTTTTGAATTGCATACTAATTTCCCCTAGCCATGGGTCAAAATAACCAAAAAGATACTGCTTTTATTAAATTTCAATCTTTCAATATGTGTAATCAACTTGGATTTTAATAATGTCCTGAAGTGCAGGTCAATAATCACGACAATCATAAAGTGATATTCTGCCCTAGTTTTTGTAATTAATGAAATAAAAAAACTGTATTGATATAGTTTTTCATTTTTTAAATTAGCTTTCTGTGCGAGAAAGATGGATGACAAAGGATAAATAGAAGAGTGGCTTGCCTCTGCCAACCTGACGATCAGATGAAGCAACATACGAGTACTTAATGTAAATATTAAGACTTTCTTTTTAATAAATTTTTTTCATTTTTTTTATACAGTTTGCACTCATATCTTTTTCTATTGATGTGCCACTTTTCTATAGCAATGTATTTTTTTTACAAATACTTAGTTTTACTGTTATAAGTAAAACAGGGGTGGGGAAGTTTTCAGCTCGAGGGCCAGACTCAGAAATTGATTTTGATCAAGGGCCGCAACAATATTCACAACGTTAAATTTTTGCTTCCAACTTATTCGAAGATAAAACAAAAAAAAAATGGTCTTGATTTTGATTTGTAGCACCGTTCATGCTCAATGCTTGCTGAGGCGAATAAAATAGCCTTTCGGGCCACAGTTTGCCCACTGCTGTATAAAAAATTGTTACATTGTAATAAGAAGATTATTACTTTCTGTGTTTTTCCTGCGAACACATTTTACTTTTTCCATTAAGCGTTATTTAAATAAAATTGCTGATTTAAATCTGAACTTGTTCATAAATATTAATATATACCCTGCGTCAAGTGGCAGTTAAATAAAACTTCTTTTTTTATTATTTAACCAAGATGCAATAATCTTACGAGTATAAAGGTCTTTGTTAATGTTTAATTTAAATTTATTTTGTTTTTGCTTAAAAATTCAATTCAGTTTCCTTCCAAAATCAATCAATTAAAATCATAATCAAAACGCTTTTTTTTTGGATTTCATCTACTTCTTTATTATTTTGCGTTTTTAAATTTTTAATTTTAATGTCTATAGTTAAATTAATACTTGACAAAAACAACACAAACAAACCATTTAGCTCTACAATAATATGTAATATATTGTCTTCAAAATTACAAAAATTATAGTAACTTAAAAATTGACAAAACTACATAAGATGAATACTAGTTTTGCAGCAAAATCAAAACTAATCTTTCCAAAAAAATTTCAAAAAGCAATCATATAAACAATTTATATGTTAGTTTTTTTTCCAAAAATTTTTTCTTTACTTCAGAAACAAAAATTATTTGAGATATCTATACATTTAAAAAGTTGTTCATTACTTACAAAAGTTAAAATCTCATAAATAAACACAAAGTTTTTAAAAGACTGTTAAAGTCGCCGTGACATAAAACTTACACGGCTTGAAATGTCAAAAGCGTCAGTCAATAATAAAACTTAGGTGATTTTTATGCAAAATATATTTGCAAAGTAGTGAAACTGACCATACAATACATTGATTAATTATTGCTAAACTCAATTACAACAAAGTTTACAAATTGTTTAAGAACAAAATTTTACATTAATTGCACTAAGCTTTTTGTACACAGAATTGGAAAACGGCAGTTTAATTAGCTATCTCAAGAAAAAGTAATTATTCAATTTTGACTACTGCCTTAACCCTTATACTCCCAGACGGGTCATTTTGACCCGAAGCAAAATTTAAATGTGTATTATTCGCGTTGTACTTGCTTTTATGCAGTGAGATTTCATAAGTCTTTCGAGTAACCTTCAGAAATACTTTCTTAAGATTTTGAATGAATTATGATTTAAACTTTTGCCGTAACTTGTAGTAGTCGCGTTACTTCCCAAATGGGTCAAATTGACCCAAGCCCAAGAGTGCATTATTTTACATGAATTATATTTTTTTTCGGGCTTCAGCTATAGTCTTAGACAGATGAAACCTGACATCTTTTATATAGAGACACTTATGCATTATAAATAAAACTTTGTTGCAGGCATTGAACCCGTGACTTTTGAACTCGAAGTCCAGTGTGCCAATTCGGCCAGCTCTATTTTCATTTTTTGCGTTTGTTTCTTGTACAGAAAGCTGAATAGAATAATTGGTAAATTGTCTTAATTTTTTAGAAGACCTTTGCTTTTTTGAGTGGAAAAGCCAATCAGTTTAGAAAGCAATCCAGTTGGATTTGCAATGAAACCTCAAGCAATTGAAAAGCTTTTTTGTGGCGATTTTTTCACTTGTAAAGTTTTTGTCTCTAGAAGGTTGAAAGAAATATGTATTTTGTCAACAGGATTTTACTTCAAGGTGTTTAGTTCTTGCGTGCAGGGCATACCTGACTGTTGTATAAAGTTAATCACAACAATGTTGTCAGTAAAATGCTTGGCTAAAATAATCTTTTTTAGGTTGAAAAGGAAACATTGTGTAAATTTTTTCAGCTAATTCTGTAAACAGTTGTTTTTTTTCTTGCTATTATTTTGCTTGGGTAAAGTCAAGATGAGCAATTATCGTACTGCAGATGAAGTTGCTAGTCTTCTTTTTGATGACAATTAGGAGGATTCAAGCACGAGCGACAGATTAGATGATGACGACGATTGCAGCGATTATGTTCCTTCAGACGACGACAACGAAGAAGACATTATTCTTTCTGATTCAGAGTATGATTCCGAGGATAATAATGATAATGCAGAAGCTAGTGACGCATCTGGCAGATACATTACAAACACCAGTACTGCACTTTTTACATCAAAGAGTGGTGTAGAGAGTTGGGCAGCAGAACCATTACTTCCACTTACTTCTAAAACGAGCCAAAGAAATATAATAAGAGAAAAGTCTGGACCTACTAGATATGCCATAAGAATGAGTGGCTCACTTGGAGATTGTTTTCTTTGTTTTTCAGAGATAATCTTCTGAAAGAAATATGTAAATGGACTAATAAAGAAGGTCTACGTGTATTTTCAAATAACTGGGAAGATACTACAGTTGCAGAACTAAGAAAAGTGATTGGAACCTTATTGCTAGTTGGTGTATACAAGTCAAGCAACGAAGATCTTTCTCAGCTGTGGCATATGGAACATGGGAGACCAATTTTTCGTAAAATTATTTCGCGTAATTGCTTTCAAAATATATTACGTGTTCTTCGATTTGATGACGCTGCAGCTCGACGATCTGCCAGATCGCCAGATAAATTTTCACCAAGTAGAAATGTATTTGAAATTTGGAATAAATCTCTGTTGGATGCATACGTTACTGAAACCAATCTAACGATAGACGAGCAACTTGTGACACTTCGGGGTCGTTGCCCATTCCGCCAGTACATGCCAACAAAACCAGGAAAATACGGCATCAAGATCTGGGCAATATGCAATTCAACCACACATTATGTACTGAAAATGGATGTGTACAAAGGAAGAGAAATAGGTGAGCCAAGGGAAACAAATCTAGGTTCAAAAGTAGTGCTAAAACTCTCAGAGCCTTTTCAAAAAAGTGGAAGAAATATTACCAGCGATAACTTCTTTACAAATTTGGAATTGGGAAGAAAGCTTCTGATGCAAAATCTCACCGTGGGAACAATTCGAAAGAACAGAAAAGAGCTTCCTGCAGAATTTGTGTCCACGAAGGACCGAAAAGAATTTACTACTCTCTATGGTTTTCAAAAAGAGGCAATGATTGCTTCTTATTGTTCCAAAAAAGGAAAGGTGGTTACTCTTCTAAGTACCATGCATTTAGTCAAGGGCACTGAATCGCCTGGTCCGGAGAAATAACCAGAAGTCATTACTTACTACAACGCAACAAAAGGCGGTGTAGATACCATGGACCAAATAGTGAGATGGTTTACTACCAAAAGAAAAACTCGAAGATGGCCCATGGTAATCTTTTATAATATGCTGGATATCAGCGCTCTAAACGCATTTATTGTATGGATGTCCCTCAACAAAGAAAACTATACTGCAAAATGTGGCAACAGATTGCGGAGGAGTCTATTAATTAGTTTGGCAAAGGAATTGGCTGGACTGCAGGACGAAAATTCAATTCAAATACCAGCTTCATCACCAGCAAATACAAGAAAGCGAAAGCGCTGCTCCATGTGTCCTCCAAAAGCCGATCGCAAAACAAAAACCTTTTGTGAAACATGCAATAGCTATGTTTGCAATGATCATTTTGTCGTTATTTGCAGAAAGTGTAACGACTTATAATCATATACTCTTTCGCATTTTTTTGCACTGTATTATTGTGAAACATACTTTCGTTTATCACAACTTCTCTGCTGGAATAAACACCTATATGAATTATGTACAACGTACGTACTTACCTGCCTAAATGTTAAATTTTTCGTAATTATGATTATAAAAATAAAGCATTTGTTTTTTATTACAACATTCATTGACTGGATATATCTGTCCCTTTTTATAACACGAAAAGTGTCCTCTTCTAACAACATCCTCTAGCGTAATACACAGAAAACAATATGCGGGTCAAAATGACCCGTATGGGAAGTAACGCGACTCAAAAAGTCTGGGAGTATAAGGGTTAAGAGGTTGTTGTTTTGGATCAAGCAATATAGCATCTTACAATCCGGAATTATTCTGCAAAATAAATTAAAAGTTAATTAGTCAGTCATATATATATATCAGTATATTTCAAATAAATAGTATTAAGGAGATAATTATTGATGATCAAAAAATCAAAACAGTTACTTTACTTATTTTTAAAACTTATTTTTAAAAAATGATCAAACGTTTATAAAAATTTTTTTGTTATACGCATTGATCTGGATAAAAAATCAAGTAAAATTTTTGTGCAATAAAATAAAAGGAATTTCCAAAATTAAGCTCGAGATTTTAAATATTGTGTACTGTTGATTCAATCATTTTACAAAGTAGCAGAGTTTTTTCCTTCTGGCATGATTTAATCAAATATTAAATCGAGAGTGTTTTGAAAGAATTAGATCATTAAATCAATTTGTCGGACGCAATAGTCATTAAGCTAATTTTCTGAAATTACGGGAAACTTGAACGACTATATTGAAGTTACAAAATTTTTTGAATAATTACAAATAAACAAATATTGAAGAAAAATCCTTTAAAGTTTTAACGTTATTGAATTAACAATAATTTTTTTTGATTGTATTAAAATTGTTAATAATGCTTAATTTATCACGTTGCAGTCCAATTACCAAGTCTTAAAATTGAAATGATATAGCTTTATAATACAGTTGTCAAGAAAAAAATGAAGCTACAGCAGCGTTGCTTTTATGTTAGCTAATTTTGCTACAGTATAAGGAAAAAAGAAATGCAACAGCTCAATTATAGTAAAAAAATATAAAATGTAACATATAAAAAAATGAAAACAACAAAAAAGTTAATGACTTTGCTGATTAATGATATAAATAAATAACTTTAAATTTATTAAATATTAACAGTCAACCATGAAAATAGGCATTAGAAAATGGACGTATCAGGACAATTGTTCGAAGACTTTATTCAAAAATAGTTGTTCTCTCGACAATTATTCGAAAACAAGAATCAAAATTTTACAAACAATAGGGTTAGAATAAAGATTAAAGTTAGGGTTAGGGTTAGATATTCAATAGAAAACAAAAGTAAGCGTTTATAGAATGTACTGTAGATATTTTCAGACAATTGTACTGTAGATATTTCATTTATTTTTTGAACCTTTATCAATTCGAATAACTGCTGAGTCGAACAATTGTCAAATCGAACAATTGTCCGTAAACCCCAAACAGAATCCGATAATTGCTGGATGTATTTCGGAAATCTATTTAAAAATTTGATGAATATTTGAAGAATGAGCAAAACGAGAGCCTTAAACGATAACTCAAAATTTTGACCGGGGGCAAGAAATGGGTAAAAAATACTTTTTCGAAACACAATTCAATTAAAATTGATGAAAAAACTTTTTGCTCTCTCTAAAATTAATTAAAGTATGTTTTGATTTCACTTAAAAGGATTACAAATAATTACACAATGTGCTCATTGCAGTATTTTATACCGAACAAATCCTTTTTTGCAAGAGTTGATTCAGGTAATTCTTCAGGAAACTAAATTTTAAGTTAATCTTTGCTAGCCATTCTCTACAGGGGTTTGAGCAAATAACTTTATTTTTTCTCAAATTTAATTTTTTTAAAATATCAATTTAAAATAGATAGCTTTTTCTGGGTTTTTCGTTTCCATTTTGATTATCACATAACAATGTTGCCCTTTTTTCCTGGAAGAAATTTATTAAGAGACAGCCAAAATTTTTCTCATGATTTTTTGACTCAAAATTATCTTCCTGAAATATTAGGAATCTTCAGAACCATTATTCTCCCTGATACCCGCCCAAGAACTTTGGATAATTCTTAACACTGTTTTTTTATGCAGAACTTCAAACAGGATAACCGTGAAGACCAATAAAAAACTGCTCGGTTTGACCAACTTAGAATCAAACTAATGTTTTCAATTTCACAGTTAAACGCTATAATTCTTCCACCAAATAAGCAAATGAGCACATAATAGTTTAACCGATATTGAAAGCTTAAACAATTTTTTACGGTTTATATAACTTTTCAATCTTTCTTAATAAAGTATGTAAAGGTTTGAGGTTTTATTGTCGACTTTAGGTTGAGTTAAAAATTAATTAAAGAACTAGTTTAAAACTGTCAGATGAAGATGATTATCTTACCTTTTTCGATCACTGTAGCATCAGGGGGAAGCTTTTATTTTTTTATTGACAACTGCATAGGTGTGTCCCGATTCTTGGACTTTCGACAATGAGCGTGCAGCTAAAAATTAACTTAAAGCAATTTTTTGATAATAAAATTTTAATTTTAAAGATACTTTTTGACTTTACTTAAACCATCTAGCTTTAAAAAATGAGATTTTGTTAATGTTTTAAGATTTTTCGTCAATACAAATACTTCAAAGCAAGCTTACTAAAATATACTGCCAGTTTGAAATTAAGTTTTGATCATATTTTCAGGAATCTTTCTTGGTTATCAAAAAAATTTTTAATTTTTTCAAAATTACTGATTCAACTAAATCAAACAATGTATTTTAGAAGAGTTTTAATCAAGCTCTGCAAATCACAGACAGTTTGAAAAATGCATTTTTTGTAAATATAAAACCAAATGGATAAGAACTAAAATTTTCTATATTAATCAAAGTTTTGCTATTAAAATAAATTAGTAAAATCAAAGATATGTTTTTACAAGACACAATATGTAAGATATTCATTATTTCTCCATAAGCTTATTATTATTATTAATTATATATTATTGACATTTAATATAGTTGCTAAAAAATTATTTACAGATAGCAATAATTATCGTTTGATACTTTTGCATTCTCAACTAACCATTGTTTCTCGTGCATATATTGTGGTAATAATTTTTGTTTTGTTCAGCTTTAATATGTAAAATGTTTGCTTAAAAATATTGAAAATACGAGTTAAAAATACTTGTAAAAATTTTTGAATGTTTACATGATAAACAAAAAAAGAAATATACGGATCAACGATTTTTATGACAATAAATTTTCTTAAGCCACAACACAAATTGTACATAAAAAACACACGACATACTGTACTATTAAACAATGAACCAAATATTTCCCCTAAAAATTAACTGTAAATCAAAAAATAATTTTCACTTCAAATCAAATATTGTAAGTATCTTTCAATTTTTTAGTCGCTTCAAAATTAGCCAAAGTTAAAAAATAGTCTCAATTAATTTAGCATATTCATCAATTCGAATCTTAGAAAGGTAAAACAGAAAAATTCAACATTAATAGACAAACTAAGTAGATCTTTTTTTACAATACATCTGACTTCTTTCGCGATACACAAGTGTGTCAAGGCAGATCGGTTGCCAATTACTGATGTAAAAAATTTGAATCAAACAAATGTGTCGAATTAAGGAATGTCCGAGCAGTATATTAGCAGTGTGTCTCTTACTCCAAGTAAGTGCGGCAAGATGATTACAAACAACAAGTTACTGTACATTGGTCCGAAAATTTATATCTTGATAATTTAGCTAAATAGCTTTTTGTTTAAAAATGTAATTACTTGAAGTTTGCTTTTTTTTTATAAAGAAACAAAGAAATTTTTTTTGATGATGAGTTCCTAAACACCATAAACTCACCTTCTTCATTAACTGAAAGGTCAGAGTCTTTGTTTTTGGTTTGTTTATTGACTTTTGCATAAACATTTCTGGATTCCACAACATTTGACGAAGTATCCTCTAAAAATTTGTTTAAACAAAGTGCAGGTTTTCAGTTATGAATAATCCAAATAATTACGTAATATTGGAGATAATTTTAATCAAATAATATTTAAAAAATAAACTTTCATTTAACTTTGAAGCGTTTTAATAAAATATTCTATTGAAAACATTGATGTGACTATAATTTAAGATTTATTTTTAAGGTTTTGTGTATTTCACATTTATTTTCATCTCGTTACATCATAATAATGTGTCGAATGAAAGAATGTCCAAGCAATATATCAGCAGTGTTTCTCTTACTTCAAATAAGTGCGACAAGATGATTACAAACAACAAATTACATTGGTCCGGAAATTTATATCTTGAAAATTTAGCCAAATGGTTTTTAGTTTAAAGATGTAATTACTTGAACTTCCTTTTTTTTAAAAACAAACAAATTTTTTTTGATGAGTTTCTAAATACCCATAAACTCACCTTCTCCGTCAACTGAAAGATCAGAGTTTTCGTTTTTGGTTTGTTTATTGACTTTTTCATAAACATTTCCAGATTCCACAACAATCGACGAAGGACCCTCTAAAAATTTGTTTTAACTACAAAGCTCGGATTTTCAGTTATGAATAATTCGATTATTAAGTATAATAGTGAAAACTCTGACTAAAAAAATTTTTATAAACTAAACGCTTCAATTAATATTTTTTTTTACTTTAAAAGTAAATTCCGTTATGAAATACTTAATTCAATTTTCAATGTCTCGGAACTTAACATTGTTTATAAAAGATATCGGTTGATAATAATTTAAGCTTGGTTCTTCTGCAACATACAAAAACTTGGTTTGTTATAAAACGAAAGTAATTGCATGTACGTAATCAAAATTAAGTTGATTGACGTAATCAAGCAAATGAGACGATTAAAAAATCTTCAAGTAGCATAACTACTGTTTAAACTATGAATTAATTTAAGAAAGACAAGTTGGTGTGTGAGAAAATAAAGCTAATTTTCAACAAGAAAAACAAAATGTATAAAAAAATATAGCTTTTAGTTTTTTTGTTTAAGATAAAAAATAATAATTTTTTTGCTTAAAATCTGTTTTAAATACTTGTTTTTATGAAAATTTAGTTGTTTTCTCTGTTGTTACCAGAAAAAGATTACTTATAAAGTTGTTTTCTCTGTTGATACCAAAAAAAGATTACTTATAATCTCTGTTGATACTAGTGATGTAGTCGAGACCACATGATTCGAGACCGAGACCGAGACGGAGACCGTAAAATTTTTTCGAGACCAAGACCCAGATCGAGACCGGAAAATTTCGAGACCTAAGGTTCGAGACGGAGACGAGAAACTTTTGAAATCAAAACCGAGATCGAAACCAGAATATTTTTTGAAAAAAATTTAATTTTATTGATGACATTAATTTTTATTTTTCCTAAAATTCAAAGTTACATTTCAAATAAACTAGCATCTCCAGCATGTTACAAGAAAGCCTTGTTTTATATGGTCGCATGATCAAACCGTCGGCGCTAAATATCCGCTCAACTGGAGCAGACGAAGCGGTAAACGCACAAGGCGTGGTTTGCAACTTTGAAAAGAGCAGAATATTTTTCAGATGTTTCTTTCCAAAAATCAAAAATATTTGAAGGCAACACAATCATTGTTAAAACTTCTTCCAATATTTTTTTAGCTGTACCCTTGGCGTTGGATTTGTGCTATTGGTTGTTTCTCGCTTGTTTATATATTTTGTAAAAATGTTGGCCCATCTGGTGGGCAAGAATCACCAACTATATCGGCTGAAAATGAACTAAACCATTTATTGACTATGTTTACTCAAAAATTTTACGAGGCAATAAAAGGCTTTCGATTTCATTTTGCAAGGGGAATTGTTTATGGTGAAGAAAGCAATAAATCATCATAAACACATCAAATAACAAAAATATCAAAAAATGTCTGGTCTCAAGACCAATTTAAAAGGTACGAAACCCAGACCAGGTCATTACGAGACCAAGACCAAGACCGAAACCGAGACCCTGAAAATTGGTCTTAAGATCTTCATCACTGGTTGATACCAGAAAAACATTACTTATAGTGTTGTTCATTTTATGCAAGTTGCAACATAATTATAAGTTTTTACGGCATATGTTTAGGTCATTAAACATCATTTATTTTTATCATCTTGTGTTGCAAATATTTGGTAAATCTTGCCCTTTTTATACCATAAAATTGCTATAAAAAGCAGCCATATTGGATTAAGCATTTTTTAATTGATTTAGTTATATTATTAAAGCAAGAAAAAAACAAAACAAAACAGAGTAAAACAAACGTTTTCGGCTAACTTAAACCCTCATCAGGTTTTGTAGTGAATAGTCTTTCATAACTTTAGTTCAATTTGAACAAAGAATTAATTATTTTAAATGCTGACTAACTAATTTTATAAAGGACAAAAATAGATTTTCTCCAAGCGCTGTAAACAAATCAGCTATAAATTAAATTACATGAAACCAAAATGAAAAAACGAGCTGATTTTTAAAAAATGTTAAGTAAAAATGATGTTTCATTAGCATATAATTGACGATTTAAAATAAAATTTGACTTTCTTATTAATAACGCTTTGTTATTTTAGTGTGAAATTCTGATTTACACTTGCGGAATATCGAAAAATTATTTAAATCAAATTTAACGTTCGAACAAGAATCACATGATAAAGTATAATTTTTATGGCACTCTTTTGAATAGTTTTGAAATTCAGATTTTCCCAGACTCTTGTTATGAAATGTCTCAATGACATACCAGTGTATGTCGTGTTCGTGTCACACACGAGGCTTGACGTTGACCCCAACTCTTAGAACGCATCGAAGTACTTAGAAAAGATATTGGCCACACTACAACACGAAGGAGTTGCTGCACAGAATAAGCGGTAGGTTTATGCGCCTACGTTAGTTGTGAAGTATCCGAGTTAATTGAAGAATGCGACTTTCACGACATTGCGATAGCAAAACTTAAGAAGTGGTTTGTTGAAACCCCCGACGTTATATTTTCTCGCCAACTCCTCGCAACTGAGAAAACAAAAACCAGGAAAATTGTTTGAAGAGTTTCTGCAAGTATTTTATGTTTTGAGCAAAGATTGCAATTTTCGAAACGTGTCCGCAGAAAAATATCAGCTGAACCTTGTGCAAGATGTTTTATCAATGACCATCTTGTCACATACCAAGACTATTAGAAAACAATAAATTAACAGAAAGTGAAGGATTTAACAAGGCTATGTCGCTAGACCAAGCTGAAGAATATTCCGCTACGTATACATCAAGAAATGACCTCATAACGGCTTCTGTTGCTCAAGACAAAAGTGATGGTGCAAATCTTACGCCATCTAATAACCTACGGGCGACAGCATTTACTGGCGGTAAAAAGGGTTATTTTTGTGGACCTTCTTATCATCGACAGGCTGATTGTCCGGCAAGAGATGTTAGCTGCTTTTCCTCTGAGAAAAGGGGCATTCTTTTTGCGTCTGCAAAAAAAGAGCACGGAATTTACCAAGAAGAAATCAGAGAGGAAAGCAAATTCTTCAACGTCTTTACGTTTTCTATGTCCTATCTTTACAGTTGCATTTTCTGGAAGTTTAAATTTTTCTTCTTTGGAAATGTATGTACTGTAAATGGAATAAAGCTAACAGCTCTTGTTAATTTTTTGAGCTCGGAAAGCTATATTAACTTTAGCACAAGCAAAAATTTGTGCTTAAAAATTATTCCATCGAATTACGGCGTACAGATGGCATCCCCTGCAATAAAGGTGAAATCCTTTGGTTTTTGCGTTGTGGATATATGTAATGCAAAACTGTTATACTCTGAAAAACAGTATAGATATGTGGATATATATGCAAAACAGATTTTGACGTTATGGATAATAAATGATATAAAGTATTAAATGTTTTGGACAATCTGTGTGGCGGTATAATACTTGACTTAATTTTTAGAGAGAACACGAGCACCTATTCTTTAAATTTAAGGGTGATTTGCCTGAAGTAGTTGTAGGTAATGATATGAATTGTGCCTTAACTGTAACAGATACAAACAAAGCTTCGCTAATTTTCAATTCAATGCTTGGAATAAAACCCATTGCAAAAAAATCGCGTCGCTTCAGCAAGTGCAATCCAACTTTTATTTAAAAAAGATGGATGACTGGCTAAAGGGAGGAATCATTCAACCAAGTTCTTCCCCGTGGAGAGCGCAGGTAGTTGTTATTACGAGCGATATAAATCGTCATAAAAAGTTGCTACGTATCTTAGCAGGGCAGCGAGGAATATTATCCCGCTTACGAGAAAGAAGCAACTGCCCTATCGAGGATGTCAAGAAATGGTCTTACATGTTGTCACGACAAACGTTTACTCTAATTACCGGATTGCCGGATTAATTACTCTTACAATCGGTTTATTTTATAGTAAATGGAAATGCTTTATTTAAGTTTACGTTAGATGCTTTAGTACACCTCTACATGTGCACCATTGGTCGCACGTACGATATCCAACCAATATTCAATTACTTACCATGTTCTTGCTAATATATCTACAGTAACTGTATCAATTGCTTCAATTATTCGATGTCGTAAATCATTAATATCTCTGACTTTGGTTCAGTTAACGATATCTTTTACATAGCCCCACAAAAAAAATCCAACGGTGTGATATCAAAGAAACGTGGCCGCCATGGAATGGGACCATCACGTCCAATCCACCTATCTCGAAATATTTCATTCAAAAATTGACAAATTTTAACGCCCCAATGAGGTGCTGCATCGTCCCGCTGGAAAATAACTTGTGATTGATACTGTTCAACCTGTGGTGACACGTATTTTGTCAAAACATCGAGGTAAATTTGAGCTGTAATTGATTTCTTAGCGAAGAAAAACGGACCGATAATTTTATCATGCATGATTCCATACCACACATTTAATTTTGGAAAGTCCCGTTTATGCTCACAGCTATCATGCGGATTCTCCGAGCCACATATTCTCAAATTGTGTCTGTTTAGTAATCCAGAAACGTGGAACGTTGACTCGTCACTGAAGCAAATAAGTTTCAAAAATCCTGGTCTGAATCTAACATGTCCAGCATCGTCACTACAAATTCTTTTTGTCGCGGCTTATCTTCTGGCTTAAGGGATTGCAGTAACTAAACTTTATATGCATAAAGTCGCAAGTTTCTATGCAAAAGTTTGTGAATAGTGGAGGGTGGTATCTGTAACTGCGTAGAAGTTCCACGAATGGACATTCTAGGCTTCTGGCATATGGCACTCGCCAGATTCAATTTTTTCTTCTGATATTTGAGGTCGGCCAGCTCCCTTTCTCTGTAGCACACTACCAGTCTCCATAAATTTTTTATGCCATGTTTGAATGGTAGGTCGAGCAGGTGGCTTTTTTCCATACTTGCGTCCAAAGTTTCGCTGTGCTTAGATGTTTGACTTTGTCTCTATAAACCAAGAAACACAGTAGGCTTTTTCTTGCAGAGTACTCATTTTCATAAATTCAAAAATATTTTGCTACTTTTGCTACTAAATTCAAAAATATTCTGCTTAATCACTAAATAAATTGTAATTTTAAACCTAGTTATTTTCACAAGTACCTGTTAAGAAAGAAAAAACTTAAAGCATTTTCCCTCATCTACAAAACAAATCAATTGAAAATATTTAAAAAAATAAAATTCGGAGAAACTTTAAAAATTGTAACAATAATTTATCTTTTTAATGTCTTGTGTGATACCTGACAGCTGAATATACATATCCACTTTGGGTTGGTTCACACTGAAAGCGGAAGCGGAAAAAGTGGAAAGCGAAAAAAAAACAAAGCGGAAAGTTAGTTCACACAAAAAGCGGAAAGCGGAAAAAAATACCAAAGTGCACAATTTTTCGTCCTTACCGGAAAATTTTCAAAGTTGAAATATTTCAACTTTTTTACGCTTTCCGCTTTACTCGACTGGAGTACAAAGGACTGGCAGGTCAACTAGTATTACCTGTATTAAGTTAGATAAGTGCGGTTTTATTGTTATAAAAACTAGATATGGCCAATAAGTTAATATTAATAATTAACCAATATGTATTGCGTACTGAAACCTGTCTTACAAAGTTCAAAATAGATCTAAAAACCACCGATTTTAAAGATGTGTTTTGCGATATGCGTGAATAATCTTTTTCATATTTTTAATAATTGATTTTTTTTATATTGTTGTATATATTGCTTTTCGATTAATTTTTTGTGTATGTGTGTTTGTTTTGCCATTCAGAAAAACCGCTCTGAGACCATAAAATTTCCTTTCGAGGATTTGGGTGTAAGAGCAGTATATAAAAACGTTATTATTGTTCTTCTTCTTCTTCATCTTATTATTATTATTATTATTATTATTATTATTATTATTATTATTATTGTTATTATTATTATTATTATTATTATTAATGTTATTTACTTAAATTTAATTTCTATAAAATGTTAGGCATTTAGCTGGTTTGGAATAATGTCAAACACAAATAACTAGCATATTTTGGCATAGAAAGTTGGACAGTTATGTTCTGGCAAGCTTTTTGTGGATCAACAAAATTTTAAAAATTTGTGAAATTTCAAAATATAATCTACTTGTGCACTTTATATGTAATCTTTTTATTGTTTCAATAAAAAAGACTATAATTTTTAAAAAAAATTTTAATAGATTAATATTAATTTTCAACTTCATTTATCAAAGCAATAAATAGGTATCAATTAAAAATATTTTTTTTAAAGTGGTGATTTGCTTATTCTGAGCTGTGCCAGTTTTTTACCCATATGACATGTTAATATCTTTTTTAATGATTGCATGTAATGGGTATAGTTTTTGTGACATTTGGGTTAATTCGTAACAAAACAGATTTCGACGTTATTTTTCATTCATGATTTATTTTATTCTAATACTAGATTGTTCCATCAATTCTTTTGCCATGTTATTGCTGCTTTTGAATGGTGAAGTTTTTGGTATTTGTTTTTTATGTTTTGGTGTCCGAGATCACTTCTATTGCCTTGAATCATTTTGTATTGTCCTAAACTTAGATATAGTTAGTGTTGATGGTAAATGCAAATAATGTTGCTGGCAATAGCTTGCAGCACCCTAGCAAAATGCAAATGGCACTCTAGGGTGCCGCGGCACCCCGTTTGAGAACCACTGGTCTAACCAGTGAAATTCTACAATAAAGTTGATACTTAGCAAAAATGTCGTGAAACCAAGTATTTATACCGCTTTGTTATCGATATTTCCTTTCCAATCAGAAAAAAACTTCGGTGTGAAATATGTATAACAAAAATATCAGGTCCGGAATGAAAAAAAAAAAAAAAGGCATTAAAATGGCGCTTCCAATCTTTTGTTCAGCCTGGTAACAGTTTTCAAAAATTGACATAAACAAACTCAAAAATTATTAAAGAAAGATACATTGAGCTGTTCTTGAGTGCAATATTATTCTATAATTGTACTGGTGTTTTTGTTTTTCAAACAATAATGTTAAAATTAAGATTATCAATTGAATAATTTCTACCGCAAAAAAAATATCGGTTTCATAAGTTTTGAATTAAGTTACGTTACTCGTCACAGTTGAAATATAAGTTGATGGTAATTAAATTACTTTTTTAAAAAATTTTAATTTTTTGTAACTCTTACGAAAACTAGACCTAACTAATTAAGCAAGTCGTACAACAATTAAAAGTTAAACAATTACGTCAGAAAACGTTAACAAAATTTTAATAAACAAATATTTTATTAATGAATTAGCGTACTTAACCAAAAGAAAAAAACATTCGAAACAAAAAAAGAATTTCTGTAAAATTAAAAAAATTGATGTGATCAAAAGCTCTAGATAAATTAGTCAAGTCAAAATATTCTTTTATAGTGAAGAAAAATTAAGGTGAGTTCCTGCGACGTGGAACTACAAACACAATTTTTTTGTCTAATAATTTTCTTTCTTTTTATGTTATAAAATTTCTTGCCTAAATGTTCACAAAAGTGAGTGAATTTGAAAATTTATTTGATCAATAGCAAAGATCGAAGCGTTGTAAACACTAATAAAACCAGCTTTTAGCAGATTTGCTTGTGTAGAATTTCTTTCTCTGTAAACAGTAATAATCTTGCCAAGTAAATTTCAGCTGTCAGCATTCTTACTTCTAATTTTACCGATTATTGACGTTTGACAAACAGCCGAAGTCGTTAATTCTCTCAAATCGCTCTCTCATTTTCAGCCAATTTACGAAAATTGACTACCCTTTAAAAACTCGCTTTTTCAATCCCAAATAATATTTAGATGCAACATTTATAAAATTTCCTTTCTATACAAACTTGAACGACAATTCTAGCGCTAGTAATTGTTGAGATATAAGCAAGCAAAGAGCGCGGGCATTTTCAGCCCTCCCCCAGTCGTACAAAGTTTCCAAAAAGCCCAGTCTGAATAGGGTTAATTTAAGTTTTAAAAAACTGTCATTTTTTGACCCGCCCTTTAAAAAAGGTTTGCTAACCCTTTCTTAGGGTAAAACTGGACATATAAAACACTGCTAAAGTCAGAAGGCATTCCTTTTGAATTTATCTGATGACTGTGTATAGCACAGTAGGAGTTGGAACATTCTGAATTTTCTTTTTTTAATTCACAACACGATAACTTTTATTGAGCTCTTCATGCTTTTAACTCTATTAATGCATACATCCATACATTTTTTCCATGTAATTCCATTTTTAATCATAAATACTGTAAATCTAAAATCTTAAATATTTCCTCTCCTGTTGTAAAAGTGGTTAAGTTTTGCACAAAAGCAAATCTTCTTCAACGTCTGCATTATACACATAACGGACAAATGCAGGCAGCACTTCTAATCCTGCAACATCTGTCGACTTATCCATTTAAAGAAAAAAAAATTGACATGCTGCAAACGGGAGTATGCCTTAGATTTATATACATACCATGTCATCTATACGAGGAATTCCTGTATTGTTTGATAAAGGAATGCTTTCCGATTTTTGGTAGTCATTTTTGCTCAGTAAAATTTTAGCACCTTCAAGCATAGAAAGCTTGATGAGATTCTTGGCTATTGTGTGTGTCTCACTAGCCTACGCAATTTTTTTGCTTATGAAATAAGATAGTTCCAATAATTTTTTGCTTAAAATGGTTGTTGAACAGATAAGTTTCTGCATGCCTTTCATTTCGCGAAGTCTGGTCAGGAAAAATGAGAGGTTTTTACCTAAGGTAGGGTAATTTTTTAAAAAATGTCTGTTTATTTTGGCATGCGCATGAGAACTATTTTGTAGCGTTTTTAGCATATGACACAAAGAGCATCAGGGCGGCCTTCAGAACTTGTACAAGTAAATCCGAAGCTCAGGTAACTGTCGGCATTTACATTATAGCATATTTGGCAGTAAAAGGATTAAACTTTGAGGAAACTCGCGGAACACTTCAAAGAAACTCATGGAATACCATAGTGTTTCGCGGAACACAGTTTGGGAAACGCTGGGTTGTATCATCCCAATTTAACTCGCATGCTACATTTTATTAGATGTACTGTACAAATTTCCCGTATTCCACAACTGACTTCAAGAGAATTGTTTCAGCTTGCAAAATATGTGCTCGCGTTAAACTCTTGTTTGTTCGAAGAGACTGAAGAACTTTAATCAAGACTATACGCCATGCGAAACGAATAAGTATAGATTTCAAGGGTCAGTTACCATCGATCACAATAAATATTTATTTATTGTGGTAATAAAGTGTCTTGATCAACTGCTTACACTGTGTGACATCGCTAGCTTTGAATTTTCTGATAACGCTAGCTCTTTTTTATCTTTAGAATTTAAAGCCGATCTTGAACAACGTGGATTTTTTCAAACAAATGCAGTATTTATCATTCTTCTGGAAATAGAAAAGCTGAAAAAACGGTTCAAACATTTTGGAAAACAACCAAACTAACACTTAAAACTGTTGGATTGCCTCATAAACAATGGGAAATTGTCCTAACAAAAGCTTTGCATTTTATTAGATTTTTACTCTACTTAGCCATCAATACAACACCCAAAAAAAATTATTTGGTATTCGAAGAAGATCAAGCACCAGACCATCACTCCCTAGTTGGCTTAAATGTCCTGGAGCTAAGGTGTTTAAATGCAAACACAACTACGCCCATGTACGGCATCTTAATGCACGTCAAGTAAGTTTTTTTTGATTTTTAAATCTTCACTTGGTTTATATTTTCATACTCAAAACGAATGTTTAAATAAATTTTCTTTAAAAAGCTAAAAGAAAAGCAGTTTTACTCAACATACGTAGTTAATTGAAACTAAATAATGAGTTTAAAATTTAATTTTTATAACAAGTTAGCTTTAACGCAATGTTGACTTTTTTTTGTTCCTTCCTTCATTTTTAAAAAAATATTAGTATAAAAATCTTTTTTAAACTTTACTTTAATTTTTTACATGTTTTTTTTTTTAAATAAAACAGAGACGCATTGCTGGGCTGCAATAGTTTTTTTTTAAACTTATCTAGTCTGCGATATTAAAAAGAATGAAAAGCAATGATCTAAATTACTTTAATTGTAAAACCCCAAACCTAAAAAACTTCTATATTTATTTTACTTAGATTGACCGTTACAAAAGTACTAAAATATTCACTTATTTTAGTTTGATGATTAAAAAAAACAAATTAGTCGTATTGCAAAGGAAGCTAATTTTTGACAAGAAAAAAAACAAAAAAACATAGCTTTTATTTTTTTTAAGATAATAATTTTTTTATTTAAAGGCTCTATTAAAAATTTGTTTTCTTGACATTTAACTTGTTTCCTCCGTGATATTGGAAAAACACCATTTATAATGTTGTTAATTCACTTCATGTTTATATAAGGAAATTCGCAAAATAATTATCAATTTTAAGAGTCCTGTATACGTTTATGTCATTAAGCATTATTTATTCTAACCAGCTTTTGTTGTTATTATTTAGTAAATCTTGTCCTTTTTAACAACTACCTTTTTCATCAAAATATCAATGCCACGTGAAAATATTTTTTGAATATGTTTTTTTACATACCATGCCCAGATGAGCTAAATTTTATCTCTGATAAATTGGTGTATTCATAGATTAACTTTGACCGTTTCGGCCGAGTTATCTCATCTGTTTTTAATTATCTTTTTTGATTTTCAAGATTAAAAAATTTTAAAATCTTTCCTAAATCTTTTTGTTTTTAAAATGAATTTTTGTTTACAATTAAGCAAATACAGTAGAATTTGCCTAAGTCGTCAATTCAATGAGAACAAAAAAGTGGAGACTTAGCAAACAGCAGTTTAAATATGCATAGGATTACACAAACGTAAGATGTCTTTGTCTTTGCAAAAACTGAACGTTTGAAACATACGAAAAACAAACAAAAAGCATTTTGGAGATTTATTTCATATATTTTAATAACCTGACAGCTTTTGTAATTGTCATGGTTATGCTGCTTCAAATGACAATAAGATGGCTGACTGAACTAAAATAAACTGATCAAACCAATCTAAAATGATAAAATAAAAGGGTTATAAAGGAAGTTTGTGTTGCAAAGTGGGGTTGTGTTACATAAGTATGGATTGCAGAGAGATAGGGAAAACAACTATAGAGTTGTAGTAGAAGACTAAAAGTTTGGAATATAATCACGCTGACAAAGATTTTATAGGTTTGACAACTTAGACAAATTTTTCTGCTCATAGTAAGCCAAAACAATGGCGAGTTAGGCGAAGACAACTTAGCCAAACTTGATAACACAGAAAACAATAGGCTCTCAGCCGGGACCAAGCAATATGTGGCGACTTAGGAAGGCGATTTAGGCAAGTTCTACTGTATAAAACTTGAATAAATAAGTTAGAGTTGCAATAAAGGTATATAAGAGTTTAGCCCAAAAATTGACAGAAAGTTTTTTTTTCAATTTTGAAATCTTTATGTGTTTTATTTTCATACTCTTTATACGTATTAAACTTAAAAAATTATGAAAAACAAATGTTTAAATTAATTTCCCTTAAAAAACAAAAAGACATGCAGTTTTACTAAACATATAATTAATCTAAACTAAATAATCAGTTTAAAATTTAGCTTTCATTATATAACAATTCAGCTTTAAAAACAATGCTGACTTTTTTTGGAATGAAAAAATATTTCTATAATTAAACTGATGATTTTTTTGTCTTTACTTTAACTTTTTACATGTTTTTTTTTTCAAAAATAAAACGGAGACGCATTGCTGGGCTGTAATAGTTGTTTTTCAACTTATTTGGTTCGCGAATAAAATATTGAAAAGCAATAACCTGAATTGCTTTAATTATAAGTACTAAAACCTAATAAACCACAATATTTATTTTGATATACAAAACATAAAAATAATGTATAAAATTATTAAGTTATTTTACCTGAATTGTAACTCATTTCCGATGTACTATTTCCAGTGTTTGATAAGCGATTGTTGTGATTTGATTTATCTGAAGTATGATTGGAGCGTTCTGAACATTAGAATCAATATTTTATATACGACAAGTTGCTTTTTAAAATGAGTAAAAGCAATTTTCATGCTTTATTTGCTGTTTGCAATAAACCAGAGTTTTAACTCTTTTTAAAAAAGGAAAGAATTATGAAAGAAAAAATTAACAATTTTGAATTTTCACTGGCAATATAAATTTAAATTTAATTTCATCCAAAAAATATTAGAGTTAGACCATAATTTTTTCATTTGCATTCATTTTTTTGCTTGGTAATACAGCAAAAACAAAAGTTATTTAAGTAAAAAAATCTTTAAGCGTAAATATAAAAAGGTGAGACAGATATCACAAACAACTCTGCTTTCCTGATAAAAATATTAGCTACATTACATTCTTTTTGTGTTTAACATATTCAATTCTGTGGAACAAAGTATTCTCCCCCTTCCCTGTCTAGGCACACGTTACAGCTTAATACAAAAATACATTTTTGTTGTAAAAATAAAGTTTAAACGTTTCTTTTTAGGAATTGTTAAAAAAACTTCTTACTAAAATTAATAGAAGAATCATCTTTTACGTCGGTCATAGCGTGGACTTGTTTGTGCTTTCTGCGAATCACAAAAATAATTATCCCAATAAAAATCAGCAACAATCCTGCTCCGGTTCCCACTAGAACATATATTAAAGAGTCTGCAAAAAAAGAGCGATTTTGTAGAGTTTTAGTGATAATATTTTTATGAGCATACCAAAGATATATCATGAGCATTGATGTTTAAAACTTCAAGAATTTTTGTGTAATTATTGATAATCATATTTTTAACTATACTCTTTGGCTTAAGAAATATCTATAAATATTAAAGATGGAATTCTTTATCTGATTGTCTACAATTAACTGAAAAGATTATAACTTAGATTTTTTTTGTGTTCAAAGTGATTATTAATCGTAGGAAAAGAAAAAAATTGTCTTTATTGTCGTCGCCGCCGTCGTTTAGAAAGGCATTCAGTCAGACAAAAAAAGGACTGAAGGCGAGAGCTTATCCTTTTATTACCCCAAGTTGCTGTACTGCCCAGATCGGATGCTGGCAGTGATGATGTTAAGCCACCATCAAGCTTTGTCATCCAAAACCGTCAGACCTGGTGCTTTGGTGCTTTATGTGGTGCCCCATGTATGGGACGCGTTATTAGGATTTGATCTGCGATTTGTTCAATGGCACCGCAATTGCAATTCGGTGAAGAAGCAAACCCCATATGTGCATGGACCACTGGAATTGCTCAACACCAGTCCGCAGCAATTGAGCTTAACCCAAACTGTTAGGGGACAGGTCATTCCAACAGGCCTTCTACCGGTTCTGGGTATGAAAGCACGAAGTTTGGATGTATTCTTGCAGTACTCCGCGTTCCATATGTAATTCATCCACTGAGAAGCCCGGATGCCGAGTCCGGCAAGGTTGTTTAAACGATTCCGTGCAACTGACATAAACGGGCGCTAAGATCTTAGTTTCTCGTGGAGAGCATCTGAAGACTTACTTAATTAATGCATCTGCCTGATTAATGGTAGCAGAACTGAAAGCAAAAAATGGCCTACCACTTCTTGGCCTATCCCAAAGATCGCTTTCAGCAGGTTCTTCCTTTTCATCATTGATTTGCTTCACCCACCTCATCACTGTGTTGTAATGTATCGCACCGTCACCATACACTTGCTTTAATCTTCTGCTTATGTTCTGAGCTGTTTCTCCTTGTGACAGTAGAAATTCAATAACAACTTTTTGCTTCTGCCGAGATAGGTTTTGGAGCAATCATTCCAATTTTACCTTAAAACGAAAAAGACATAGAGGGATTCCTTAAAATTTGAATTACAGATTGCAATAATTTAAACCCTTATTTTTTAAAAAATCTGTAAACCTTACGTAGTTACCAATCTATAATTCGTAAAAGAATCAGATGTTAGTTAAATGAATGCTGCAAAAAATTAAATCAGTTGCATTACTTTCTGAACGCCCCTCATATAATGCCTACAACTTTTGGCACATGAAAAAATGTTAAGGTCCCTGTAGATTAACTGTATTAAGCAACATTTAAAAATTCATTTCCGTTTTTTCGGGCTACAGTTGCATTTAGGTTCAGCTAAAACCATTAAATCCTACCTATTTTTCTGCTATTGATCTAGTTTTTTGAAATTATTTCCTTAATTTTATTAATTATTCATGTAATCGAATTATATAGTTTTTCTAAAATCGGATTAATTTGGTATGAATATTTTTATGGTTAAGGATGTGAGATAAACTTTCAACGCATAAACAGATTTGTTTGTTGCCAAAAGATAAAATTAAAATAAAGTTTTTTTGTAATAAAATTAGCTTGTAACAGATAGCCAAGATCTTCCAAAAAAATCTTTAATGGAATAAACGTCAGAAAGTTGTAAAACTAAAGATTAAAGAAGTTTTGATTCTAAGCTTTTTATCACTTTAAACTAAAACAAAGTTTAATAGTCAAATGAATATCGTTCAATAGAGTGCTGTTCTTAAACAACTGCGAAATTCATCACAATAATATCAAGTAGCTAAAATGTCAAAAAATGTCCAGTCTCGATATTAATTAAAAAAACACGAGATCAAAGCAACACCATTTCAAGATCAAGGCTGAGACCACTAGCACAAGATCGACACCGAGACAAGACCGAGACCTTAAAAAGTCGGGATCGAGACGAATTTTTGGTATTTAAGACTGTACCACCAACTCGAGACCAATTTCGAGACCTTCATCACTGCTTATTACAGTCTTCAACGTTTTCCTATGATTTTTTTATTAAACTTTATTACAACAACAAACATTTTTTGACTTATTTTAATTAAAGTAATATAACAACTTTAAACTTTTCAAACCTGTTGTTGATTGACGATTTGTTGAAGTTGTTTTACAATCGTTTGTGCTGCAGCTTTTATTTTTTGTGCGTATAGTCCTATTATTACTTTCTAAACAACAAAAATATAAACTAAGTGCAATCCAACAAAGTATAGTTTTTTGAAAATAAACACAAACATATTGAATATTGACTCTCACAAACTACAAAAGGCTAAAATTCTTTCTTTTAATAAGTAGAACAAATACTAAAGGTTGAAGATATTCCTATTTTTAACGCTTTTACAGTACAAAATTATACAAAGACTTCAAAACAAATTCTACTAAAAATAATCATTAGAAAACAAGGCAGCATTGTCAAAGGAGTCACAATACAATATTGAAATGCTCGATTTTAAAACAACAGTTATTTATTATGTTGATAATTCACTTTGTAAAATTGACTAGTTTAGACTAAAATTGATTTAGCTATTGAAACTTACTTTCACATAAAGTTGACACTGATCTGTTAAACACACATGTTGAATTTAAGATTTTTGTACCATTACCACAAGATACAGAGCAAGTAGTCACTTCACTCCATGTTGACCAGTTTGGACAAATAGGTTTGTTGCACTGAGCTTGTCTCGATCTTGTTGATGATTCACTATCTAAAAGTCACTATTTTAAACTTAAACTAATTAATCTATCAAAACTTACCTTCACATAAAGTTGAGACTGATCCGTTATACATGCATGTTGAATTTAATCTTTGCGTTCCATTACCACATGATACAGAGCAAGCAGTCACTTCACTCCATGTTGACCAGTTTGGACAAGCGTGTATATTACAAGGCTGATTTATTGTTTTTTGTTTAATTTTTCCAAAGTTAGTTCCTTTGCAATTGTAAGAACTGTTTCCTGTATAAAATGATTTTTGTTAGGCTGTTTTCTAGGAAATAATTTTGTTAAGATGAAAAAGAAAAAAAGATTGCGATTATTTTAATTTTCTTTCAAACTATTATGGAAATAGATACTTAAAGTATTGAAATAAATATGTTTTTTATTATTGTATATATCAAAATATATTTCTTAAGCCAAAATGTATAGTTTATTATATGTTTTCTGATATAACACTGACGTTTTTTTTTATGCATAAATTTACTGAAAATCTTACGTATTTATTTTAAAAAATATTTTTTGTGTATTTGCATAGTAAATGCTTAAAACTCGTAAAAAAAAATATTTTACTCATAAATTTTTTAGTTTTTGAAAAGATGCGTTGGGCAGAAATGGAATTAGAAAAAAGCATTTAAATGAAAACAAAAAGAAATTAATTTTGACAAAAATAAAATATTTATCGCTTTTTTAACACATTTTTAAGGCTTCTCTCCCCCATCAACACATAACTTTGCCTAAAATGCAGCATTGTGCATCACGCACGTCAATGAAAAGATGCTTGAAAAGATACCCAGTACACGCAAACTTTCTCTGATAAGAGTTTAAAACCAAAACCATAGTTAGGCAGTGAGATAGTGGGCAATGTGGTGTCTGCCGTAACTTGTAGACATTTCACGGAATAAAAAAAAAAAAAAATTAGTAAATCAACTTTATTCAAACATTAATTTTCTTTAATGCAAATTTTTTATGAATAAAAGCTTCGTATTTGCTAATATTCTCGGTAACTTAGTTTACCTGTACTTGGATCTACACAAGTAACTGTTAATGTTTTTATTCCACTTCCACATGTAACTGAACATTGACTTGGTGATCCTGTTATATTCCACACTCCTGTACATGTTTGTTCATTGTAACAACGAAAATATTGAGTTCGTTTACATGCTGGGTTATTTTTGCAAAAGTAACTAAAAATTAGTGTAGAATCATAACAGTTGCCTTGACATTTTTGAAGAACCTGACAAAATGAAAAATACAGTATTTCAGATAAACACTCAACATTTAAACTCAGTGTTCTTGAAACTTTTTGTCATGTGCCTTATTTATTAAATGTTTTGAATCTTGAGAGACATTTTAGTAAATGAAATCTATTTATTAATTAATAACCATTATATTTCAAAACAACAAAATTAATTTTTTTAATTTCTTAAGTTAAAAAAAAAACAAAACAATTAATTATACTTAGCCATATCATATTTCCGAAGTGGTAAACCGGACATTCGCTAAAAGAAAAAAATTCGTTTCTATAAGGCAGTGTTCTCTAAAAAAAATAGTCTTCACTTCAAAGCTGTCTCGGGTTTCTCAATTTTCGTTTTTAAATGTAGTGTTTCCTTAAAAAAGTTTTAATGGTACAAAGCCGCTCTCAGCTCCTATTTTACAGAAAAAAGTTTTTTGTTCTAAATTTAAACTCTTTACAAAGTTACTAGTTATTTCATTTGTAATTTATTTAAAGTATAAGAAATTAAAGACTATATTTTTGCGATACACCGGAGCCCATTTCGCGACACAGTAAAGTGTCGCAACACACCCTTTGAGAAACACTGTTTTAACTGATACTAGTATAGGCTGACACACTTCTCGCAGTCAAATAAAAAATTTGCTCTGTATACCAACATGGAAATGTCGAAAAAATTTTTAGTTGGATTTTCTAGCAAGAGTTTGTACAAGACTATTGCAGAAAAACTTTCAGGATAATGATACATATAACTTAAACATAAAATTTTGTTTCATAACAAAGAAAATTTATTTCTACAGCTTGTAATTTAAAAACTATCGTAACGATAATGTTATTGCTTTACTCGCAACGATTTTCTTGCTTTTACTTTTGTAAATTTTATAATCAATCTTCAAATAACTCTTAATTGAATTTGAAGAAGTATTGCAATTTTTTCGATCAAAACAAACATATTGAGAAATTGTCTAACACGATAAATTAAAATTTCATTAAATGGTAAGAAAAAAACAAGATACAGAAAATTATTCAATTTTTTTCAGTTCTTACTTACTTACTTACTTACTAATTCTTACTTACTCTAGTTAGTTCCCAACCCTGTTTGACGTGTGCATTGCACGTTTTGTTACACTTTCGGAAAATATTTGTTTGATATGTATATATTTCTTCATTGTTTATTGTTGCCGGTACACATCGAAATCTTTTTTCTTTATCGCATTCTAATAAGCTTTTTTGATGACAGTTTTCTTGTGAAGAACAAAGAGTCCAGTTCGACCAAGATGCGCCGTCAGAGTAAAACAATAGACACAAAAAAAATATAGATAAATTTAATACCAACATATTTTGTTATATTCACAAAACTAAAATTTTCTACAGAAGTTTTTAGTTTATCATCTTGTGACAAAGCGAAAACAATGTAAAAAATTACAAACGGAATAAAATATTAATTTTGTTAAATACAATTTTACTGAGATTAAATAATTAAAGGCGAATAAAGTTATGTCAACCAATTTATACGGCTACATTTATCTTAAAATGAAAATTGAAAAACCAAATAAAAATAACTTCAACCGGACAGCAATAGTATCTTGGCATCTTCGGAAGCAGGTAGAGGTGATTGTTTGACGGATATTTCTCGGCGCTTTCCTTCGAGTCAGGAAAATAAATATAGAGAAAAAATAACCGGATAGAATTGCTGCCATGTTCGGCATACAGCTGTAGCTGATCTTCACAGTGTTCTTGTTACAAATTTTGCGGAGACAATGGCTGGAGGGAAAGTGCTTTTCAAGTAAAATAAGGAAAGTCTTGTTAGTATTGTTCTTTACGTGCACACTGAATTCACCATTTTGCTGAAAAAACTTCATAATCTTTTTTGTTACGTTTCGTGTTAGGTCCTGGAGTGTTATATATCTAAAAGAAAATTATAAAGTTTTTTCAGCAAACTGGTCTAAAAATTACTATTGACCCAAACGTTGTACAAGCAAACTTCTTTGACGTCACATTAAATCTACAATCTGATAAATACTGGCCATATCGAAAACCAAATGACCATCCGCTCTATATTCATTCCAAATTGAATCACCCTCCCTCCATCAAAAAACAACTCCGAACAATGCTGGCCGACCGCTTATCACAACTTTCATGCAACCAGCACATGTTCAATTATTCGGCTATTGTTTATCAAAAGGCCACTCCAAAAGGTGGATACTACAACGAATTAAAGTACCAGCATTTATGCAATTTCATCAAACAGGCCAAAACGAGAGAAAGAAAAACCAAAAATTCTATGGTTTAACCCGCCATTCAGTGAGCACGTAAAGACCAATATTGGCAAGACTTTTTTCTCTATTTTACTTGAAAAGCACTTTCCCTCCAGCCATCGTCTCCGCAAAATTTGTAACAAGCTGTATGTCGAACATGGCAGCGATTCTATGCAGGCACAACAGAAGCATTTTGGCATTAAAAAGCATCAATGTGCATTCTCTTTGCAACTGTCGACACAAGGCTGAATGCCCCCAAAACGACAATTATCGCAAGAAAGCTATCATTTATAAAGCCAGCATTTCAACAGATCGCAACGACTCTCCCAAACTCTACTATGGTTGCTGCGAAACGGAATTGAAATCTCGTTTTTATAACCACCGCCAGACTTTTAAGAACAAGCAGAAAAGACATACTACCGAGCTATCGAAAGTCTTTTGGAAGCCATAGATAATGGGAAGAATCCTCGCATTAAATGGAGCAATTCGGCCAATTCCAGCATCTACCAACACGATGCCGCCAGGTACAATCTCTGTCTTGATGAAAAGCTAAGCATTCTCCTGGCGGATCCATCATCCATACTTAATAAAAGAACGGAACTCACCGGCAAGTCCCGTCATAAAAATAAATTTAAAATAAAAAATTTTTCGTAATCTCGCTAAGCATCGAACTTCATTTTTTTATATTACTCATGATTTTTTTCTGTACTCATAATTCGTATACATTTTTTTACACAACGTCACTTGTCGGTGACAAGAGATCTACTTGTGTCTGCACAGTTCCGCCTTATTCATACAAAATAGCTCTTCAATAGTTTTTCAAGTTATTTAGGGATTTTATTGTTATAATTTTTTAAATTGCTAATTTTTCAGTTTTTATTTTATTTGTATTTATCTTGTTTTTTTTTGTTGTTGTTTTCATTCCAGATAATCGCCTAATGAGCCTTTTTTTATCGCAAAATAGCCTGTTGCGATTTTTAAATAAAAAAGTTTTTATATGTAGTTTTTTAATTTAATTAATAAATATATATACAGCCTGGGACAAAAGTTTAAGACCACCTTTGGAAAAAGGCACATTTTAGAAAAAAGCTTCTTAATCACCTAATACTAAATATTCTTGTGTCAAAATGCATATTTAGTTTTTGGATATAAACCTTATTACACATTAATTTTTAATTTTTACTTTCGTTCAATTTTTTAAATGTTTAGCTTAAAAATACAAAATTTTGAACCACGAAAATTGGCAAAAATCTAGCAGTTAACGTTGAAAAACGTATTCAATTTACCGGTCGTTGCACAATGAAGATCTCAGAACGTGAAATATCAAGGCAGATGAAAGTTAGAAAAACTGCTGTACCTAACACTATCAAAAAAATTTCAAAAAAAAAGTACTTTCAAGGACAGCAAAAAACAGGCCGTCTGAGCATTTTTAGTAGTGGAAATAAACGTTTTATTAGGAAGAGAGTGAGTCAATTCCCTTAAAGCTCCGCTGAAAAAAATACAAGCTAAAATGGCACAAGGAAGCTTCAAAATTAGTAAAAAAACAATTTTACTAATTTTGAAGCTTCAATTTTAAACAATTTTACTAATTTTGAAGCTTCCTTGTGCCATTTTAACTTGTATTTTTTTAGCAGAACTCTAAGGGAATTGACTCACTCTCTTCCTAATAAAACATTTATTTCCACTACTAAAAATGCTCAGACGGCCTGTTTTTTTGCTGTCCTTGAAAGTACTTTTTTTTTGAAATTTTTTTGATAGTGTTAGGTACAGCAGTTTTTCTAACTTTCATCTGCCTTGATATTTCACGTTCTGAGACCTTCATTGTGCAACGACCGGTAAATTAAATACGTTTTTCAACGTTAACTGCTAGATTTTTTGCCAATTTTCGTGGTTCAAAATTTTGTATTTTTAAGCTAAACATTTAAAAAATTGAACGAAAGTAAAAATTAAAAATTAATGTGTAATAAGGTTTATATCCAAAAACTAAATATGCATTTTGACACAAGAATATTTAGTATTAGGTGATTAAGAAGCTTTTTTCTAAAATGTGCCTTTTTCCAAAGGTGGTCTTAAACTTTTGTCCCAGGCTGTATATATATATATATATATAATTGTAAAAGTGGCAAGACTGTCAGTAAAGAGCTCAATAAAAACTCAGAGTATTAAATTAACGTGGCTTTTAATAAAATTCTCTACGTGGTTTTTGTAATTTAACTTAATATATATATATATGAAAGCGCCGTGGAGAGCAACAGCTCAGCAGCTCATAGGCACGAGTCGTAACTTTACAAATGGCCAATTATGCTTCAAAAAACTTTAGCGCTCACGCATTTTAGGTGTTGTAAGGACTGAGCGGCAGTACTGTTATGGACACCGATTGCAGCAAATAATGTATCTTGTAAGAATTGGAAACTCAATACACTTTCTAAAAAAATGGTGCTTTATCGTTTTCATTTGTACGTTCATTTGCATTGCTTAAATTGCTGGAATGTAAATAAACACCAATGTGGTAAACCGAAATAAAAAAAAAAGACTCTAAGTACCTTATTTATAATCAACACTAAGTCGTAATTAAATTGGCAATACTTTTTGGAATTTTGGTAAAAAACAATATATTAAAATTTTGCGGTTATTTCGAAAAGGTTGCAAAGCACAGCAGTAGTTCTAATGAACCATCTTACAGAACAACATAACATGTCGTTCTTGGATTTACTTTAAAAAAATTTTTTTTAATTAGATTTCTGCTCACACGTATTTGTGAAACAATTATAGACGCTCAGGTCGCATTTCATAAAATATACTGTAGTTTTGAAACAACAAACATAATAGCAGTCTAAAATAAATAAGTGAAATATTGAATGGAGTATTTTTTTCTAATAACTAATTATAGAAACAAATTTACTTCAATTTAAAATCAGAGCAAGGTCAAAATTTACTGTAAATCATTAATTTGCAACCACATTTAATACCTAGTTTGTATGTGGAGCAAAGTAATATGTTTAAATGCATTTCTGAATGTTTTCTGAAATATTTGTTCATATTTCGTCAGTAATTATTCAGATTTGTACATTTATATAACTCTAAAAAGTTACAAAATTCTTAGTTGTCACAACTTTACTTGGGAATTGAAAAAGACTAGTTCCACTAGGTAACCCAAATGCCTACACTAAAATAAAGCTGTGTTTAATTTTATTTATTCCGGCTCAAGAAGTAGTTTGCCACGAGACTGAAGAACATTAAACAATAAGTTGGCAAAGTAAAAACTGATACCTTAGAAAACTTCTCTCCGCAACTAGAGAATATAGAAAAAAACAAAGTTCTAACTATAAAGAATACATTTACAAAATTCAAAAAAGTTGATCGATTTAAAAAACGTGGCTCCCAAGCTTCACCAAACTTCAAAACAATTCCAACGCCAACAACTTCGAATAATTGCTCACAACTTTATACAAACTAACTATAAAATAATCAGCAGCCCAATGGATAATATTATGTTTTATAGTCCGTCCCCACAAAAGTTTAGTTATTTAATCTCTCTATCGAACAACTACGATCGCACAAGGGAAAAACAATTCCAACCACTTCTTAGTAGAGCTTAAGCGGGAATGACTGACTAGAATTTCGACTGGTATAAAATTAAAACAAAATGCGCGCTTGCATAATATCACGTCACGTGACTCCAGATTACGGTAGAAATTACAAGAAGTAGAAAACATTTACCGATTAAAAATTAAAATAAAGTTTACCATTGGTCATAATTTACAATAACCAATCAGAAGACTGCGACAGCAAACGGAATACGTAGTTAGAAGTCTCGCATTAACGAAAAAGTCCATTAAAACTTCGAAAGAAGAGAAACAAAAGAAAAATAAACGGCGTAAATACTATACAAAGTTCACTTTGCGCTCAGAATTAAAATAACAATTTTTATATAAATCAAATTAAGTGGGGATATGGTGTATCGATTAAACAATTATTACTTGGCCATGAAAAGACTACGTTATACAAAATTAAAACTAGTGAAAACGAAAAATTAACTATAAATTTATGCAGTCTAAATTGACATTGTAAATGAAATGTAACATTAGTATAAAGCCAAAATTAGGGACTAATATTTTCTCTGTTTTCACCTGTCAAGAGCAAAAAATTGCCTGTTTTGTATATACTATAGGTTTGCAAAACCAATTTAGACCCTTGAGCGTTTGAAAAATTGCAGCAATAATTCTTTATACCACCACATCAAGCAAGGCAGCATGTTTACATTTCCTCTGAGAAGATCGATGACTAATCAAATTAATGCTGGCTCATCTACTCTATCGCCGTCTAATCCTAAGGTCATTTAAGTAAGAACTGTTTGGCCTACTTCTTCCTTAAACAATTTTTCTTTAAATAATCGATGACTAATCAAATCATTGCTGGCTCATCTTCTCCATCGTCCTTCTAATCCCGAAGTCATCTACCCTTTACCATTTTACATTTACCTCAAGTCTTCTATATTTTTTGAACACCAACGAATTAGTAATAGTTACTGTATTTCAATGTAAATATTTTGCTGGGGAAAAAACATAAACTAAAATAATCGGGGTGGTCCAAGTTTGTCGCTCCTGCGAGCTACTATCTAAAAAAATCCAAACTAAAAAATGGCAATAAACGAGGAAATTTTTGTGCAAGTCAAAGATGCACGGAATTCTATTTGATATTGTAGAACGTAGTGTTTGTTTTCCAACAATATGACAGACTAACAAAAATAAGAATTCAAAGCGCATTTTTCTAAATCTGGAAATAGTATTGAAGTTAGAACTCAACACGAGTATTCCACGTAGAACAAAAATAAATGCAATTGAATATTGAATAAACTTTGGAAATTAAATGTGGCAAAAGTTCATCTCGTATATGAAAAGAAAAATAAAAGAAAAAAATGTTTTACCATAAAACGAATTATAGCACAAATAATAAAAAGTGGAAAAATTTGGGGTTGTTTTTAATTGCATGCAAATTACCTATAGGTCAAAATGACCGCAATAGTATTTTTATATAGTGTTACGTAAATTACAATCTTTCAATATGTGTAATCAACTTGGATTTTAATAATGTCCTGAAGTGCAGGTCAATAATCAAGACAATCATAAAGTGATTGTTTTGGCCTAGTTTTTGTATTTAATAAAAAAACTACAGTATATGGATATGTTTTTTTATTTCTTAAATTAGGTTTTTCTGCGAAATAGATGAAAGACATAGGATAAACAGAGGAGTGGCTTTCCTCTGCCAATCTGACGATAAGATGGAAGCAACATAATTGATGTAAATATCAAAGAATTTGCTTTCAATAGTTTTATTTATTTATTTATTTATATAGTTTGCGCTCATATCTTTTTCTTTTAATGTGCCACTTTTCTAAGCAATGTATGTTTTTTATAAATATTTAGTTTTATTGTTATACGTAAAACAGGGGTGGGAAAACTGTTTAGCTCGAGAGCCGAATTCAGAAGTTGATTTAATCGACGGCCGTAATAGAATTTGCAAGGTTAAGTTGTGCTTCCAACTTACCCGAAGACAAAACAAAAGGAAAAAGGTTTTCATTTTGGTTTGTAACACGGTTCACATTCAATGCTTGGTGGACCAAATGAAATGGCTTGTCGAGCCATAGTTTTCCCACTGCTGTTATAAAACATAGTTACATTGTAATAACAAGATTATTACTTTCTGTGTTTTTGTTGCAAGCATATTTTACTTTTTCTATTAAGTGTTGTTTAGATAAAGTTATTGGTCTAAATCTGAATTTGTTTGAGATTATTAATATAAAGCCTGTGTCAAGTGATTGTCAACTAAAAACTTGTTTTTAGAATTTAGACAAAATGCAATAATCTTACGAGTATAAATGTCTTTGTTAATATTTTATTTAGTTTTATTTTGTGTTTGCTTAAAAATTCAGTTTCGCTTCCTCCCAAAACCAATTAATTAAAATCACAATCAAAACGCTTTTCTTTTGGATTTCATTTGCTGTGCTTCTGTATTATTCTGCATTTTTAAATTTTTAATCTCAATCTTTATAATTAAACTAATACTTGACAAAAACAACAAGAAACAAATGATTATTTAAATGTTGGAATATTTTAACAACAAGGTAAAGTTTTACATCTACAATAATATTGTAACACATTGCTTTCAAAATTACAAAAATTATAGTAACTTAAAAATTGACAAAACTATATAAGATGAATACTTGTTTTGCAGCAAAATCAAAACCAATATTTAACAAATATTTTCAAAAAGCTAGTACACAAAAAATTTATATGTTAGTTTTTGCTTTTTTTAAATCTTAATATGAAAAGATAAAACGGTATTTGAAAAAAAATAGCCTAAGAATTTTTTTTACTTAAGAAAAAAAATTATTAAAGTGTTTATATATTTAAAAAGTTCTTCATTACTTTCAAAATTCAAAATCACATAAATAAAACAAATATTAAAAACTAAGTCATTTTTATGCAAAGTATTTTACAAAGTAGCTTAACAAACTGTACAATACATTAATTAAATATTGCTAAACTCAATTACAACACAGTTTACATATTGTTTAAAAAAAAAAATTCACATTAATTGCAGAAAGCGTTTTGTACACCGAATTGATTTTTGGAAAAGGGCAGTTTAATTATCTAACTCAAGAAAAAGTAATTATTCAATTTTGACAACTGTCTTAAGAGGTTATTATTGTTTTGGATCAATCAATATATGACAAGTTTATTTGTTGATAGCATCTTCCAATCCGGAATTATTCTGCAAAAAAAATATAAATTAATTACGTAGTTAGCAATATAGGTAACACTATATCTAAAAAAAATAACTTTTGAGGGGTATTGATGACCGAACAAATCAAAAAAATCGATTTACTAAAAATGCTTTTAAAATGATTAAACGCTTAAAAAATTTATTTACTATACGCACATATTGATCTGGATAAAAAAATCAAGTAAAATTTTAGTAAAATAAAAAAAAAAGATTTTTTTAAATTAAAGCTCGACACCTTAAATATAGTGTACTGTCTTGTGTACTGTCTTGTGTGACATCTTAAATATAGCAGTATATTTGAGTTTTTGCTTCTGGCTTGATTTGATCAAAAATTAAATCGAGAGTCTTTTGAAAGAGTTAGATCATAAAATTAATTTGTCAGACGCCATAATCGTTAAACCAACTTTTTTGAAATTATGGGCAGCTCGAACGCCTATATTAAATTAAGAATATTTTCTGAATAATTACAAAAACACAAATATTAAAGTAAAATCCTATAAAGTTTTAACGTTTTTAAATTTACCAATTACTTTTTTTAACTGTAGTTGTTTTAAAATTGTTAATAATGTTTAATTCATCACATTGCAGTCCAATTATCAAGTCTTAAGTTTGAAATAATATAACTTTATAACACAGTTGTTAAGAAAAAAGTCAAGCTTTAGCAGAGTTTATTTTATGTTAGTTAACGTCTCTACAATAAGATAAAAAAGAAATGTAACAGCCACAAATATAGTAAAAAAATAGATGTAACATACAAAAAAATAAAAACAAAAAAAATGGTTAATGTCTTTGCTGATTAATGCTATAAATAAATAATTTTAAATTTATTAAATATTAACAGTCACCCTGAAAACAGACATTAGAAAATGGACGCATCTGAACCATGCTTCGAAAACTATTATTCGAAAATAATTGCTATCTCGACAATTATACGAAAACAAAAATTATCATTTTACAAACAATAGGGTTAGAATAGGGGTTAAAGTCAGGGTTAGGTGATCAATAGAAAAAGAAAAACGAGCGTTTATAAAGTATACTGTAAATATTTTCAGACAACTGAATATAACGTTATTATACAAACAATTCAATTCGAACAACTGCTGCGTTGAACAATCGTCAAATTGGACAATTGTTTTCGAACAGTTGTCAAACCGAAAATGGAAAGTAGTTTTTCTAACAATAATTTTTATAACTTTCACATAAAGACAGAACCGATAATTACTTGATGTATTTCAAAATTTCTATTTAAAAATTTGATGAATACTAGGAGCGACAGCTAAACGAGGGCCTTGAACGATAACTCAGAATTTTGACTGGGGACAAGAAATGGGTAAAAAATACTTTTTCAAAAAACTATTCAATTAAAATAGATGAAAAAAATTTTCGTTGTCTTTAAAATTAATTAAAGCATGTTATGATTTCACTTCAAAAGATTACAAATAAATACAATATTTTATACATTGCAATATTTTATACCGCAATATTGTATATCGAACAAATCCCAAGGTTTTCATCACAAAAGTCGATTCAGGTTATTTTTAAGGGAACTAAATTTTAAATTAATCTTGGCTAGCGGCTCTTAACAGGGTGTGAGCAAATACCTTTATTTTTTCTATCTTCTTTCCTCAAATTTAATTTTTTTAGGCATCAATTCAAAGTAAATGAATTTTTTTGGGTCTTTTCTTTTCCATTTTTACTTTTTAAAATTCAAAACGATGTTGTTTTTTCACCTGAAGAAATTTATTAAGTGAGATAAAAAATATGTCTCATTATTCCTTAACTCTAAAATTATATTCCTGAAATACTAGAAGTCTTCAGAACCATTATCATTTTTGATACCCGCCTAAGAACGTCCAATAATTTTTAAACTGTTTTTTTAATGCAGAACTTTAAGCAGGATAACAGTAAATACCATTAAAAAACTCCTTGGTCTGACCAAATTAGAATTAAAATAATGTTTGCAATTTTAGTGTCAAACGTTGTAATTCTTCAACCAAATAAGCGAACAACCACTTGCTAACTTAACCAATATAAAAAATTTTAACAATTTTTTACGGTTTATTCAACTTGTCAATTTTTCTTAATGAAGTATGGGGAGGTTTGAGGTTTTATTGTCGGGTTTAAGTTGACTTGAAAATTAATTAAAAAACTAATTTAAAACTGTCATATGAAGATGATTATCTTACCTTTTTCGATCACTGTAGCATCAGGGAGGAAGCTTTTATTTATTTTATTGACAACTACATAGGTGTGTCCCGATTCTTGGACTTTTGACATTGAACGTGCAGCTAAAAAAAATTTGAACTTCAAGCAAATATTTTGATGTTAAAATTTCAATTTTAAAGATAAATTTTGATGTTACTTCAACCAAATATCTTCAAAAAATGAGATTTTGTTAATGTTTAAAGATTTTTTAGTTAATACAAATAATTTAAAATAAGCTTGTTTAAATATACTGCCAGTTTAAAATTTGCTTTTAATTATATTTTTAGAAATCTTTTTTGGTTATCAGAAAAATATTTAATTTTTTTATTACTATTGATTCAACTAAATCAAACAATGTATTTTAGGAGAGTTTCAATCAAATTCTGCAAATCACAGACAATTCAAAAAATGTATTTTTTGTAAATATAAAACCAAATGGATAAGAACTAAAATTTCCTAAATTAATCAAAGTTTTGCTATCAAAATAAATTAGTAAAATCCAAAATATGTTTTTATAATACAAAACATGTAAAATATTTTTTACTTGTTCATAAGTTTAACATTTAATGTAGGTATTAAAACAATTGTTTACAGATAGCAATAACCATCGTTTGATAATTTTTAATTTTCAACTAACCATTGCTTGTCATGCTCATATTGTGGTAATGAGTTTTGTTTGTTCAGCTTTAATATGCAAAATACTTGTTTAAAAATATTGAAAATATAGATTAAAATTATTGTTTAAAATTTTGAATGTTTGCATGGTAAACAAAAAAAACAAATATGTTGATCAACAATTTACAGTATATGACAATGTTAATGAAATTTCTTTAGCCACAGCATAAATTTTACATAAAAAACATACTGTCCAAATATTTTCCGTAAAAATTTGCTGTTAATCAAAAAATTGGTTTTCAGTTCAAATCAAAGACTGTAAGTATCTTTCGACTTCATAGTGGCTTCAAAATTATCTGAAGTTAAAAAATGGTCTTAACTAATCCAGTATATTCATGAATTTAAATCTTAGAAAGGTAAAATAGAAAAATTTATCATTAATAGACAAATTAAGTTAGATCATTTTTTACATCACACCTGACTTTTCTCGCAATACACATTTAGTGTGACAAGGCAAACTGGTTGCCAATTACTGATGCAAAAGATTTGAATCAAACAAATGTATTGAATAAAGGAATGTTCGAGCAGTATATTAGCAGTGTATCTCTTACTCCAAGATGATTACAAACAACAAATTTCGTTGCTTCGAAATTTATATTTTGATAATTTAGCCAAATAGTTTTATGTTTAAAGGTATAATTACTTGGAATTGGCTTTTTTTTATAAAGAAATAAACAAAAAATTTTGTTGATGATGAGTTTCTAAATACCCATAAACTCACCTTCTCCATCAACCGAAAGATCAGAGTTTTTGTTTTTGGTTTGTTTATTGACATTTGCATAAACATTTCTGGATTTCACAACAATCGACGAAGGACCCTCTAAAAATTTGTTTAAGCAACAAAGTGCAGCTTTTCAGTTATGAATGATCCAATTAATTATGTAGTATTGTGGATAATTTTAATCAAACAATATTACAAATAAACATACTTTTATTCAACTTTGAAGCATTTTAGCAAAATATTTATAAAAAACATGGATATGATTATGGTTAAAGATTTATTTTTAAGATTTTGTGTGTGTTACATTCCTTTTGATCTCGTTACACCATAACAATGCGTCAAATAAAAGGATGCCCGAGCAATATATCAGCAGTGTGTCTCTTACTGCAAAGCGCAGCTTTTCAGTTATGAATGATTCAATTAATTACGTAATATTATAGATAACTTTAATCAGATGATATTCAAAAAACAAATTTTCGTTCAACTTTGAAGCCTTTTAATAAAATATTTTATCAAAAAAATTGACGTGATTATGATTTAAGATTTATTTTTAAGGTTTTTCGTGTTTCACATTCCTTTTTATCTCGTTACACCATAATAATGTGTCGAATGAAAGAATGTTCAAACAATACATCAGTACAGGGTTATTCAAATAATTCCGTACATTTTTAAAATCTCATCGACAACTATGTTTAATGTAATTCGAAAACATATACGTAATGTACTCAGTTATAAATAAATGTCTGACAGTTCATTTGTTAAAATTCAGGCTCTTTGAAATTGATGTTAGGCAATGGAACAGAGCAATCGTTCAGCTATATGTGAACTTCGTCGTGCGGGTCACAGTCCTTCTTACCTTGCAAAGAATCTCCAGTATCCCAGGCAGACTGTGTATGATGTTTGCAAACGTTTTGATAGTTCTGGTCATGACCAGAAATTACCTCAAAACCCAAGAAAGTCTTACGTCTTGCTTCTTAGCAGGTCTTAAAAAAAGCATCAAATCCAATCCTACCACGTCATTCTCAGCATTGGCCAAAAAAAGGGCAGTCTGTGACACCACTATCCACAGATGCATACTGTACATAGACAAACTTTTACAACTATCTAAAGGTTCTTCAAAATATTTAAGTACTTTGATACAAAATGAACTAATATCAGTACTATATGTAAAGCAACTGGGTCTAAAATCTTATGCTCAAGGTAAAAGACATCTATTTACCACTAAGATAGAAGAAGTTTGCTTGGTGAGGTGCTAAAAGTTGCTGAATTGGTTAAAGAGAAATGGTTCGACTGTCAAGTTCTTTTCAGATGAAAAAATTTTTACGGTTGATAGGTCTTTTAACAAACAAAATGATGGCTACATTGCCTCTTCTAGCTCTGCAGTTAACCAGCAATGACAACAAAGCATTCTGCAAGTGTCATGACCATCTGCGTTGCTTCAAATGAGGGTGACGGGTTCACTCATTTCTTCGCACCTCAAGAAAAAGTAAATGCTGACGTGTTTTCCAGAGTTTTAGAGAAAAAATCTTGCCCTGAATGAACGATAAAGCTACTGGAATAAACTATGTCTTCCAACAAGACTCAGCTCCAGCTCACACGGCCAAAAGAACCATCAAATTGCTTAAGAGGTCCAATGTGAGATTTTAGGAGAAGGACTTGTGGCCCTTCAATTCACCTGATCTCAACCTTCTTTACTATTATTTTTGGATGCTAATTGAAGCTAAAGCTTGTGCAAGGTCTCACGACAGCATTATAACCCTCAAAAAGGACATCATAAAGTTAGTTGCTTCACTAGGGAGGGCAGAGATCATCCAAGCTGTGTCCAAATTCCGCCAACGTTTGGAGGCCGTTATCCAAGCTGAAGACAGTCATATTGAGTAAATTCTTTGTCTTTTATCTGCATTTAATAAAATAACAATATTTCATTGATGTTTTTATATTTAATTCGCAAGATATTGATTCTTAACCCTATATGGATAAATGGAACAGATCTGGCATGTTTCAAAAAAATGGAATTCTGTGAACCTTTTTAGAAATTTTTTTAAATAAACAATTTTCTTAGATTTGTCATACCTGGTTGGTGTAGTTTTGAGTTGGAAGCCTTAAAACTTCAACCAGTGTGAAAGTAATAGTCAGTTCTCTGCTTATTTGGCAAGATTAGTGAAAAATACAGCTACTTACTATTTTGTATTAAGTAGTTCTTGATAAGCAAGCAATTTTTTTTGTATTTAGTAAAAATAGTTCTATCATATCTATACTAAATTTTTAAACCTGCTTATTGTGATTAATGTGGTATCAATTAGTTTAAACGTGCCAGATCTGTCCCCCTCGTCCATAAATTCGATTTACATCCAAAAGATCTAAATATAATCTGAGTGTTATATTGCAGTTTTTTTTAATATTTTAAATAAATATAGTGTAATATAAATTAATTATAAATTTTTGAAAATTTTATGGCATAAAGAATAGAATAGCTATTGCTGGGGGTGAAAATGGGGAGAGTGAAGATGAATTTCTAGGAGAAAGTGACTCTGATGATGAATATGTTTATTGTGAATCCAATTACAATAACCCTCAAAGTGAAGAAAGTATCCTCATTACAGAGAAAAAAGAGCCAAATGCAAACTGCCTGGGTACACAAGCAAAACCTTCATTTTTTGCATAAATGCGAAACATTTCTTTGCCTGAAAAAAAATAAAAACTGCTTTAAAACATTTCACAAAAAGTATTCAAGTTTTAATGTAAAATTAATTGTGTACTCGTTTTTGACTTTTATGGTTCTTTTATTGCATGATATATAACGTTTGATTTTTCGTACTATGGACCAGTGGGACAGATCTGGCACGTTTAAAAATATCAAAAATACATAAAAAATTTTTTAATATTTTGCCAAATATTGTATAATAGAAAGTTACTGTCACCAAAAAACAATTTAAAAAAATTTTATTGTGCACAAAATTAAATCCGTCCATATAGGGTTAAGCTAAAATTTTAATGTTGTACGGATTTATCTGAAAAACCCTGTAGTGTGCCTCTTAGGCCGAATAACTACGGCAAGATGATTACAAACAACAAATTACATTGGTCCAAAAGTTATATCTTGAAAATTTAGCCAAATACTTTTTATTTAAAAATGTAATTACTTGGAATTTGTTTTTTTTTAAAACCAAACGAAATTTTTTGTTGATTATGACTTTCTAAATAGTCATAAACTCATCTTCTCCGTCAACTGAAATGTCGGAGTTTTCATTTTTGGTTTGTTTATTGACTTTTGCATAAACATTTCCAGATTCCACAACAATCGACGAAGGACCCTCTAAAAATTGGTTTAAACTACAAATCGCAGCTTTTCAGTTATGAATGATTTGATGGTTAAAACTCAGAATAAAGAAATTTTATAAATTAAACACTTCAATTAATACTGTTTTTACTTCAAAAGTAAATTCAGTTAAAAAATTCTTTATTTTTATTTTCAATATCTCGAAACCTACCATTGTTTCTGAAAGGTATCTGTTGATAGTGATTCATGCTTGCTTCTTCTGTAACATACAAAAACTTGGGTTGTTATAAAATGAAAGTAATTGCACGTATGTAATCAAAATTCAGTTGATTGACGTAATCAAGTAAATGGGACGATTAATAAATTTTTAAGTAGCATAACTTCTGTTTAAACTATTAATTGAGTTAGAAAAACACAAGTTAGTGTTTGAGAAAGTAACAATAATTTTCGAAAAAAAAAAATATATATTTAGTTATATATTGGTATAAAAAATATAGCATTTTGTTCTTTTTTTAAGATAAAAAAATACTAATTTTTTTATTTAAAGTCTGTTTTAAATACTTGTTTTCATAAAAATTAAGTTATTTTCTCTGTTGAACCAAAAAAACATTACTTATAATGTTGTTCATTCACTTCATGTTCATTTTATGCAAGTTGCAACATGATTATAAGCTTTTACGGTGTGTGTTTAGGTCATCAAGCTTCATTTATTTTTATCATCTTGTGTTGCAATTCTTTAGTTAATCTTGTCTTTTTCATACCATAAAATTGCTATAAAAAGCAGCCATATTGGATTAAACATTTCTTAATTGACTTATTTACATTATTAAAGCAAGAAAAAGAAAAACAAAAAACAAAACAAAGTAAAACAAACGTTATAGGCTAACTCAAGTTCTCATCAAGTTTTCTAGTGAATAGTTTCATGACTTTAATTTGACTTAAACAAAGAATCAATTATTTTAAATGCTGAATAAGCGATTTTATAATGGACAAAGATTGATTTTCTCCGAGCACTGTAAGCACATCAGCTGTAAATTAAATTACATGAAACCAAAATGAAAAAACAAGGAGATTTTTAAAAAAATGTTAAGTAAAAATAGTGTTCCATTAGTATATAATCAGCGATTTAAATTAGGTTTTGACTTTTTTATTAATAACGCTTCGTTATTCTAGTGTGAAATTCTGATTTACGATATCAAAAAATTATTTACATCAAGTTTAACGTTGGAACACGCATCAAATGATAAAATATAATTTTTTATGGCACTCTCTTAAACTCTTTTAAAATTCAGATGTTCCTGGGCTCTTGTTTTCAAATGTCTCGATGACATAACGATGTATGTCGTGTTCGTGTCAAGTACAAGACTTGGCATTGAATCTAACTCTCAAAACGCATCGAAGTACCTTAAGCAGTGATTAAAGACTTTCACCGATTTTTAAAAAGGATTTTGGCCGCACCACAACATGAAAGAGTTGCTGCACCTAACAAGCTGTAGGTTTTGTGCAGCTACGTTAGCTCTAAAGTATACCAGTTAATTAAAAAATGCGACTTTTACGATATTGCAATAGCAAAACTTAAGGAATGGTTTGTTAAACCCCCAACGTTATATTTTCTCGCCAACTCCTCGCAAAGAGAAAACAAAAACCAGTAGAATGGTTAGAAGAGTTTCTGCAAGTATTGCATGTTTTAAGCAAAGATTGCAATTTTTGAAAAGTGTCCGCAAAAGAATATCGGTTGGATCTTGTGCAAGATCCTTTTATCAATGATTAAACATCTTGTCATACTTCCAAGACTATTAGAAAGCAATAAATTAACAGAAAGTAAATCGTTTAATAAGACTACATTGTTTTACCAGACTGATGAACATTCCGCTACGTAATACGTTAAAAATGACTTAATAACGGCTTCTATTGCTTAAAACAAAAGTGATGATCCAAATCTTGCGCCATCTAATGATCTAAGGATGACAGCATTTACTGAAGGTTAAAAATGCTATTTTTGTGGACGTTCCTATCATCGACTGGCTGATTGTTTGGCAAAAGATTTTAACTGCTTTTCCTGTGGGAAAACGGAGCATTTTTCTGCATTTGGAAAAAAAGAGCACGGAATTTAAGAGAAAGAACTCAGAGATGCAAGTAAATTTTTTGAAGTCCCAAGCTCTTATTTTTTATTTATACAGCTGCATGTTCTGGTAGTTTAAAATATTCTTCTTTGGGAGTGTATGTAAATGGAACAAAGCTAACAACTTTAGTAGATTTTGGGAGCTTGGAAAGCTATATCAACTTTAGCACAAGTAAAAAATTGCGCTTGAGAATTATTTTATCCAATTTCCGCGTGCAGATGGAGTTCCTTGCAATGAAGGTAAAATCCTTTGGTTTTTGCGTTTTGGACAATGTAAATAATACGAAGTATACGAAGTGCGAAGCAAATAGATTAAACGTTTTAGACAATCTGTGTAGCGATATAATTCTTGGCTTGAATTTCACAGCCAACACGAGCAACTAATCTTTAAATTTAAGGGTAATTTGCCTGAACTAGTTTTAGGTATTGGGCCGTAACTGTAGCAGATACAAAAAAAGCTTTGCTATTTGCCAAATTTAAGCTTTAAATAAACTCATTGCAACAAAGTCGTGGCGCTCAAACAAGTGCAATTGAGCTTTTATTTAACCCTATTCTCCTCAACGGCCGGGCTTCTGAAGCCCGGCCTTTACAAAAACTGTTGTAATTACTTCATCTTTGTAGATAAAATTCTGGAATTTCTTGAATTTTCCTAATTTCAATTGCTAAATAAGATAGTATTATTTTTAGATGTCCCCAAACAAGGGTTGACGGGTAAAATAAACGTTTTTTAGCAAATTTGTGAATTTTTACTGGTTTTCGCAAGCAGAGCGTGGAATTTCAATTCCATGCTTTTATTAAGTGACATGAATTTTACCAAGAATTGGTTTTGCGTGACGAAACGAATTACGTCGTTTTCCAACGTCGATATGCCTTAGGCGAAGCAGATCTTATTTCATGTAAATTGCATTTTCTATTTTTGAGCTTTTGGCGATTGATTGAAAACACTTTGCACATATACTGTACATTTTTTTGTATAAGACAAATGCTGTTGGACTGCTTGAATACCAATCAAGCCGACAAAATTCAATCTTTAAATTAAGCATTTTTATAAAACTTCTTATAATTACTCATTCGTGGGAAAAAAATTAAGTTACTGTGGCCTTCTGACAATTAAACAACACCTAATTTTTATAACTGTATTTCACGTTGCATTTGAAGTAACATGCCGTTTTTATGTTAAAATTTTCCTTACAATAAAAAATCCGACGTACTTTTTAAGTGAATACCACTTTATTTTTGGTTTTCACTGACCTGGTGGTGCCGGTTCGGTTCATTCTAAGAGCAAAATTATTAAAAACACGTTAATTTAAAGTTAAGACCAAAAAGATCTTCACTGATCCAGAAATTATAAAAGCAAAAACTTCCAAACTTTTTCTTACTTATTTTAGCCAATCATTAAACTGTCATTTTTTGACACGTCCTATAAAATGTTCGCAGTCTTGGTTATAAATCGTGTTGGTTAAAAGCAGCATCAGCGTTTAAAACAGTTTGGACGATAAAAAATGTTGTTCCCGTTTTTTTTGTAGCTATGGGCGAAACGGATTCCAAAAACACTTCAATAATCTTTCTTTGATTTATTGGTGATCGAATAATTTTTGTCGTATTTTAAGACATATTTATAGCTTATAATAAAAAATGACATAAATTTAGATCTGAAAATTACAATAAATGAATAATGTCTCATTATCAAATTATTAAAGTTTGTATTATTTTACCCAATAAAAAACACAAGTTCTCTGTCAGCCTTTCAAAATAAAATTATGATACTGTGTACTGACATTTAATGCTACTGAACTGTCGGAAAAAAATAACTTGCGTTTGGCGCAAAATAGAGCAATTAATTATAATTAAGCTTAGAAAATAAAGTGCTCTAAGAAATTACATCGAGAGGGCAATAGGCAATAATTTGTTTCAAATAAAGATCAACAGCGCCAACTAACAAATACCAACGGCAGTTACAAAAAAACACAGTTAATAACCGTTTTTTGTATTGTGAGATAAGTCTACAACCAACTGCGGTTTGCAGGTTCTAGAAAATTTTGAATAGTGGCTGGCAGGAGCAACCTAATTTAAAACATCTTTTTTCCCATTGGATCATTCTCATTTAGTTGCTTTTTTCCAATCAAAATTATTGCATTGAAATACATTAACTATTACTAATTTTTTGCTGTTGAAGAAATGTAGAAGAATTGAGGTAGTTCTGAAATTGTTCGGGAAAGAAGTAACGTCAAACTGTTAGTCAGCAATGATTTGATTAGTCATCAATATTTTTATATGGAATGTAAACAAAGGTTTACATAACATTAACCAATGCAACATGTTTACTTGTTTGATGTAACATAAAGAATCGTTGTCTGCAATTATTGAAAAACTCAAGGGTCGAAATCGGCATTACGAACCTTTAAAAGAATAACGATTTCATACTCTGACAGATAAAAATAGAAAAAATAACAGCCCTTAATTTTTAAAGTTATTTTAATCTTACAAATAGGTACTGAAGACATCTGAAAAATTGTTTTAGAAAACAACCAGATATGCATTTAAATATATTGCTTTGCCACGCATACGAAATAGTTATAAAATTGGGATGCAAATTAATGATTTCATTTTTGGCATCATTTTGATTTTAAATTGAAATAACTTTGTTTTAATAAGCTTTTCTAGGAAGGACATATGCCCAAAAAGCCTCACTCATTTATTTTTAACTGATATAAGTTTTTAATTTAAAAAACTATAATTTATAAAACACAACATGACTGTTTATAACTTTTTACAAATATAATATATGAGAAAAAATCTAAATTTGAAAAATAATATTGAAAGAAAAGGTTTTTAGAAGAACATTCAATAAATGGCATGCTATGATGTTCCATAAGATGGATTATTCGTTAAGATAGATTACAAAAACCTTTTCAAAATTTGTACCGCCCTTTCACCATTGTAACGGTAAACGTCGCTGAAATTAGCCGATTTCCACAAAGTAACTTGTCGAATAGTGCGTTTCTGGCTATAAGTTGAGGCTGAAGCGAAGCAATAAGAAGCGGTAATTTGTCGACAGGATGATCAAGTGGTTAAAGCGCCGTGCTTATGATTAATATAGTCTCGGTTCAAAACCCACTCGCCCAATTCTGTTTTGTCCTTGGGAAAGACACTTTACGGCACTTTCCCTGCTTGGTGGTCTTGCCAAGCAATTTTAAATTACTGTAAATTACAAGCGGACAGCAATATCTTGGCATCTCCGGAAGCACGTCGGGATAATAGCTTACCTTAAGTATTAGCGCCTCGGTCGCTTTCCTGCGAGTCAGGAAGATAAATATAGAGATAAAATAAAATAAATTAAATAAGTAATCTAAAAATGAATAAAACGAACTAAAAATCAAACATAAAAAGAATACACAGTTGCCTTACCGAACAGTTCATGTCGGTGCTGACTCACGGGGAAACGGAAAACACAAACGAGATCACAAAACAGCACTACGTTTACTCAGACATCAACCAAGCACTAAGTCTACACAACTATTGCAGCTGGTCGCCTCACAATAGAGAAGTTACACTCCAAACAGGGTTACAATAAACAGCAACAAGTTTACTCAGACTTCAACCAGTCGCCACCAATAGTGCTGCTGGTCGCCTCACAGTTTGAGAAGTGGAAAAAACGCAATAGAACCAACACTAAATGAACGGGCAGCAGAAACGAGCTATACTCGGGGAAGAAATTAACGAATAATAAAAGTGTAAAGTAAAAAGACGCTGGCAGCAAAAGCATGCGAAATAATGATTACAAAAGCAAATGAAATACAACAAACATGTACGTTGGTAATTTTCTACAATCGCAACTCAAAAAACATTGGCAACCGAATTGCTATTTATTAAATTAGGTACTTACATTTGATTTTATGTCGGTTTATGACTTTACGTGCTTATTCAAATTTCACAACTCTTGCAAATCAGCAAAAAGTTTATAAGGTCACTAAAACACAAATTTAGTCATCTTTGTAGCTAATAATTTGAGTACTTTTTGAAAACATTCAAACTGGTTTTTTTTATCCTTGATTGCGCTATAAATTGATTGAAAAGATACAAAACTTCATAAAAGCGCAGCTGAAAGTTAAATCCAAGTTCAAGTTCTTGCATTGTCTTTTGCAAGCCAATATTTCTTAAAAGCTTATGCTCACTTTTTTTTCACCCGTTTTCCGCAAAAGTAACTACACTTAATTTATTATAACTCTTAAAATAAATAAAAGTTAGTTTTTTTGGAAGCGTAGTTGGCTATTTGGGAAGTTAGTTATCAAGGCTTTCAGCTGCATAGCTGTTGCTCCCGACCGGCGTATACGATATATTTGGTTTTACTTTTATGTCATGTCATTACGAGATATGTCGATGAGTCATGCTTTATGTTGTTAAAATCCAATGTAGTACTATATGAGTACAAAAAATTGTTTATACCGAAACACAAAGTCACATAAATGATTAGATTTTCATGCAATAACATAATAAGTTGTTGAACAGGTTGCAACAGAAACTCTTTAATATAATTTAATTGCTTCATAAATGTATACATGCAATTGCCAATTCAAGAATTTAAATTTTTGTAGCATAGTAAATCTTTTGACCTTTGCCGGTTAATTTGGATACAATTAACTAATGTCTTTATATAAGCGCATGCACAAGTTGCGCTTATTGTGACAACATTGCGCACTTTGCCATGTGCTCCCAAAAACATAAAAACTATTCCATGTTACTCTGCTGATGCGCAAGTGCCCACCCTCTACAAAGGTTTCGATCTGTCAATGGTAAATCATGCTAACTATATTGCAAATGATAACTGCAGAAGCGAAATTACGAATTCAGAACACGTTGCTCAGTTAGTTAGTATCTTCTTGTTTGTATTGCTTGTCATTGACAATTTTGCACTATATTTCGGGTACAAGATAGTTTAACTTCGTCAAATTATTTTTAAATCAACATTTCAAATTTTGCTCCAACGTGTTGCATTTATTTTTTTCAATTAGAAAAATTAAGTAGAGCAATGGAAAGGGAAGTTTAGGTTTCTTTCTTACAGGTGGGAAAATTTGTTTTTATATTTAAATTCCAACTATCATATTTTTGTTATTCCAACCAACTATTCCAGCATAGCAGCGTTTTTTTAAATAAATTCTTATGTTTTTTTACAAGTTTAGATTTAAAAACAACCCAGCCATCGGTGGCACATTTCTGTGTCTCTTGATGCCGGTCCCAAGCCCGGATAAATGGGGAGGGTTGCGGCAGGAAGGGCATCCGGCGTAAAACTTTTTGCCAGATTTATACAAATGCGTAATCATTGTAAATCCATACCGGATCGGTCGCGGCCCGGGTTACCAACGACCGCCTCAGGTGTCGCACAGCAGGGCACCTGCGGAAATTATGCTACTGCTAAACAAAGTGAAAATAAGAGCAGAAAGAGAGAAGGAAGGCGAGTAAAGAAGCAGCAAGAAGCATGGAAAGGAAGATGCTCACTCATAAGGGTGGGTACTTTAAATATTGGAACGATGACTGGAAGGGGAAGAGAACTGGCAGATATGATGGAGCAAAGGAATGTAGACATATTGTGCCTGCAAGAAACAAAGTGGAAAGGTAGTAAAGCAAGGAACATTGGAGGTGGAAGTAAAATATTTTACAACGGAGCTGATAAAAGAAAAAATGGGATAGGGATAGTGCTGAGGGAGGAGCTGGCTGAAAGTGTCCTGGAGGTGAAGAGGGTTCGGACAGACTAATGGCCATGAAGCTGGAGGTAAATGGTTCCATCCTAAATATAGTAAGTGCATATGCTCCACAGGTTAACTACAGCATGGAGGAGAAAAATGATTTTTAGGAAGACCTGGATGGATTGATAGAAAGTATATCAAAAGAAGAGAGGATAGTTCTTGGTGCAGACCTTAATGGACATGTGGGCGAAGGAAACACAGGGGATGAGGAAATAATGGGGAAGTACGGTGCTGGAACAAAAAATAAGGAAGGATCAATGGTTGTGGATTTTGGGAAAAGGATGGATTTGGCGATTGTCAATACTTATTTCAAGATGAAAGATGAACACAAAGTGACGTATAAGAGTGGAGGAAAAAGTACCCAAGTAGATTATGTGATGTGCAGAAGGAGGAACCTGAAGGAAATGTGCGATTGTAAGGTAATATTGAATGAGTGTGTCGCAAAGCAGCACCGTATGGTGATATGCAAAATGGCTCTTATGGTGAAAAAGAAAAAAGCAGAGAAAGTAAAGCCAAAGATACGATGGTGGAGACTGAAAGAGACAAGCTATCAAGAAGCGTTTAGACAAGAGGTGACCAGGATTTTGGGAGGCGCGGATGGGTTGCCTGATGAGTGGGACAAAACGGCAGAAATGCTAAGAAAAACAGCTGAAACTGTACTGGGAGTGACATTTGGGAAACGAAAAGGAGACAAGGAGACATGGTGGTGGAATGAGGAAGTTCAAAAAAGCATAAAAGAAAAGAAAGAGGCAAAGAAAGCATGGGACAAAACAAGAAATGAAAATACTAAAAAGGTATACAAAGAAAAGAAGAGTAAGGCAAAGAAGGCAGTTGCAATGGCAAAGGGACGTGTGTATGATGATTTGTATGCTAGATTGGAAACAAAAGAAGGTGAAAAAGAGTTGTAAAGATTGGCTAGGCAGAGAGACAGAGCAGGGAAAGATGTACAGCACGTGAGGGTTATAAAGGATGAAAACAGTAATGTTATGGTAAATTCAGAAGCAGTGTTAAAGAGATGGAAGGAGTACTTTGAGAAACTGATGAATGAGGAAAATAACAGAGAACCTAAGACAGAGGAACCAGAAGTGGTTAAGGAAGAGGTAAATTTTGTCAGTAGAGAAGAAGTAAAGAACGCACTAAGAAGGATGAAAAAAGGTAAAGCGGTTGGACCAGATGAGTTGCCAGTAGAAGTTTGGAAGTGCATGGGAGAGATGGGGATAGAGTTTTTGACCAGACTGTTCAACAGACTATTAATGGGTGAACGGATGCCAGAAGAATGGAGAAGGAGTGTGCTTATCCCAATCTATGAAAACAAAGGGGACGCACAGTGCTGTGGAAACTACAGAGGAATAAAGCTAATGAGCCACACAATGAAAATATGGGAAAGAATTATTGAAACCAGGTTAAGGGATAGAGTGGAGATCAGCAAACAGCAATATGGATTTATGCCAGAAAAGGGAACCACCGATGCCATGTTTGCTTTAAGAATGTTAATGGAAAAATACAGGGAAGATCAAAACAGCTACATTGTGTATTCGTGTACCTAGAGAAGGCTTACGACAGGGTTCCACGGGAAGAGCTGTGGTACTGCATGAGAAAATCCGGAATAGTGGAAAAGTATGTGCGACTAGTACAGGATATGTATGAGGGAAGCGAAACAGTGGTGAGGTGTGCAGTAGGAACTACAGAAAGTTTCAAGGTCAAGGTTGGACTGCACCAGGGATCAGCGTTAGTCCATTCCTGTTTGCAGTGATAATGGACAGGCTAACGGATGAAGTAAGGAGAGAACCACCGTGGACGATGCTGTTTGCTGATGATATTGTGATTTGCGAAGAGACCAGGGAAGAAGTGGAGCGGAGATTAGAATTCTGGAAGTATGCATTGGAAAGAAGAGGGATGAAAGTCAGTAGGTCAAAGACCAAATATCTTTGCATAAATGGAGGAAATGACGACGAAACAGTGAAGATGGAGGATACAAAAGTGCCAAGAGTAAAGAAATTTAAGTATTTGGGATCAACGGTGCAAGAAAGTGGTGGTTGTGAGAGGGAGGTAAAGAAGAGAGTACAGGCAGGATGGAATGGATGGAGAAGAGTATCAGGAGTAATCTGCGACAAGAGGTTACCAGCTAGAGTAAAAGGAAAAGTGTACAGTTCAGTGGTAAGACCAGCAATGGTGTATGGACTTGAGACAGTAGCAGTCACAAAGAAACAAGTGGAAGAGATGGAAGTCGCAGAGATGAAAATGCTGAGGTTTGCTATGGGAGTGACGAGAAAAGACAAGATTAGAAACGAGCACATCAGGAGTACTGTTAAGGTAGAACGATTAGGAATGAAGATGAGGGAGGGCAGGCTGAGGTGGTATGGACATGTCATGAGGAGAGACCAAGAGTATGTAGGAAGAAAGATGATGGAAATGGAGTTACCAGGAAAGAGGAGAAGAGGGCGACCAAAGAGAAGATTTTTAGATGTGGTAAAAGAAGATATAAAGGAAGTTGGTGTGAAGAAGATGGACATTGAAGACAGAAAGATGTGGAGAATGATGATACGCTGTGGCCACCCCTGACTAATGGGAAAGGCCGAAAGGAGAAGAAGTAGAAGATTTAAAAACAATGAATTAGGTTTAAGCAATTTTTTTAAATGTTTTTGAAGGTGATGTAACAATTTTAAAGTACTAAATTGCTAGACCACTTGACACTCAAGTTTTTCAAGGCAATGACATCCATTTCAAAAACATTGTTTTTAATTAAGTAACCATTTAGCTGTTTAGAACCACTCAATAGTATTTGTAGCAGTAGTTTATCAATCACTTTATTTAATTTGTATGAAATAATCTTGTAGCAGTGCTGCAAATGACGTTTATATAATTTGTTTGATAACCAAACTCAAATCCAAACTAACAGTTTAATTTAATCACTACAGTGCAAGTAGAATGAGTAACTCGAAAAGTTTGATTAAACGTGTTGATAGTACAATTAGCTTTACGGTCATTTCCATCTGTTAAATAAATTAAATTAGTGTAATTTATTAAATTAGGTTTTAATAAATGCGTGGCCGTGCACCGAACGCTTCTCCAGGTCTATAATAGTAGTTGACTTTTATACAATTCTAGCAATAACTGATCACAAGAACTTTGGCCAAGAGGTCGCACTCATCAAATTGATTTATGAAAGACTGTTTTAGTTTATCAAACTCTTCAATCAAATTTGAAAATATAGCGAATATTCACAAAAGGGCCTGGAATCGAACCCAAATCGAATCCGTAAACTTCTTCTAACCTTATTATTCTTTAAACCTGAGCGGTAACTGAATTTATAAAAAGAAAATTTGCTGAAACTGAACCGAAACATTATTTTAAACGCTTCCGAAACGCTTTGATTTTAATTTTTGATTTTTCTATTAGCCTAAATGAATCACAATTTTGTGCTTAAAGCTGCCGAAATTTGTTTGATCATTTACTTTTTTTGTGGCCAAACAGAGACTTTTGTGTGGCGAAACAGTACTACTGCAATCGTGATTTTAAATAACAAAATATTAGGGGTACCTAAAAATAACAAACACGAAAAAAATGCCCTTACTTGAATTTAATGCAAAAATCAATTAAAGAACATTATCATAAAATGAAAAGAGTTTTAACATTAAACGTCTGGCTATCAGCATGAAAGGTCCAACAAATTACAAATGATAATCAATTAATCTAACGTTTTAGAACGCAAAAGACAACAATCTGATTTTGAATTCTCAACTTTAAAACGTGTCGTAAGCAATCAACAAATTACTTGATTACAATCTCAACTCCAAATATTTTTTATTACTTGATATGTTTGCGATAACTTTTGCTATTTAAGCAGGAGCCACACTCAATTAACCAACTTTGATGCAATTTGAAGTAAAAAGCTAAAATTCCAAACTTCTATAATCTTTTAGTCTTGCAGTTTTCTTACGTCTATTCCGGTAAAAGCTTTTGTTGTAATCTATCCCAACTGTGACAAGCTAATACGACTGCAAATACTTAATTTTTATTTTTCCTTTCGGCAACCTAGAAGTCTGGTAATGTTTCAAACCTTTATACATGTACATATCCAGGGCTTACTAAATTATTAGGATTCACATCTCAAAACAAGATTGGCTAAAAGAAAGCCAAATGTCTTTTTTTCTAATCAGCAAATAAAATAGGCAAAATTAAATCTTTTATTTATTTTCAACTTTTCTGCGAAGATTTTAGAGTTTTGCTTTTTGTAATACTGGTTGACAAAATTAGATAGCTTAAAAAAAAGCTGAGCAAATGTTTCTGCCAAACACACTATTACTAAATGTAGCGCTTCTGTATAAATATTAGAATTTATTCTGTACTGGTTTTTTGTGGCAAGAAGGAAATTTGAAATTAAATGAAAAATAGAATTATTTAAGTAAAACAAGACCTTGTAAATTATAAAATAATTTTTTTCAAATTGAAACGGCAAAAGTTAATCAAAGATTGTGTACAAACAGAAAGTACTCTAAATTTTTTTTCTTTTTGTCGTAAACGTAAGGTTGCTAAGAAAGTCAAAACCACATACTATTTGAGCTTACGTAGAATTTTATTGTCATCCAGTTTGATTTGGCAAACTCTAGGTCTTTTGACCAATATTTAGAGAACTGCAATAATCATACCACACTTTTTCCCAAATTCAATGCTGCGAAATACTTTTGTTGTTTGCTATTTATGACCATTGTTCTTTTTTTCAATTTTTTGATCTTATGCAGTAAGGATAAAAGTTTCTCAAGCAATTTCATTGCTTACAAGCATTGCTTCATAATAAATAAATTCAAAGAATTTTAGAAAATTTGCACGTGCATGTGGTGTTTCTATATTGTTTGCAATGTCCTTGTTTTGTACAAATTATACAAAGCTATAATGTCTAATAAAGCAATATCGTGTAGTTGTGCTCAAGCAAATCGTTTGGCTAAAAAAAGCTCTGATGTTAGTGTCATTAAAAAAGTCAAAAAACTTTCTTATACTAAACATTTTTGTTAGTATAAATATACCACTCTTGCTGGTACAAGTATTTGTTTAGAGCGATTTAATTAATGTAATTAGAAATTACAACTCAAATACTTTAGAAATAATTTTTGTTCAAATTGTAACATATTTAAAACTGTTTTTAAAAATTGAAAGATGGTTCGTCAATGGCTTAGAGCAGCAATAAATAAGGGAGAAATTATTGTTACGCCACATTCACATATCAAGGGATCGATTATAATGTTATCAATGATTTTTTGAATAAAATGCTTCATAATTTTCACACTACTCTATCCAATTAACCCTCTGCTACTATGTAGTCTGATAGATCCCAAACGCTCTTTTAACGTTTGATAACTCAATTAGTTTAAATGGTACCACATTCAAACTTGGTTACTTTGTGCTTATACCCTAAAAATGTAACCAACATAAACCACAGTAAACAAAACTAACTTGTAATATGCCTGAAAAAAAAGTAGCATCGTGAACTATTGGGGTTTGACAGACCCCAACTGCTTTGCAATGTAAATCTGCTGTTACATAAACACAAATATTTTGACAGCATTATTTTATTATTAAAAGCACAAGAATAAACTATTATTTGTAGCTTTTTTACCATAATAGTATAAAAACCACAAATGTTAGATAATTATTTTATAATATATTTGTTTGCTTCTCAATAACAAAATTTTTTGCAAAAAAAGTATAAAAGAGTTTTGAAATATAAAAGCGTAAAATTCTGATATGGAGAGAAGCGTGATAACTGCTGATAATGTTGAGCGTTTGCTAGAAGAAGAGAATTATGAATTTAGTGATGATGAATTTTTATCTTCTGACGACGGGGAGGTTGATCATATCAGCGACTATGTTTGCTCTAAAAGTGATAGTGAAGATGTTCCGTTGACATCTTCCACCAACTATTTTCTCTCTCAAAATAAATCTGTATGCTTGTCTTTCAGTCCTGTAGGACATTCAGCTGGCAGCTGCTACTCACAGCGTCGTTCATGCAACCCCAGGTCCATTACGGTTTGCAAACCGGCAATGTGGCTCCGTTATAGATTCGTTTATGCTGTTTCAATGTCAACCACTCATGGACACAGTTTGTAAATGGACAAATGCAGAAGGAGAACTTGTTTATAATAGGGAATGGAAAACTGTGAAAGGTAAAGAGTTGAAGAAATTTATTGGTGTGACAATACTTATTGGAGTTTATAAATTAAGAAATGAAAATATAACTCAGCTTTGGAGTAAACATGATGGCAGACCAATTTTCAATCATATAATGAGTCGTAGAAGATATCAGCAAATACTAAGATTTCTAAAATTTGATGATGCAAAAGAAAGAAGAAGAAGAAATAGACCTTCGGACAAACTGCAACCAATCAGAGAAGTTTTTGAGACTTGAGAATTGTACCTGCGAGATGCATACATCCCCGAGCCTTGCATGACGGTGGACGAGCAACTTCTGTGCTTTAGAGGCGGATGTCCATTTCGGCAGTATATACCCTCAAAACCAGGTAAATACGGTATTAAAATTTGTACAATTTGCAATTCTAAGACTTTTTATGCTTGGTAAATGCAAGTATACTTAGGAAAGAATGATGAATGCTCCCCGAGAAGTCAATCAAGGTACAAGAGTTGTTTTCGTCTTAACAAAACAGATCAAAAAATCTTGACAAAATGTCACAAGCGACAACTGTTTTACCAGCCTTCCACTAGCACAAAACTTTTGGAGAAAAAACTCACCATCGTTGAAATACTAAGAAAGAACAAACTAGAACTTCCGCTTCAATTCACCATGGCAAAAGGCAGGGAGGTCAAATCGACATTGTTTGGTTTTCAAAATGATGCAATGATAGCCTCTTATTGTCCAAAAAAGAACTGTGTTGTGCCGATGCTGTCAACTATGCATTCGCAACCAGATGTTGCTGCAACTTCTGACAAAAAGCCAGAAGTTATATTGTTTTACAACTGTACCAAAGGAGGCGTTGAAACCTTGGACAAAATGGTAAGGACATACACCTGCAAGAGAATGACAAGAAGATGGCCTTTTGCACTCTTTTACAATAGGACTGATGTCAGTGCTGTAAATGCTTTTATTGTATGGCTTGAGTTAACGTTTATGGTTAAATTAATACCTGACAAAAACAACAACAAACAAATGATTATTTAAATGTTGGAATATTTTAACAACAAGGTTAAGTTATAGCTCTACACTATAATTGGAATGTTAAAACATTGTTTTTAAAATTATAAAAATTATAGTAACTTAGAAATTGACAAAACTACATAGAATGGATATTAGTTTTGCAGCAACATCTAAACTAATCTTTACCAATTAATTTCAAAAAGCAATTACAGAAACAATTTATATATTAGATTTTGCTTTTTTTATCTCAAAATCAAGAGATAAAGAGTATTTGAAAAAACTTACCGAAAATTTTCTTTATCTAGGAAAAAAATTAGAGTGTTTATATATTTAAAGTTTTATTACTTACAAAATTTAAAGTCACATAAATACAGTATAAAAAAAAAATTTTAAAAACGGTTAAAATCGCCACTACATTAAACTTAAAACGGCTTGAAATGTCAAAAGCGTCAATATTAAAAATTAAGTCATTTTTATGCGAAGTATTTTACAAAATAGCTTAACAAACTATACAATACATTGATTAATTATTGTTAAACGCAATTACAACAAAGTTTACATATTGTTCAAGGAAAAAATTTTACATTAATTGCACTAAGCATTTTTGATACCAAATTGATATTCGGAGAAGAACAGTTTAATTATTTATGTCAAAAAAAATAATTATTCAATTTTGACAACTATCTTAAGAGGATGTTGTTATTTGGATCAAGCAATATATGACAAGTTTGTTTGTTGATAGCATCTTACAATCCGGAATCATTCTACGAAAGAAAATATAAGTTATTTAGTTAGCAATATACAGTAGGTAACAGTAAAATGCAAAAAAAACTGATGAGGGGTTATTGATGACCGAACAAATCAAAGCAATCGCTTGTATAAAAATATTTTTAAAATGATTAAACGCTTATAAAAATACTTATAAACAAATAAAATTTTTTGTTGATGATGAGTTTCAAAATACCGATAAACTTATCTTTTCTGTTAACTGAAAGGTCAGAGTTTTTGTTTTTGATTTGTTTATTGACTTTTGAAACATTTCTGGATTCCACAACAATCAAGGAAGGACGAGCTAAAAATTTGTTTAAACTACAAATTGCAGCTTTTCAGTTATGAATGATATAATTAATTACGTAATATAGTGGATAACTTTACTCAAATAATATTTAAAAAAAAACTTTCACTCAACTTTGAAGCATTTTAGTAAAACACGTTATCAAATACATTGTGATGATTATGATTAAAGGTTTATTTTGAAAATTTTGTGTGTTTCACATTTATTTTCATCTTGTTACACCATAATTATATGTGGAATGAAAGAATATCCGTATAATATATCAGCAGTGTGTCTTTTACTCCAAGTAAGTGCGGCAAGATGATTACAAACAACAAATTACATTGGTTCGAAAATTTATATCTTAAAACGTGTTCCGGACGGTTAATTCGCAGCATTGTTTATGTGTGATACGATTGTGACGTCAACGCCCTTTTTCTTTCGTGGCTGCTTGGTGATTACCTTCAGTCATTTATTCAGCGCACGTGCTTGGAAAAGCGTGGAAAACTATTGAATTATTTTTTGCACTGTCTTCGTTAACTGTATTAAACCTTAAAAGAGTTACAAGGTAGTGTGAAGTTGAATCTCGCTAGCTAACAACGAGATTCGTTAATACGGACAAGGCTAGCAATTCTGTCAGGTCCATAAATAAAAATAATTCAGTATTGCTTGTTTCCCCTGATTCGACATAGGTTAATTCTTTAACCTACTGCGTTAAAGTGGCAAAGTTAATAAAGCAGTCTTCCATAGAATTAAGTGCAAGACAAGAAGCTGAAATTGATAGAATAAAGAACATCAACCTTTCAAGCTATCTTAATCGCTACACGTGTGGAACCGACTCGCTTATTGAACTAGTCAAGACGAAGCAAGGAATTACGCAATCGCCTGAAAAACAACGTCTCATTTCTCGTCTGGTTCTCTCCTTTTACAACCTGTGAAAGAGAAAAAAGAAACCAAAAGAAGAAGGCGCTCTATACTCGTTTGTTCTCTGGCAAGAAGAGATCAAGGTTTGACTTCGCTTTCATGAACTTTATTTCTCGTGACCTAAATTTACAGTAATATTTCAGTTAGTTGTTAATTAATAATTGTTTTCTCTTTTTTTTGGTCTTTTTTATGTTTATTGTAATTGATCAGCTAGAATTTAAATTTAAATGGCGGATAGTCACTTGTCGCAACTAAGTAACTCTTGTTCTCTTTCCTTCGCTAAGACAAATCAGTCGGGCACAATTGACGCGCGAGCGCTATGCGCGGAAAAGCGGAGCCTTCAAACGAAAGTTGAGTCATTTATAGATGAATTAAAATCTGGTAGCTACTCCGTACACACGGAAAAGGCCCACAATATTTTTCAAGATTTGACGCTTAAAATAGCACAATTAAACCAAAGCGCTGCAAATGTGTTAAGTTTTCACGAAGCTGCAAATTTATCGCAGAGATTAATACACTTAAATAATGCGCTCACTGTTAGCTTTAAGGAATGGCAAAAGTCACAAACCTTGACTGAGAAAATCACTCTCACACAGGACCACACATCTCTAGCATCCTGTACTGGTTCGATTGATATACAGCCCTGCGATTCTGCCAGTAACCTCGGGTCTAGAACTAGCTCGATAAGTGTAACCCCATCGGAACTGGCCAGAAAAAGAATTGATATCGAACTCGCTAAAAAGAAACTTGACGCTGAGTTCCATATCCAGAAATTGGAACGACAGCAAGCTCTAGAACAGGTTCGATTAAACCTGCGCAAAGCCGAACTTGAGGCTGAGGGACAGCGACTAGCCGTGTCCAATCCGACCTCGGTGCTTCACAAACGATCTCCAGATCCAATCGGACGGCCGCGATCTTTGCCTGATCCACCGATCATTGCACAAGGCTTAGTCATGCCAATTACTTCAGGTTTGAATTATCAGCAGACAGGGGTTCATCTTGGAGCCGCCGCAAATCTAGCCGAAACTTCTAATTTAGCTTCTAACAAGCAATTAAACACACATGGGGTTATCAATCACCTTACTACACAAAACAACCGATTCTCAAACACTCACATTGTTCACCGCCATTTCTCCCAAGGGCATGGTTCGTCTTACCAACCGTTGTTCACACCCAGCGTGGACCGGCGTAAGGAACCGCAACCACCAGTAGAAGCCGCAGAGTCCCACACTGCGCTAAGTCATAATGGAAATGATATGCAGCATGAACATGCCTTTAGTGCATTTGAAAATGAACCGTGCATTGCACCTGGTTTTCATGACAATCCAGGCTTAAGTAACTTAGAGGGACATCCAGCATCTCTTCCTTATCAGGTAAAACCTCCTTTAAATCTTCCACCGCTCTTTGACCCTTATAGAGAAAGATCCTATAGTAGTTTTCCAGGATACCACTTGCTCTTGGAGGAAGCGCGTGAGATTAGATTTACCGGAAGAAAACTGCCTTTCATTTTTTATTATAACCAAATCATGGAATTACTGAATCGATGCCCAGATCCTAGAAAAAAGATGGATCTTCTTCGAGCCTCGTGTCAGGATCAGGCGAGAGAAGCTGTCTCAGCCTTGGTCCCACCTGTTCCTGGTTGGGATGTAAACACCCAAATTAAGCGGGCTTTAGAAGGGCTAAGACTTCGATATGGCTGTTCCAGTTTTCTTTCAGAACCATTAGTAAAAAGAGTACGCTCAGGGCAGAAATTTGCAAAGATGGATGTGCCTGCTCTTGAACAGCTAATTTCTGATTTGAATGACTGTGAGCTGTATGCTTGTGCCTATCAACAAACTAGTTCATTGGGAAGTACGTTTATTCTAGACGTAGCAGATCGGCTTCCATTCTATAGTAAGACACGGTACACTGATTTTCTTACTGATCACTGGGGAAATCCAGATGAGCCATCCTTCGAATCCTTTAAACAATTTCTGAACAGAGAGCTAAAAAGAATAAATACCACATTTGCCCAAAAACTTTTAGGTGCTTCACAAGGGAAAAACGATAAACTCATGACCTTGCAAAGAGTCCGGGTCCACCAAACTAAAGTAGGAGTCCTTCCCACTCTGGGACACAAAGAGTTATCTTCCACATCACCTACGCGGCAAAAGCAACCTGTATGTTTCATATGCTCAACACCTACAGAAACGCACCGACACTTATTAAATACATGCCACACTTACAAGAGCATGACTCCGCAAGAACGCAGGGAGAGTATAATAAAGGCAGGCCACTGCATCAACTGCCTTTCAAAACACCATATCAGTGACTGTCACCTTCAGTGTAAATGCAAACACTGTGATAAACACAATCCACAAAGGCATACTACCTCGCTGCACGAATTGTACTTGCAGTCCTCTACAGTTGGGGTCAATGTTGGGGCCGCTGATGGCACCACCGTAGTAGGAAACTCACATAATTGCTCCATACCATCGCTTCCAAAAGAATTGGCTAATCATAATGCTACCAACCATGCTTCTATAAAAAAGATTCAAGCACCAGCGACTGGAGTTTTTACACGTATATCGGCTGTGCGCGTTATTAACCCAGGCACTGGAGTCAGCACTCTTGCTTATGCGCAACATGATTCCGGGTCAGAAGTCACTCTCGTCTCTGCCTCTCTAGCAGATGAACTAAGTCTTCGACGTGGAGAAACATCTTTGGTTACTCTACATACGGTATCAGGTAGCACAACTTCAACCTTTTCTCACGTATCTATGAAAGTACAAACTCTTCATAATGGAGATCAGTTTAACATTAACAAAGCATTAGTGATGCCTGCATGGTCGGATGAAAGTTATACTCTGCCCCACCATTATAATCTTTCTTCCCTTTCTCAATTTGACAACGTGGACATGAAAAAATTGCCACATCGTCCCAATGTCGATATCTTGCTGGGATTAGATAATTCTAACTTGATGAGAGTCTTAGAAGAGCGGATAGGCGAGGAAGGAGAGCCTCACGCTATCGAGACTCCTATTGGCTGGGTTGCTTCTGGAGGAAAATTCTCAGAAGATCCCGTCAGTTATCGGTCCAGGAGAATCGCTGTACAAAGAGAAGAAACAAACAAAGATCAAAAAATCTTAGAGTTACAACAAACTGTCAGAGATCTTTCTCTACTTAATGAAGAAACACAACCTTCTATTAACGACAAGAAAGCTGAAGAAATTGTAAAAGATAGCATAAAGGTAGTGGATGGTCACTATGAAATTCCAGTTCCACTAAAGAACAATGTTAATAAATTGCCGAATAACTTCGACCTTGCAGCTAAACGTGCCGAAGGTTTACGTCAAAAAATGATAAAAAATCCAGCACATTTGCAACCCCTTTTAGAGTCAATGGAATTCTTAAAACAAAATCAATATATTGTTCCTGCAGACCAAGACTCAGAGTCTGTTAATTATCTACCGTACTTCTTGACCAACCAATCAAAACCAAGAGTGGTATACGATGGTTCGGCTACCTTTGAAGGACGTTGTGTTAATGACAGCATCTACTCAGGGCCAGATTTATTGAATCTTCTGGCTCATGTGCTAGCAAAGTTTAGAATGGGCGAGTATGCATTGATGGGAGATATCAGCAAATGCTTCTTCCAAATACGCCTGCCTAAGTCACAACAAAATCTTTTTCGCATTCTATGGTTTAAAAACAATGACGTTAAAACAGGAAAACTAGAGCCGTATAAGTTTACTCGTCACGTCTGGGGGGTAGTTAGCTCTCCTTATATTTCATGTTTGGCAATTCGTAAAACTGCTGAGGAAAACCACACCAATGCCAGTGTACTCACTTTAGACACTATTCGAAATTCAATGTACGTGGATGACCTTCTCTTCAGCACACACACGCTGGAGGAGGCCCGAACTGTTGCTCTCGAGTCCATTGAGCTCCTAGCTAGCAGAGGCTTCCAATTGGTAAAGTGGACATCAAACAAACAAGCAAAATCTGCTCTGACTGAAATTAGCAAAGACAAACTTGCTGCATCAATACGAACTATAAATCTACGAACTGAGGCCGATACACTTCCTGAATTTAAGGCAGTCGGATGTGTATGGGACGCTGAACAAGACCTACTAAAAATCGAATTTTCACTTGATTGCCCCAAGCAATTCACTAGGCGCAATCTACTAAGTCAAATAAATCGGCAATACGATCCCCTCGGATTTTCTGCCCCTCTCCTTTTAAAAGGTCGACTCATCCTTCAACAACTTGCCATTGATGGATTATCCTGGGATGAAGAAGTAGGAACTCAATGCGCAAAAGCTTGGAATGACTGGTTAAACCTGTGCATGAAATGGAAGGACATCTCGCTTCCACGATGGTACTTTGCGAATGCATCAGTATCCGTAAAAGATCCAAAAGAGTGTGAATTTGAATTGCACGTTTTCTCAGATGCTTCCAATCAAGCACACGGAAGCGTAGTGTATTTACGACGTATTGTCAAAGGAATCCCCAGCACTTCCTTTGTCTTCGGAAAAAGTCGCATTATACTTCGGCATCAACAAAACTGGCCTATTGGAAGGAAAGAACTTGTCGCCGCTGTCATGAGCGTGAAGCTCTTAGACGATGCTTTCAAAGCCCTCCGTTTGCCGAAATGCACAAAACATTTTTGGAGCGATTCCAAAGTGGTATTGCAGTGGATTCTTAATCCAAACCTTCGTTTGCCAAAGTTTATAGCTCGTAGAATTGAGATTATTCACCGCCTTTCCAACCTAAATAACTGGAAGTATTGTGCCACTGATGCTAACCCAGCTGATGTTGCCACCCGTCCTTTGACTAAGTCATCCTACACCCGCATCGAGTTTTGGTTGAAAGGACCCAAATTTCTTAACCAACCGAACTTCGACCAATCAAATGTTTCGAAAACAGTAGCGGTAAGACAAATCCACTTAGCAAAGCCCCAGGCTGAAACTACGCTCTTACATCTGATTGAAAGCGCACCTAGTTGGTATATTCTCCAAAAACGCGTATCTTACTTATGCGCCTTTAAACAATACATCTGTCAAAAAATAAATAAAATCCCCTTTCAGAAACCTAATTTAGATTGCAATTACTTAAACAAAGCCATGCTACAGGTTATTCGGTATGTGTAATGTGAATGCTTTGGACTCACCGTACATAAATTGTTAAGGGCAAACCCAGATAATCTATATGATATTGTTAAAAACGTAATTCAGCATACAGAAGATCCCTCCTTGAGAAAGAATCTTTCTGATCTGCTTTCGCTTCGCTGCCTACGCCCATGTGTTGATTCAGACGGTATTTTTCGCATTGAAGGGAGGCTAAGCCAGGCTCCACTTTCGACAGATGAAAAATACCCTATAATCTTGCCCTCTAGGCATCCCTTAACCCGATTGCTAATTATGGACGCCCATGTCGAGTGTGCACATGGTGGCATTCAGTACACTTTGATGTTAACACGCCGACGGTTCTGGGTCATCAAGGGACTCTCTAGTGTCAGACACTACATAAAGAAATGTAATTCGTGTATTATCGCTAAAGCTCATCCAATACGCCAGCTAATGGCAGATTTGCCCACTTCTAGAATGGCCATACATAAGAAGCCCTTTGCGAATACTGGCTGTGACTACATGGGGCCGTTTATCTTCAAAGAAAATAGAAGTGAGAGAAAAGCGTGGGGACTGTTGTTCACATGCATGACAACCAGAGCTATCCACGTAGAGCTGGTAACTTCCTTGGATTTAAGCAGTTTTATTATGGCCTTCTCACGATTTGTCGACTTGAGAGGTCCGGTTTCCAGCTTATACTCAGACAACGGGACTACATTCAAAGCAGCAGCCCAAGTCTTGCCACAACTTTTGCAATCTGATGAACTCCAAGCCTTTTTTAGAAAGAAAAAATTGACATGGGAATTCATACCGCCTTACAGTCCCTCACAAGGAGGAGCGTGGGAGTCGTTGATAAAAGTTTTTAAACGCACGTTGCTTAACACATGTAATTTGACACAACGCAAACCAACTTTAATAGAATTACAGACTTACGTTTCAAACGCTACACGTATCGTAAATGATAGACCCTTGACCTCACTGTCAGACGACCCCTTAGATTATAATGCCATTACACCAGCCTCCATATTAACACCTTCGCTCGACCCAGCCTTGCCTATCGGACATCCACACAGCACGGACCACTTACGACGTGATTTTCGGTATAATATGGCCCTTGTTCAGAGATTCTGGGAGCGCTGGATTAAATTTTACTTGCCACAGTTGCAGCGCCGTAAAAAATGGCTCAAAATCGTGGACAACATTAAAGTAGGGCAATTGGTTTTGGTCGCCGGGCCTGGCGATTTTAACACGCGAGGAAAATATCGTCTAGGTCGCATTTCTAGAGTACTTCCTCAAATTCGAAAAGGTAAAGCAATTGTTCGACGTGCCATCGTTAAAGTCTCCACAATTAATGATACCACGGGGGAACACCAAGTAACTGAAATAGAACGTGATTTGTCTAAACTGGCACCACTCAAATTCAGTGAATAAATTGTAGGCTCCTGTATCAAACGTGTTGTGTTGTATTTTTCTTTGCTTCACTTGTGTTGTTTGTTTTCGCCAATCACATAAAAAAGCCTACATATCTTTATTAGAAATTGTGTATTCATTGCTTATATTGTGCTTAAATCGTCCTTCACCCCTTTTTATTTCGTTTGCATTATGATTACGCTGGCGCGATTACTCATAATGGGGGCCGCTATGTTCCGGACGGTTAATTCGCAGCATTGTTTATGTGTGATACGATTGTGACGTCAACGCCCTTTTTCTTTCGTGGCTGCTTGGTGATTACCTTCAGTCATTTATTCAGCGCACGTGCTTGGAAAAGCGTGGAAAACTATTGAATTATTTTTTGCACTAACTTCGTTAACTGTATTAAACCTTAAAAGAGTTACAAGGTAGTGTGAAGTTGAATCTCGCTAGCTAACAACGAGATTCGTTAATACGGACAAGGCTAGCAATTCTGTCAGGTCCAAAACGTTTTCCAACTAGCTTCTTGTGTAAAGATGTAATTACTTGAAATTGGCCCAGATGGTAGGTGCTTTCACGCAGCCTGGGCCGTGAGTAAGTCTGCTCATTGATTTTAAAAATGACAGACCGAAACCGAACCTACCAAAACGGAAGGGTATCCACCCATTCCGATGTTCAGTGTGGGTCTGTTAATCGGCAAACGTCCTTTTCAGGACGGGGCAATGTCAGGATAAAACTGCCCTTTTCAGGGCACATTGCCAACAAGTTCCGAAGACCCATTATTCTTCAGCTGAACATCGAAGGCCTCACTGCAAGCAAGATGAATGTTCTTCATCACCTCGCTATGCAGTCTGAGGCACTCGTCATCCCTAGATCTCCCAGTGTTTCCTCACCCCTGTCTGTACGCTGGCGATTTTAACTGTCGTCATGCTGACTGGGGTTATGATGACAACAGTCCGGATGGTGAGTGCTTGGCTGGATGGGCAAGTATTAATTGTCTTGCCCTCCTATATAATGCCAAGGACGCTGCCAGTTTTTATTCCGGCCGCTGGAACACTGGTACCAATCCAGACCTAGCTTTCGCTAGCGTAGGTCCAAACAGTCGCTTACCGGATAGACGTGTCCTTGAGAAGTTTCCCAGGTCACAACATCGACCCTCGCTTATTACACCACCAAGGTTTGCTATGGCAGTGCCAAGCATGCCTGTTAAGCGATGGAACTTCCGCAAGGCCAATTGGAGTCACTACATTGCTTTGACGAATAAATTCGCAAAGACTTTGTTGCCGCCTGATTCACTTGATGTGGATGCGGCTTACCAGGACTTCTGTAACATCATTAAGAAAGCAGCCAAGAAGACTATCCCACGCGGGTATCGAAACAACTATATTCCGTGTTGGGATGCAGAGTGTGAATCCCTCTATAAAACCTTTCTGCAGTCTCCTCAGGGAGACGACTCAAGTTTGGCTGCTACAGCTCTGCTTGCCAAGCTTGACAGAAAACGGAGGGATCGATGGTCCGAGGCAGTTCGGAGCATTGACTTCTCACACTCTAGTCGAAAAGCGTGGAGTATCTTGAACAACCTTACTGGTAGGTCACGACACTCTCCTCGTCATTGTCCCGTTTCAGCCGATGCTATTGCATCTCAGCTGGTTAGAAATGGGAAATACGAGGCTGTTGATCGCAAGTCATCTCGACTTGTCTCTCAAGAAGTGTCTGACCTTTGGAGGGCCACAACACCAGATGCAGTAAATATCTCTGACAATTTTTCACAGAGAGAATTTGCTGCTGCCCTTCAACATTTAAAACCAGGTAAAGCTCCGGGTCCTGATTCCATCTGCCCCGAGCTTATACTCCATGCTGGAGCTGCTTTGAAGTCCTGGTTACGTGACTTCCTTTCTTCCTGTTTGCGCCGACTCAAAATTCCCAAGATCTGGAGAAGAGCGCTTGTGGTCGCGATCCCAAAACCAGCAAAGCCCGTGGGGGACCCAAAGAGTTATCGACCGATATCTCTGCTCTGTGTCCCCTACAAGATCCTCGAGAGGCTTATCTACGCCCGCGTTGAACCATTAATCGATCCACTGCTCCCTAAAGAGCAGGCTGGGTTCCGACGCGGGAAGTCAACCGTAGATCAAGTTGTTCTGCTAACCCAGAACATCGAGGATTCTTTCGAGGCTAAAAAGAAGGCCGGTGCCGTATTTATCGATCTGACAGCTGCTTATGACACTGTCTGGCACCGTGGCCTTACCTGCAAGCTGCTGAGACTACTTCCGGATAAGCACATGGTCAAAATGATCATGGAGCTTGTCCGAAATCGAAGTTTCACTCTTACCACCGGTGACAGCAAGCAAAGCAGGCTACGCCGTCTTAAAAACGGCATTCCTCAGGGATCGGTCTTGGCTCCCCTCCTATTTAACATCTATACGTAGAACTTCCTTCCATGATTTCCAGCAAGTTTGCTTATGCTGATGATTTAGCATTGTTGCACTCTTCTGGAAACTGGAAGGACTTGGAGGGGACATTAAGCAAAGACATGTCCACACTGTCAGCGTATCTCCAGACTTGGAGGTTGAAGCTCAGTCACACTAAGACGGTGACGACAGCCTTTCACTTAAACAACCGAGAGGCCAAACGTGAGCTAAAGGTCTACAACAATAGTAGACTTTTACCGTTCTGTCCAACCCCTACATACCTTGGGGTAAAACTGGACAGATCGCTCACGTTTCGTCACCATTTAGTGGCATTGCGCAAAAAACTATCATCGCGCGTCACACTGTTGAGGCGACTCGTGGGCTCGGGATGGGGTGCTGGTGCTAAAACACTACGCATAGCCACCTTGTCTCTAGTCTACTCAACAGCTGAGTACTGTGCGCCAGTCTGGTGTCGCAGTGCTCACACTCGCCTCATTGACAGTGTCTTGAATGACGCCTTGCGCATAGTTACTGGATGCCTGCGTCCCACTCCAACGGACCACCTACCTGTACTTTCAGGCATCCAGCCAGCTGAGCTTCGCCGACTGGGAGCGACACTCTCCTTGGCTTACCGTGGATCTCTGGACCCCGATCATATTTTGCATGGTCTTTTAAGTGGGTCCTCAGATACTGGCCAAGTGAGACTAAGATCCAGACGCCCGTTTGTGCCAGGTGCGCGGAATCTCTTGGACAATCTTGCCAGACTTGGCATCCGCGCCTCTGAATGGACAAATCATAAATGGAACGCGGAGTACTGTGAAAGTGCTTCCAGGCTCCGTGCTTTTGTGCCCGGGACCAGTGTCAGGCCTGTTGGGATGGGCTTACCCCGAGCAGCTTGGGTTAAGCTCAACCGCCTGCGGACTGGTGTTGGGCGATTCCATTCGTCCATGCACAAATGGGGTCTCGCTCCTTCACCGAATTGCGAGTGTGGCGCCTCAGAGCAAACCGCAGACCATGTACTAACAATGTGCCCCATACATCGGGCACCACATGGAGCACGCGGTCTGACGGTTTTGGATGACGAAACTCGATGCTGGCTTAATAACATCACTGCCAGCATCTGATCCAGGCAGTGCAGCAGTCTGGGGTAGTAAAAGGATAAACCCTCGGCCCCAGTTCTGTTTGTGTCTGGCCTGGAGTGGATGCCCTTCAAACGACGACGACGACGACGACGACTTGAAATTTGTTTTAAATTTTGAAAAAGTTAGTTTCACCAAAAAAAAACTACTTGTAATAGATGGTGAGGCGATAAAAGGAAAGTACCAAAATTTTTATGATTTTTCGATTTTTAAATTTTACGTGTTTTTTATTTTCATACTCAAAACCATTGTTCAACTAAACTTTTTTTTAAAAACAAAAAGAAAAGCAATTTTACTCAATCCAGTTAATTGGAATTAAATAATGAGTTTAAAATTTAGTTTTTATAACGATTTAACTTTAAAGCAATGTTGACTTTTTTTGGTCCACCTTTTGTTTTGAAAAAATACTTGAATAATGATCTTTTTAAACTTTACTTTAATTTTTTACATTTTTTTTCAAAATGAAACAGAGATGCATTGCAGGGCCGCAATAGTTGTTTTCCAACTTAACTGGTCCGCAATGTTAAAAAGGTTGAAAAGCAATGACCTAAATTACTTTATTTGTAAAAGCCAAAACCTAATAAACCTCCATATATATTTTGCTAACATTGACCGATACAAAAGAAGTACTAAAATATTCACTCATTTTAGTTGTTTCCTATGTATTACTTTCAATGTTTGATAAGCGATTGCTGTAATCTGATTCATTTGTGACATCAGTGGATTTTTCTGAATATTAGAGTCTTTATCTTATTGGAGACAAGTTGCTTTTGGCAAATAATAAAACAATTTTTATTGTAAAGTATTAAAAAACGAAAAACTATGGAAGAAAAAATTAGCAATTTTGAATTTTTAAAGGCAATATAAAAGTATTTTATCAAAAAATATTACGGCTGAGCCATAATTTTTTCATAAACATTCATTTATTTTGCTTAATAATATAACAAAATCAAAAGTTTTTAGCTATATTAAAAAACAACCTTTAAATATAAAACATAAAAAGGTGAAACAAAAATTACAAACAATTCTGCCACGCATGAAGAATATCAGCAACATTTCATCTTTTTTTGTTTACATAATTAACTGCAAATAAAATGAAGAGAGAGGGGATAATTTCACCTCTTACGGTTGAAGCTAATGACAAATTAGTGTTCCAAAGTAGGCAACTTTATGCATAGTTTATATTGGTGTTTTGAGCAGGCAAAAAAATTACTACCAAGCAGAAAATATCATCTCCTACAGCAAAAACGTTTTATTCTTATTGTTTCCAAACCTCTTAACCATGGTGCGTTTATTTGGCAAATTACATTAACCAACAGGACACAGATTTTAAAAGTATATGATATATTAAACAAAATCCCTTGATTGCAGATAGTCTAACAAAAAAAAATTACCGAATAAACGGATAACTCATGTTTTTCACTTATAAAAGTGAAATCTTATGCCTTAGAATACAACAGATGCAGTTTGCTTGGAAAACAAAATATTTTGGCTCAAAAATATTTTTGCTTTTTTACCCCAAAATATTTTTACTTTAACCCCATCAAAATATTTTTTCCCACAACACAGCTTGGTAAAAAATATTTTTGTGCTACATAAATAAATTTTTACATTTTTTTTTGAAAATTGTTAAAAAAGTTCTTACTAAAATCAGTAGAAAAATTATCTTTCATATCGGTCAAAGCATGAACTTGTTTTTGCTTTCTCCAAATCACAAACATAACTATCCCAATAAAAATCAATAAAAATCATTGATTTTTTTGCCTTTACAGTGATTATTAATTGTAAAAAAAGAAAACAATTATTGTTATCGTCGTCGTTTAGAAAGGGCACTCACTCCAGGTCAGACACAAACAGAACTAGACCCTAGAATTTATCCTTTTACTGCTCCAAGTTGCTGTACTGCCCAGATCGGATGCCAGTAGTGATAGTGTGAAGCCAACATGAAGTTTCTTCATCTAGAACTGCCCGACCTCGTGCTTTGTGTGGTGCCCGATGTATGAGACACGTTATTAGAACGTAGTCTGTGGTTTGTTCAATAGCGCCGCAATCGCAATTTGATAAGGAGCGAGACCCCATTTGTGCATGGAGGAATGGAATCGCTCAACACCATTGCGCAGGCAATTGAGCTTAAACCAAGCTGTTCGGGAAAAGCTCATTCCAACACAACTGGTACCGGTCCTGGATATGAAAGCACGAAGTTTGGATGCATTTTTGCAGTCCTTCGCGTTTCTTATGCAATTTATCCACTGAGAAGCGTGAATGTCTAGTCCGGAAAAATTGTTCAAACAATTCCGTTCAGCTAGCACAAAAGGACCTCTAGATTTCAGTTTCTTGTGGCGAACATGCGAGGACCCACTTAAAAGACCATACAGGATAAGATCCGGGTCCAGAGGCTTATGGTAAGCCAAAGAGAGTGTCGCTCCTAGTCGAAGAAACTTAACTGTCTGGATGTCTGAGAGTAAGGGTAAGTGGGACGCAAGCATTCAGTTACTATGGAGGAGGAGTCATTCAAAGCATTGTCTATAAAGCGGATGTGAGTGCTGAGACACCAGACTGGTGCACAGTGCTCAGTTGTTGAATAGACCAAAAATAGGGCAGCTGTGCGCAGTGTTTAGGCACCATCACCCTATCCTGAGCCTACAAGTTCAATCAGCAGTGTGACGCGCGAGGATATCTTTTTGCGCAATGCCATTAGACTTTGACGGAACGTGAGCGATCTGTCCAGTTTTACCCCAAGATAAGTGGGGTTAGATAGAACGGTAAAAGTCTATTGTTGAAGCAGATGTTTAGATCACATTTGGCCACTAGACTATTTAAATGAAAGACTGCCGCCACCGTTTTAGTGTGACTGAGCTTTAACTTCAAAGTTTGAAGATACGCTGAAAGTGTAATCTTATCTTGGCTTAAAGCTTCCTCCAAGTCCTTTCGGTTTCCAGAACAGTGCAATAATACTAAATCGTCTGCCTAAACAAACCTTGTGCAAAACATGGAGGATTGGACAAAGGTACAATTCAGATGTAGACAAGGAGAGGAGCCAAGACCGATTCCTGAGGAACGCAGTGTCCCATCAGAAGTCTCAGCAGCTTGCAGATAAGGCCACGGTGCCAGAAAGTGTCATATGCCCCTGTCAGATGGACAAATACGACACCAGTTCTTTTTTCAGTCTCAAAAGATTCCTTGATGTTCTGAGTCAGCAAAACAACTTGATCCACGGTTGACTTCCCGTGCCAAAACCCAACCTGCTGTTTAGGGAAAGGTGGATCCTTTGCCTATGAAATAAATCTTGTGATCCTGTAAAAAAATCATTTACTGTTAAAATTAACGCAATAAAATTTTTGGACAATAACGATATTTTCTTAAAAAATAATTCATCATTTTTAAATGGTGTCTATTCAATCTCAATTAATATAATTTAATTATTATTAATTAAAGAAATTTTTAGTTGTACAAAGCTTTAAAATGACCAATGGTACTGACGGAACTATTAACTGTTTTAACTTATTGTAGTCTTTAAAAAGACTGTTATCTTTGGAATTCTTTTGGCCAAGTCTTGTCATAAAAAGTTGTTGACAACAACGAATTACAAGAAAACGCAATTTATCTAGAGTTGAAGAACACTGAAAGTAACAGCGTTTCTGATTGGTTTAAAGAAAAAGAGCACGCGATTGATTGCTCGCTCACTTGCGCCGTAAGCAAAAAAGCTTAAGTCCATAAACAACTTCTGGCAACAAACAAAGAGTTCAAATAATTCTATAAAAGTGGCTGCTATGAAGGTACCCAGAAAAATGTCTGGTATATCTAAAATTACTTTGTATAAGAAACATTTTCTTTAATATGAAAAACGGACAAAGTCAATGATAAATATTTTTTCTTCTAAAAAAGATATTGCTTTTAATTCAAAAGATTGTTTTCCCTGATCATCAGCGAAGCAATGTTGTATATAAATACTCGTACCACTGTGATAGTGTGTCTATAGGTCGAAACACTATAGAAGAACAAATTGAACAACATGTTTCAAGATCAATTAGAAATCAAGTTAAATCTGAAAAAGATCAACCTAGATGCCAATGCAAATTCACTCAAAAGGCACCTACTTCAGATTCGGCTATTGACCAACATTTTTTAGATAACAGGATTTGTGTGGGAAAAATTCAATATTAATTGGTTCTCGATTTTAGCTACAAGACGATCATCTTTTCATCTCGCAACATTTGAAACCACCTTCATAGGGTCGAGTTTAGTTTGAAGAAAAACCAGTTTGAGTGAGAGTAAAAAAGAAACAAAATTAGTTAGCAATAATTGATAAGAAAATTTTGTGAGGCATGAAGATTTAAAAAATTACAAACCGATTTTGGGGAGAACACAAAATGATAATGCACCCGTTGACAGTCAAACTGATTTAATAGATATATTGAGCTGGTTCGCTCACCTCAGTACTTCTCAACCCCGGGGTCGCGACCCAAAAGTGAGTCTGTCGGTCGGATGTAGTTGTGTAAAAATGAAACTATTTCTGTGGTGATGCGAAAGGGGTTTCACTGATTTAGAGATCCGAGACAGATTCAATTAGAAAACCTTTTTTTTCAGTTTTCACTAGAGTTTTGCCACAATTCTAAGGTAAACAAAGGTGCCATGGTTGGTTAGAGACTTTGGAAAGGAACCACAAACCATGAAAGGTTGAAAACCATTGCTCTATGTGGTAGCATTGCAGCTAAACAACCCGCTTTAAAAACCCGCACAAATAAAGCAGAAAAATTCCAAAAAGCTGAAGGCGGGCTGGTTAGTACTGTAATATGGAAAAAGCTGGTATTCATTGATTTTTTTTCAAAATCCAAAAATTCAAAGGCACAATCATCACGGTAATGGTTAAAACTTCATCCAAATATTTGCATAGCTTCACTGTCTTGGTGCGTTGCAGTTGTTAGATTTGTTGGTTATTTTTTACCAACATTACTAATAGAATTAGCCTAATTAATCGCTTTAAAAAGAGTAGAAATAATGACGAATTATGCAAACAAGCAAAAGCTTTTAACGACTTGAAAGTTTTTGTTTCAATTTCACCCCTTTTATTTTTTGCCTATCTTTGGTTAGTGTCGTAAATTAACATTAAGCATAAAAGAATAGCTTTTAATTAACTAAAGAAAACGCCGCTATAAATCTATAAAAGAAACACAATAGTTATAAATAAGGTTACAAGATAACGTTATGAATGTGGTCACTATTCTTTAAGAAATCCCAAGCAACTAAAGATGCTTAAAAAGGGCGAGAACAACAAAGGAATCATAATTAACAATTACAAAGTGGCACGATTAACAAGCTAACGGCAGAGAACACAAATACACGATTAACAAAGTAACAACAGAGAAACAAATAGGTTCGAAACTTTAGTACATATTGTGACAGTTAGGTTATTTGGAGTAGTTTTTAGGACATTTTCTTTTTCTTCCTCCATATATTAAACTTTCTTAATTTAGTTTTTCAGCAATTTTGTGTTGTTTTTTAAGCAATTATTAGATTTATACTGTGGCGTGCGCAGAAATTAATTATGAAGGGAGGTTAAGAGTAGAAACAAGATTACTATAATTAGTGATGGTTTTACAAAAGAATGCCTGGTGCAAAAAAAGCCACTTTTAAAAGTTCACTTTAAAAACCAATTAAAATTATTTATTAAATTTTGATATAGAATATTTATCCTCCTGACTCCCAGAAAACGTTGCAGGCATTATAAATTTAACAACTGTCAAGTAATTATCCAACTGCAACCGGAAATGCCAAAATATTGCTGTTTGGTTGAAATTTGTTATTTTAGTGTTTTTGTCTATATTTAGAAATATGAGTGAAATTTTAGTAGAGCTGTTAGCTAAGACCAAGAAGCAGAGGAAAGTGCAATAAAGTTTTTTTCCAAAAACAGAGTGTCTAGTAGGCTTTGAACTGCGAAGGTGTCCATTAAGTTTTCCATGAATCACAGCGCTCTTAACGACTCAACCATGCTGTTGACAAATGTAAAATAAAAATGAAGATAAAGTTTTGGTAAAGAGGTTGTTTTTTCAACCAGACAACAATTGAAAAAAGCAGCCATAATTGATTCAGCATTTTTCATTTTATTAAACAAATATTAAAATTATTTACAAAGACAAACGTTTTCGGCTTATTTCAGCTCTCATCAGGTTTAGCAATCAATTTTAGCAATATTAATTAACTTTACATTTACACACACACATAAAAAATTAACAACAGCAAAAAACAATGTATATTTTTAAAAAACAGGCTGTAATTTTGACTAACAGGCTAAATTTTAAATCAAAACGAGTGAGAAACTAAATTGATACAAATTAAATTCCAGGTTATGATGTCATTGAAGAAAAAAGGAAAAAATATTACAATCAAAATATATTCAATAAGTATGAAGCTCCGTTTGAGAACATTTGTCGATTTAATTTTGGACTTAACTTTTTTATGAGTAGAGCTTCGTGAATCTTGGAACAAAATTCTGATTTGCAATTACGTATTATTATAAAATTGTTTTCATTAAACCGATTATTAGAACATTTTTCACACGATAAAATATGATCTTTAATTGCACTATCCTGTAGACTTTTGAAATTTGGATGCTCCCGGACTCTAGTGATCAAATGTCTGGAGGACATACGGATGTATGTTTTGTTCGTATCGCACGAACACGAGAATTTATAGACAACATTTGAGCAAAGAGCCACAGGAGATTTGGATTTTAACTGAAAATAATTGACTACTTTAAAAGTTTTATAGATTGGATATATTTTTAAGTTGTACTTGCTTTTTATTAATG